>JAPPVO010000019.1:93945405-94467083 GCA_030407325.1 Camellia japonica | reverse complement strand
CGATCCATCAATTTCCCGCGTCGTGACATCCACATCACGGGTCATTGGGTTTGCTTTCAGGATTACAAATAATGTCCCACACCCCCACCTCTTAGTAATCGCTCAAAATTTATGTTACAAGAAACGAATTATTAGCTTGCAGCTCAAGCCTAATACCATATCATGTACTTTATTTTTATTTTAACTTTTTTGGGCCGTATATTTGGAATTGTCTGGGAAGAAAAAATAATTTTATCATGTCTTTGTTACTATGACGAAGGAGTCAAGTTCTCAAATTTGGAAGGCTACACCCCAATGTTAGCACGTTACCTTCAATTAAATGTAGAATAAACGATGCATTTTGATGAAAACTGCGAAGTGTTCTTCTATTCAATCTCTGGTTTATTAATGTAGCTCGTACACGATATTATGTTTACTAGTCTCTTTTTGTTTGGAAAAAATGCTAACAGAAACCTTTGTCGCAATCTTACGTACTCCGGACATTTAAATTTTGAAGAGGTCGCACGTGTGAGCAATAGATTTTGACTAGGTCATAGTTTGTCCCCTTAATCTAAAAATGATTTTAATTTTTATTTCGTTTCTTATTCATTTACCTCTGATCTTTTTATGTACTTGCTTTAATGATGGATATTATTGGCTCAAGTTATTGTTGCCATTTGATTCGACTTGTTTTCATTTCTTGCAATACAATCCATCTATTCCACGTGAACCAGTAAGTTGTGAGTAAAAATGATCTCACACTTTGGTTTGGTTTTAAAAATCTTGTACAGTAGCACTAGCACAACAGATATAGCATGCATAGATGGAACAACACAAATTGTGCCATGCTGTGGTTAGATGGATTCCGTGGAACATAGGTGGAGATATTACAATATTATAAAAGATTGGTGGCACATCCCGATATTAAGATCTTAATTAGGCGCAATCCAATTAATCGAACCACGATATTGTGTTGGCAAACTCTAATTTCCATCCCTATTCACTTCATTTTGTCACTAGGGTCAATTGCAAACTTATTCGCACCTTGCCCCTGGGATAGGTTGAATTTTCTTCTTTACTGGTAACTATCCGGTCGGACCAGTAATCCCGCATGGCCAAGTTTTCGATCTTTCTACATTACATTCCGCTCAAAATTAATTGCTCCCCGAATGAGTGCTAGAAATAGCAGGACAATTTTCTCCGAATGCGCTCACATGCTTAGAAAAGAGTTGAACATGAACGAAGAAAAAAAAAAAGAAATTCCTTTGGGGGGTACTAAAACAAATTAAGTAAAAAAAAAAGAACGTTTAAGATTGATGGAAATTTTGGGATAAAGAGGGAAATCGAAAGGGATGTTCAGCAGTGACTTTAGGCTTGTTTCTCGATGATTGATGATGGGCTTCTTATGATTTTTTTACGTCACTGTGGTAATGATGGTGTGGCCGTAATTGGAGGTGCTTGTTTCTGATCCTTCTTTTCGGCGAGAAGGAAGAAATGGGACTTTAGGAATCATGGATATTACGTCAAATCATTGGAATTTATTTTGTGTTGATTGTAATTGTGATTCTTCCCTTTTTGGTGGATGCACCTCTTATTTGTTTGACGGTCTCATTCATGAGTCCCCAAGAGTGAATTTCTTTTTTTCACCCGTGGATGCAGGCATTGCCGAACCACGTTAATTCCTTCTTTAGCGATTGTGTGAGTTTCTTCATGGTATCACGGTAGGTTTTGTAATCTGTCTCTTTGATCTCAATTTTTTTTTTTTTTTTTTTTTTTTTTGCGACTTCACGGAAAGTGTCATAACTTTTTAACTTACGTAACTTGGAATCGATCGCCGTCTGTGCCATTGGATTCGTACCGCCTGTATCCAGCGCACTTTTGAAGTAGATGGTCCAAAAGTTGACGCGACAAGAGTGATGTCAAAAATCATCGTCAAAATTAATTTCAAATTCTAGGAATTTGCAGAAAAATGGTGTAGCTGAGAGAGAAATATGTTTATCTATTAACCATACGTTGCTTTACGAATGGTGGGTGACTTTTATTAGGCAAATTCGCAATGTGAACACGTGAAAAATGGGGCTGACGACTACATGAATTTAATGCATGTTGTGGAAAGTCTTCACTTCCTCATACTTATGCCACTGTTGGTGCCAACTACACTTGCACACTTGAAGACGACAGAGCCGGCATTGATCCGCAACAAAATATTCTAATACTAAAAACTAAATCTTGACATAGATTTTATTTTTTTTCTCGTTTCCTTAAAACTGCACTGTTTGCCAAAGTCCTCCGCCCTGAAAAATTCCCTTAATATAATGCATCGTTGTAAAATCTAAACGTAAGGCACACAATTATTGCCATTTGCCACGGTGACTTAACTTAAGGTTATCATCAATGTGCAGTATTATTTCTCTTTTGGTATTTTTCTATTTTCCCAAAGCAAGTGTGGGAAAATAAGAATTATTAATCTGGGGCCTCACTCCATCACCTCTTGAGAAACACCATACTATTGTTTTCACCATGTAGACTTGACTTGTTCAACATGCACCGCTCATATATGATGCACGATGTTCACACATCCCACCTTCAATGGCAACGACGCAAGAAATCATTAGATCCACCCTTTTTTCATAGAGATCTTGCAATGCTTGTGCTGGACAACTTTGGAAATTCGTTGAAAACATAGAGCCAGTTAGTAGTGCATGCTTGTTGCTATCTTTAGTAATGCCAACTAGGATATTAAAAGAAATCCTTCAAGTAGTTCTTTTCATCGTGTCAAGGTTGGCAACTAGAGACAACCACTAAAAATAGACATTTTCTTGCCTTTATAATTTGGGAAAAAAACCCCAATGAACCAAAGCAAAAGCCAATCAAGCACATCGCAATGGATTCAATGAGTCACACAACCATATTCGTAACCATTGCTTTATCTCTCTTCTTTCACATCCCAGCTCCAGCAAATTCCACTCGGATGCCTCTGAATTCTACTCCATACAAACTAGTCAACGAATTTTGCAACCAGACTAAGAACAAAACATTCTGCGTCGAAACTTTCAAGTTGGATCCTCGAAGCGCATTAGCTCCGGATCAAGTAACCCTCGTGAAAGTCGCCATCGACTTAGGAATAAACGACATATCAAAACTCAAGAGTCACGTATCTCTTGTGCTTCCCAAGCACGGTACAAACCCCACTGCAAAGCTAGCTCTTCAAAGTTGCGTATCCTCGTTCGACGTTGCGTCCGAATTTTTAAGAGGCGCGCTCAAATTTGTGTCTGGCCCATACGACGAAGATTCTTATGAGACCGCAAGTGAGAACATTTTAAATGCAGGCTACTCTGTCGAAAGTTGCCAACGAGGGTTGGATTCTAAAGGGGTTCACGATCCATCAATTTCCCGCGTCGTGACATCCACATCACGTGTCATTGGGTTTGCTTTCAGGATTACAAAATGAATGTCCCCACCCCCACCTCTTAGTAATCGCTCAAAATTTATGTTACAAGAAACGAATTATTAGCTTGCAGCTCAAGCCTAATACCATATCATGTACTTTATTTTTATTTTAACTTTTTTGGGCCGTATATTTGGAATTGTCTGGGAAGAACAAAATAATTTTATCATGTCTTTGTTACTATGACGAAGGAGTCAAGTTCTCAAATTTGGAAGGCTACACCCCAATGTAGCACGTTACCTTCAATTAAATGTAGAATAAACGATGCATTTTGATAAACTGCGAAGTGTTCTTCTATTCAATCTCTGGTTTATTAATGTAGCTCGTACACGATATTATGTTTACTAGTCTCTTTGTTTGGAAAAAATGCTAACAGAAACCTTTGTCGCAATCTTACGTACTCCGGACATTTAAATTTTGAAGAGGTCGCACGTGTGAGCAATATTGATTTTGACTAGGTCATAGTTTGTCCCCTTAATCTAAAAATTGATTTTAATTTTATTTTCGTTTCTTATTCATTTACCTCTGATCTTTTTATGTACTTGCTTTAATGATGGATATTATTGGCTCAAGTTATTGTTGCCATTTGATTCGACTTGTTTTCATTTCTTGCAATACAATCCATCTATTCCACGTGAACCAGTAAGTTGTGAGTAAAAATGATCTCACACTTTGGTTTGGTTTTAAAAATCTTGTACAGTAGCAACTAGCACAACAGATATAGCATGCATAGATGGAACAACACAATTGTGCCATGCTGTGGTTAGATGGATTCCGTGGAACATAGGTGGAGATATTACAATATTATAAAAGATTGGTGGCACATCCCGGATATTAAGATCTTAATTAGGCGCAATCCAATTAATCGAACCACGATATTTGTTGGCAAACTCTAATTTCCATCCCTATTCACTTCATTTTGTCACTAGGGTCAATTGCAAACTTATTCGCACCTTGCCCCTGGGATAGGTTGAATTTTCTTCTTTACTGGTAACTATCCGGTCGGACCAGTAATCCCGCATGGCCAAGTTTTCGATCTTTCTACATTACATTCCGCTCAAAATTAATTGCTCCCCGAATGAGTGCTAGAAATAGCAGGACAATTTTCTCCGAATGCGCTCACATGCTTAGAAAAGAGTTGAACATGAACGAAGAAGAAAAAAAAAAGAAATTCCTTTGGGGGGTACTAAAACAAATTAAGTAAAAAAAAAAAGAACGTTTAAGATTGATGGAAATTTTGGATAAAGAGGGGAAATCGAAAGGGATGTTCAGCAGTGACTTTAGGCTTGTTTCTCGATGATTGATCCACAATGTTCAAAAGAACAGCTGGGACACACTATGGAAGTATACATCGATGACATGTGGTCAATCCAAAGAAGAGCAAAACCATATAGCCGATCTGGAAAGGACCTTCAATACCCTACGTAATACGGAATGAAGCTAAACGCTTCCAAGTGCGCATTCGGAATCGGCTCCGGAAATTCCTGGGTTATATCGTCAACCACCGGGAATCGAAGCCAACCCGAGGCAAGTCACAGCAATTTTGGAGCTGAGTTCCCCCCGTTCTGTAAAAAGTCCAAATTGATGGGAATGGCTGCTGCACTGAACAGGTTCATCAGCCGCTCTACAGACCGATGCAGACAATTCTTTCAAACGTTACGATTGGGCAGAGCTTTCGAATGGTCCGCCGAAGCGAAGCAGCCTTTAACGGTTTGAAGACCTACCTCCGGACAGTACCTCTTCTAACAACGCCTGCCACCGCGATCCCCTCATCCTATACCTAGCAGTCTCCGACAGGGCTGTCAGCCGCCGTATTATTAAAAGAGGAGGACGGGCAGCACAACACCAGTGTACTATGTGAGCAAGGCAATGGTGACGCCGAAACGCTACCTACCGCTGGAAAAACTCGTCCTAGCCTTGGTCATGGCAGCAAGAAACTGATGCATTACTTCCAAGCACACAGCATTAGGGTGCTAACAGATTATCCCCTCCGATCAGTACTACGGAATGCAGAAGCATCAGGGCGTGTTTCGAAGTGGGCCCTCGAACTCGGCCAATACGACATTCAGTTCTTACCCAAAACTGCAATCAAAGGGCAGGTGCTTGCGGACTTTGTCGCCGAATTCACAGGAGGGCTTGCCGACCTCAAGCCTGATGACCTCCAGCCAAAGACCAAAGATCGGTCGAAGCCAGATTGGAGAATTTAATGTTGGGGACATTTGGCAGTTATACTGTGATGGGTCATCGAACCAACGGGGCAGCGGCGCCGGCGTAGTAATTATGTCTCCAGACGGCGCAGTAATTGAGCAGGCCGTCAAGCTCGGCTTCGAAGCATCAAATAACGAAGCCGAATACGAAGCCCTTTTAGCCGGACTGCGGAACGCGCATCTGCTCGGCGCGCCGGCGCTGGTGTTTTGCGATTCAAAATTGGTAATCAACCAGCTAAAGGGGGAGTACGCGGCAAGAGACGAGCGTATGGCGGCCTATATGAAAACGGCTAACTCCTTGCTGAGAAAATTCGACCACCATGAACTAAACCAAATAACACGCGATCAAAATACACACGCGGATGCCCTGGCCTGTTTAGCCTCCGCCATCAACTCCGAGCTCAAGCGTACCATCGAAGTAGGTTTCGTCCCAAAACCAAGTATCGGCCCTCCGGAGGAAACCCACATCAATGTTATAGAATCCGCTCCAAGTTGGAAGGACCCCATTGCTGCATTCCTTTCTTCTGAGCAACTCCCAGAGGATAAAAAAAAGCACACAAACTGCGAAACAAGGCCCTGCGGTATTACTTAGATCCACAAGGAGGGCTTTACAAAAAGTCCCTCTCTGGACCATACTTGGAATGTGTGCACCCGGACAGAGTAGAGGAGCTGCTCACTGAGATACATGATGGCAGTTGCGGTGCCCATTCGGGGGGACGTTCCCTGGCCCATCGGGCGATAACACAGGGATATTATTGGCCGACGATGAGAGCCGACGCGGAAAATTATGTCAAGAAATGCGAACAATGCCAAAAGTTCTCCCCATTAACTCATCAGCCGGCAGAAGCTTTGAATTCCATCACAAGCCCCTGGCCGTTTGCTCAATGGGGACTCGATATCGTGGGACCATTGCCAAGGGCCCCAGGGAACAAGCGCTTTTTGATCGTAGCAACCGATTACTTCACAAAGTGGGTCGAAGCGGAGGCCCTAACCCATATACGGGATTCCGATATTAAGCGCTTCGTGTGGAGGAACATCATTACACGATTCGGCATACCACGAGCATTGATCTCAGACAATGGTACTCAGTTCGATTGTGGCGTATACCGAGAATTGTGCAGCAAATATGGTATTGAGCCCTACTTTCTACGCCAGCCTACCCCCAAAGTAACGGTCAAGCGGAAGCTTCAAACAAATCCATCTTAAACGGCATTAAAAAGAGGTTGGAAAATGCCAAAGGCAGATGGGTTGAAGAGTTGCCAAGTGTACTGTGGGCCCATCGAACAACTCCAAGACGATCTACCGGAGAAACGCCGTTCGCCTTATGCTTCGGAACCCAGGCAATCTTACCCCTAGGGATCGGCTTGCCAACTCTGAGATCGCAAGCTTTCGACACAGGCCGAAATGACATGATGCTCGCACTAGACCTGGATTCTGATTGAAGAACGGAGAGACCGCGCCTTGGCGTCGATGGCACGATATCAGCAACAGCTTGCCAAATCATACAATCTTCGAGTTCAGTTGCGCCGCTACAATCCAGGCGAACTGGTCCTAAAGAAGGTACTGCCAGCCGACCGGAGACCAGCCGATGGAAAGCTTGGTCCGAACTGGGACGGCCCCTATCAGATAGATTCCGTCGCAGGCGTAGGGGCATATCGGCTCTCCGACATGTCAGGAAGGAGCCTGCCACGGCCGTGGAATTCGACACATCTACGTAAATTTTATCAATAACCCGACCTGTGGGCTTGATACTTGTACGCATGTCGTTGTAATGAAGGGTTTCGTGTTTTCACATGTTTGCGCTCAATATTTAAGGCCGAATAAGTCTCCGGATTCGGAGCGCCCTTCGTGGATGTCACGATTGGCCAAAACAAAGTCTCCGGATTCGGAGCCCCCTTTGGGACATGATCCCTTAGGGCCGAATAAGTCTCCGGATTCGGAGCGCCCTTCGTGGATGTCACGATTGGCCAAAACAAAGTCTCCGGATTCGGAGCCCCTTTGGACATGATCCCTTAGGCCAATAAGTCTCCGGATTCGGAGCCCCCTTTGGGACATGATCCCTTAGGGCCGAATAAGTCTCCGGATTCGGAGCGCCCTTCGTGGATGTCACGATTGGCCAAAACAAAGTCTCCGGATTCGGAGCCCCCTTTGGGACATGATCCCTTAGGGCCGAATAAGTCTCCGGATTCGGACCCCTCTGGGACATGATCCCTTAGGGCCGAAAGTCTCCGGATTCGGAGCCCCCTTTGGCATGATCCCTTAGGGCAATAAGTCTCCGGATTCGGAGCCCCCTGGGACATGATCCCTTAGGGCCGAATAAGTCTCCGGATTCGGAGCCCCCTTTGGGACATGATCCCTTAGGGCCGAATAAGTCTCCGGATTCGGAGCGCCCTTGGATGTCACGATTGGCCAAAACAAAGTCTCCGGATTCGGAGCCCCCTTTGGGCATGATCCCTTAGGGCCGAATAAGTCTCCGGATTCGAGGCGCCCTTCGTGGATGTCACGATTGGCCAAACAAAGTCTCCGGATTCGGAGCCCCCTTTGGGACATGATCCCTTAGGCCGAATAAGTCTCCGGATTCGGAGCGCCCTTCGTGGATGTCACGATTGGCCAAAACAAAGTCTCCGGATTCGGAGCCCCCTTGGGACATGATCCCTTAGGCCGAATAAGTCTCCGGATTCGGAGCCCCCTTTGGGACATGATCCCTTAGGGCCGAATAAGTCTCCGGATTCGGAGCGCCCTTCGTGGATGTCACGATTGGCCAAACAAAGTCTCCGGATTCGGAGCCCCCTTTGGGACATGATCCCTTAGGGCCGAATAAGTCTCCGGATTCGGAGCGCCCTTCGTGGATGTCACGATTGGCCAAAACAAAGTCTCCGGATTCGGAGCCCCCTTTGGGACATGATCCCTTAGGGCCGAATAAGTCTCCGGATTCGGAGCCCCCTTTGGGACATGATCCCTTAGGGCCGAATAAGTCTCCGGATTCGGAGCGCCCTTCGTGGATGTCACGATTGGCCAAACAAAGTCTCCGGATTCGGAGCCCCCTTTGGGACATGATCCCTTAGGGCCGAATAAGTCTCCGGATTCGGAGCCCCTTTGGGACATGATCCTTAGGGCCGAATAAGTCTCCGGATTCGGAGCCCCCTTTGGGACATGATCCCTTAGGGCCGAATAAGTCTCCGGATTCGGAGCCCCCTTTGGGACATGATCCCTTAGGGCCGAATAAGTCCGGATTCCGGAGTTCGGAGCCCCCTTTGGGACATGATCCCTTAGGGCCGAATAAGTCTCCGGATTCGGAGCGCCCTTCGTGGATGTCACGATTGGCCAAAACAAAGTCTCCGGATTCGGAGCCCCCTTTGGGCATGATCCCTTAGGGCCGAATAAGTCTCCGGATTCGGAGCGCCCTTCGTGGATGTCACGATTGGCCAAAACAAAGTCTCCGGATTCGGAGCCCCCTTTGGGACATGATCCCTTAGGGCCGAATAAGTCTCCGGATTCGGAGCGCCCTTCGTGGATGTCACGATTGGCCAAAAAAGTCTCCGGATTCGGAGCCCCCTTTGGGACATGATCCCTTAGGGCCGAATAAGTCTCCGGATTCGGAGCCCCCTTTGGGACATGATCCCTTAGGGCCGAATAAGTCTCCGGATTCGGAGCGCCCTTCGTGGATGTCACGATTGGCCAAACAAAGTCTCCGGATTCGGAGCCCCCTTTGGGACATGATCCCTTAGGGTCGAATAAGTCTCCGGATTCGGAGCCCCCTTTGGGACATGATCCCTTAGGGCCGAATAAGTCTCCGGATTCGGAGCGCCCTTCGTGGATGTCACGATTGGCCAAAACAAAGTCTCCGGATTCGGAGCCCCCTTTGGGACATGATCCCTTAGGGTCGAATAAGTCTCCGGATTCGGAGCCCCCTCTGGGACATGATCCCTTAGGGCCGAATAAGTCTCCGGATTCGGAGCCCCCTTTGGGACATGATCCCTTAGGGTCGAATAAGTCTCCGGATTCGGAGCCCCTCTGGGACATGATCCCTTAGGGCCGAATAAGTCTCCGGATTCGGAGCCCCCTTTGGGACATGATCCCTTAGGGCCGAATAAGTCTCCGGATTCGGAGCGCCCTTCGTGGATGTCACGATTGGCCAAAACAAAGTCTCCGGATTCGGAGCCCCCTTTGGGACATGATCCCTTAGGGCCGAATAAGTCTCCGGATTCGGAGCGCCCTTCGTGGATGTCACGATTGGCCAAAACAAAGTCTCCGGATTCGGAGCCCCCTTTGGGACATGATCCCTTAGGGCCGAATAAGTCTCCGGATTCGGAGCGCCTTCGTGGATGTCACGATTGGCCAAAACAAGTCTCCGGATCGGAGCCCCCTTTGGGCATGATCCCTTAGGACCGAATAAGTCTCCGGATTCGGAGCCCCCTTTGGGACATGATCCCTTAGGGCCGAATAAGTCTCCGGATTCGGAGCGCCCTTCGTGGATGTCACGATTGGCCAAACAAAGTCTCCGGATTCGGAGCCCCCTTTGGGACATGATCCCTTAGGGCCGAATAAGTCTCCGGATTCGGAGCGCCCTTCGTGGATGTCACGATTGGCCAAAACAAAGTCTCCGGATTCGGAGCCCCCTTTGGGGCATGATCCCTTAGGGCCGAATAAGTCTCCGGATTCGAAGCGCCCTTCGTGGGTGTCACGATTATTCGGCCATCTCTTCAGAGTGCCTAGGCCAGCCCACGAGCACGAACCAATTAGGCTCTTCACGCTCACGCCCTGGCCAAGGCAAGGGCAGATTTATTAATCTAGTCGCCTCGCTTTATTTATCAAAATAGTATCACCATAAAACTACAGAAACATCAGCACATCGAGCAGTTTTCATAACATTTTATAATTGCAAAAAAGTATCGACGTCCATTTCTGTATCATAACTGTTATAATATTAACCCGCCTGAAAAACGCGGAAAACAAATCCAAAATAACAAAAATAACAAAAGCAAACGTGTATCGTAAAGATCAATCCTCGGAATCAGTCTCCAACGGATCGATGTCCACTTGCTCATATGGTATAGGCACACTCAGCGAAACTCCAGCTGCAGCAAGGGCTTTCTCCCAACCATGCTTGAAGCCCCGATTCTCAAACATAGAGACCTGGTCCACATACTCGGCGAGTCCAGCCTCTTTCCCGGCCTCGAACCTTTTGGAATCGGCAATCTCCTTTGCCGCTTTCGTTTCAGCCAACTCAGCCTCCAACCTGGCAACCGCCTTTTGGGACAAGCCAAGTGCAGCTTCCATATCGTCGGCCTTCTTCTCGGATTCCGCTCTCAACTTATCCGCATGACGAGCTCTCTCTACCTCGTCCTCTGCCCGAGAAGCCTCCTGCTTCGCCCTTAAAAATTCGTCCTCGGCCCTCTTCCTCTGGTCCTCAACTTGCTTTCGTAAATAACTAATCTGCCTGACGGCGTCGAGATGACGGCGGCCCACATCGGCTATCCTACCAACGGTCTGCAAAAGAAAAAGTCAGAAAACACAACGCGCACAATTTTTGGGCCAAGGAAAAGTCAAAATACGCACCAAAAGGGCCGACTGTGCGGCTAACATTGTCGCATTCAAATCCGATTCCAACTGGAAAGCCTCCATATCAGACGGCAACGATAGAGACGTTGCCACGCCAAACGCAACCTCTGGGTCTTTACGTGCAGAAGCATCCGAAGGAACCGGCGTGTTCCTTACCATTGGCCGAATCACAAAGGGCACAACCTCGCTCGATTCCCCTATTCGAGGACGTTTGCCGCCGAGGTCTTTCGAGCCGGCCTCATGATCCCTATCGCGTTTCTCCGTCTTTCCATCGACGTCCTGAACGGCTTTCCCAACCAATGCGGATTCGGCATTCTCATCTGCTGCCGTCCCCTCAACAATTTCTAAAGACGTCGATTTGGTAACTAGGAGGGAATGTTGAGTTGTGCTGGTGGGCGTTTCGGTCGGATGACCCTCCGCTCGGCGCCGTGCAGCTAATCTTTCCGCATTCGCCTTCTTTGCGAGCTTTGTCAGGCTTAACCCGGCCATGTCAGTAGATTCCGAGAGGAGAAGGCTGTCTGCGCGTTGAAGAGCGTCGCCAACAGAAAGGTTCCCCCGCCCCGATGTGGAGGGAGGGTCGGCAGAATCCGATACCTCTTCCGATTCGGCCTCGGACTGATCTGATTCGGCAGAATGGGATATTTCAGTATTATCCGAATCGGACCCTTCAAGACCTATTCGTCTCAAATTTTTGAAGTCAGAAAAAATACGAGCAACAAGAAAATCTTCCCCCTCCGGAATCGGTATGTTTTCCGCAGCCGAAAAGGTCGTATACGTAGGCTCGTAGCAAAGCAGAACGTGAGCCGCTCTTCCCTGTTTGTGAAGACTACGACGGCCGAAATAACTAAGAGCAACCCTAATATCCGAAAGAACGGCGTCGTCAGTTGAAGCTCGTATCTTCTTTAAATTGCTCCCTGCAAAAGACAAGCCATAAGACTCAAGAAAACGGTATGGCAGATATGAGCACACAGCACAAGCAAGAAAGCATTCGGCGACCTGGTTCGCCCCTACGTCTAGGAACAGGATCAACACGGTCCTCCCCTTCGTTGAACTCCCAGTTGCCACGAATGACGACCATAACATCATCAACTCGTTTCCCAGAACTGGAAAGCATAGTGACCAACTGATGATCTGTATCCTTGGCTCTGAGGAAATAACGCCCGTGCCGACCAGAGGACTTGGCCAAGGCATAACAATGCCGAATGGCAGGGATGCCAAGGTTAATCCCAAGGCAGCGGTTCAGCGCCACGACCCCCATTATAATTCTAAAGAAATTCACATTGGATTGGGAGGGGATCAAATCCCAATGGCGAAGAACAGCCCTCAAAAACGGGTGAAGGGGGAAGCGGACGCCACCCTCTGCGATTGACAAGAGGGGAAAAACAATCGTGGTTTCGTCTTCCATCTCCATGTCAAGAGTGCCGTCCGCCACAAACGACAAATGTACATCGTCAGGAACAGAAAAATGGCGCCTAAAGCCAACAATTCGGTCCGACGAAAGTAGGTCTTTCAAATGTTTCGCCATAACCTACTGTCTACAAAAAACGCGACGAAATAAACAAAATAGGAAAAGCTTCAGAACAAGGGGGGAGAAAACTTACAGAAATGAAGAAAGTATCACATACGGAAGAATTGCAAGAACGATTCGAAGAGCGACCCAGCAATCAGCGTCATAGAATATGAATTCGAAAGGACATCAGATTTTAAAATCATAATAAATAGGCGTGTACAAAGGGTCGGGGAGTCGAGGCAATGATTGAAGGCGGAGTGATTGAACTTCCGCATGATAAGTCTGATCCCCGAACTTCGATTCAGAGACTTTGATGAAAATTGGAACCAAGCACTTCACCCAACTGTCATTAAGAGAATGCTTGGGGGGCAATTGTGGGAGCCGAATTCACAGGGAGACGAAATCTGATATACCCGGGGAGCCAGGAATCGGACGGCTCCATTCGGCTCAGCTGAGATGCCGACTACGAATGTAAGGCCGAATATAACTAAAAAGGCATGCCAGGACAAAAAGAGGAATATTAAATAGGAAAGTAGACTCTGGCCCCGAGGCCCAAAAATAAATAATGGATATAAATACAAGAGCTTCGGACCTGTGGAGAGGTATGTAAAAAATCACTTTAATAACTTAGTAAACAAGCTTTCTTGAGGAAGACTGACTTGTCCGTCGGAGTGCTAATTCCGGCACCCCCGACCGGAGTACTTGTGTCTTTGCAGGTGACTCCCAGAGGATCATCAGCGTCTCCCAGGATCCGAAGAGTATTTCCAACCCATTTCCCCACAGTGTCGAAGTACTGTCGCAGAGAGAAGAGAGTCTCTCGAGGCCTCGACAGGTGTTCGCCCTCAAACATCAATGAAAACAGGGTCATAGGAGGTCCTGCCACCTCCATCTCCGGGGCTAATGTGGGGAAATATGCATATACCCATAGCTGAGAAAAGCAGTGCGGAATGTGAATGTAAAGTGCTAAAGGCAGAATACAGAATGCAAAGTGCGCCGTGTGTGCAATGAACAAGTAATGAGGAGCAAAATGTAAATCAAGAGGACAGAATGTACCTCCCAGGCTCTCCAGTAGCCGCCGAGTAAGTCCCCCCGCCCACGAGAGACTGCGCTCATGTAACAATAAAGGGTAGCCAGGCCAGCGCCGCCCCAATCATACTGAACGACCTGTGATAGGTCTACCAGAGCACTCAGTAGATACAATCCGACCATGTTCCCTCTATCGGCAAACAGAGTGGTGCCAAAGAGGAACATGAGGAAACCACGGGCATACTGCTCGACCTCCTCGGGAGACTCAGGCTCCATCTGTGGCCGCCGGAAATGGGAAGAGAACCAAGTATACCGGACTCTCCCGGTACCTCTGTCTACGGGTGGGCGAGCCCCCAACAGATAAATCCAAGCAGCCTCCCACTCACTCATATCCTCGTCATAGGGAATGGGTCCACCGCCTACGTCTAGGCCGGTGAGTACAGCGAAGTCTAATGGGGTCATGGTCATATCCCCAGTAGCAGAAAAATGGAATGAATTGGTGGTGTCCCACCATCTCTCCGCCAGAGCGGCAAACAATGTCCTGCTGATAAGACAATGAGATAACCCTCTGCAGAATGGTCCGAATCCTGCAAAGTCAACTAAGTCCCGGACAGCTTCCGGAAGCTCAGCATACCACTCCCTCGCGGCAGTGGAGCCGTATCCTCGCACAGTGCGAGAGCCAACCTGCATTTAGAATGAATGCATATATCAGCAAATGAAGTGAATGAGCTGTGTGCAAATGAAGTGAGTGGGCTGGCGTTTCACGTCAAATCTTGGGCTGCGTGTTCAGTAAATTTGGTATTTGGGCTGCGTGTTCAAATTTCAGAAAATCAGTGGGCTGCGTGTTCACTATCTGGGCTGCGTGTTCAGTAAATTAGTGTTTGGGCTGCGTGTTCAAAATCCTAATCTGACTGTGTGCAATCAATGAGTGGGCTGCGTGTTCACGTCAAATCTGGGCTGTGTGTTCAGTAAAGCAGAGTTTGGGACTGTGTGTTCTACTCTTAATCAGTGGGCTGCGTGTTCACGTCAAATCTGGGCTGTGTGTTCAGTAAATCAGAGTTTGGGACTGTGTGTTCTACTCTTAATCAGTGGGCTGCGTGTTCACGTCAAATCTGGGCTGTGTGTTCAGTAAATCAGAGTTTGGGACTGTGTGTTCTACTCTTAATCAGTGGGCTGTGTGTTCACGTCAAATCTGGGCTGTGTGTTCAGTAAATCAGAGTTTGGGACTGTGTGTTCTACTCTTAATCAGTGGGCTGTGTGTTCACGTCAAATCTGGGCTGTGTGTTCAGTAAATCAGAGTTTGGGACTGTGTGTTCTACTCTTAATCAGTGGGCTGTGTGTTCACTTCAAATCTGGGCTGCGTGTTCAGTAAATCTATGTTTTGGACTGTGTTTCAAGCTAATCAGTATGGCTGTGTGTTCATCATCAACTTGGACTGTGTGTTCAGAAAATCAGAGTTTGGGACTGTGTGTTCTACTCGTAATCAGTGTGTGCGTGTGTTCACATCAATCAGTCAGTGAGCCGTGTGTTCAACAATTCAAGTGTTTTAACTACATGTTCAAGTGCAAACAAAGTACTATGTCATAAGCTACAACTGTGTGTTTAAGCATGGCAAAGCTACAAAGTGCACAGAAAATTACAGGGGGTGAAGTAAAATACCTCTCGCCCGTGGGAGAGGTGCTGCTCCGGCTCTCGTAGAAGAAGATCCCCGGGCCCGATCGTTGAAATCGGTGAAATGACGGAAAACAGCTCGCGGAAGCCTATGTACCGCTGGAGCGTATCGATCGGGGAAGAAAGGCCGGACCCTCGGGGGAGTGCCATAATGTCAAAATCGTCTCCGGCCCTGGAAAACCTCCGCCGTGGGGGAAATTGCCGGCCATTTCGAAAATCTGCAAAAAGGAGCAAAAATGAGCAAAATGAGCCAAAATTGGAAAAAGTCAACAAAAGTCAACTCTCGGGAAATAAAAAGTCAACAAAAGTCAACCCCCGGGAAAATATTCCAAATATTGAGACAAACTTACCTCAGGTGGTGAAAATGAGAAGAGAAGCTCCGAAATCAAATTTTAGTAGGCTCAAAGTGCTTAAATCTGAAGGATTTCGCAGAAACAACTTGCGTGGGAGGCCGAGGGACGCGTATAAAATGCAGATCTGAGCAAGAAAGTGGCTTAGAGAGCAAGAGGAGAGAATTCCACACTTGGGGGTGCAATTTCGGAGGCATTGGATGTGTGAATATATAGAAAATCCGAAAATGACCAAAATGCCCCTACTTTGGGCAGATGGCCGGCCGGCCACCTAACCTGGCTGGCCGGCCCCTTCACTTTTTGCCCCTGGCCGACAGCCTCTCCTAGGGCCAAGAGCTGGCCGACCATGTCCCCCACCCCCTCCCCTACCTCTCTGCAAATTTTGAGGAATTTTGGAGTTCCCGGGACCTGAAAAAGTTCAAGAAAAGTGCACTTTCTGGCGGAATTGCTCCGTTGGAACTTTAGCTGCAATTTCTGACATGTGTCTCGTCATTATTCATCAAAATCAAGGTGTATCCTTTTTGAACATGTTATAACCTCTCCGGGAGGTGAATCAGAGGCCGCGATCGAGTTGTCATCGCCGAAATGCGCGCTTTCTTGTTTATTATTTCGCAACAAACGGGCACTCATTTGCGCTCGTTTCGCATTATTTGGCTCATAATTTGCATTCTCATGAATATTTTGCATTGTCATGCATGTTTACCATACCTCTATGCTTGAGTATGCGTTGTCACGCATTATCTTTTCTCGCATTGCGATGCGTTCACCCGCCGCACTGCGTGTGTCAGACTTTTGGAATCATAGGATCACATTGAATATATGTTGTTGGCATATTGTTCTTGTTGAATTTCTCTATTTTGCAGGCACGATATTGTATGTACGGTTCATTTGAGGCTGGTGCGACCAGACGAATCGCGCAGGTATCGTATCTTCTCCGTGTGAGACGCGACGAGAATGAATGATTCTCCGCATTCCTAACTGCATGAAATGTAGTTGTTGCTTTGCATTCTTGCTTAAAACTGTTGCATCTATTTGTCAATACTTGCTTCATTACAGCTTGCTGCACTTGCATGATCACCTGGCTCGTGCCTATCATTTGCATTTTGCCCCCTGCGGCCTGCGGGCACACATTCTCTGTTTATCCTGTTTGATTGTCTAAGTCTTCGGCCTTGTCAAAAATGGGTCGTCTCTGGGCTTTGACATTCACTCCCGTCATTGTGACTTCCGAGTTCTGTCAAAGAGGGGCAACTGTAGACACCCCATTTTTGACCGACCTTAAGACTCAGACGTCACCGATTGAGCGCTCGGTGATGTTGCATACTGTGCTCGTTCAGAAGTCTCAGAGTCGCGGCCGTGCGCCCTGCCTCCGACTTCCGAATCTCTTCTGTGCCTTGTCTCGGTTTGCGAACCAGACTCGGTTTTCTCTGTTTTCTTTCCTGAGGGAAGGGAGTAGTCCTGTAGACTATCTCTCGGTGGCCGTGCGCTACTTTTCGTGGCCGTAGGCCATTTTGCCCATTTCGGAGCCCGGTTCCCGGTTTTCGGACCGTCAGGCCGTGTGCCTCGGTTCGGGACCGCCCAACCATCTCCGATTCCTCCGGTTCTTGGCAGTACCTCTGTTTTATCATAACAGGCACACTGGGGCCCCTGATGCCCACTTCGTGGCCGTATGCCACTTTCGGTGCTTATAGCCGGTTTTCGGGCCCCGAACCTCGCGGTTTGGCCCCGAGCATTCATTTCGCATCGGTTTTCTCCTTTTTGGCAGGTACCTCTGTTTTTCATCGAGGAACCTGGGGTCGATACCCACTTCGCTGCTGAACACCACTTCCGGTGCTGCAGCCCATTTTCGGGACCCCGAACTGCGCGGTTTGGGCCCCGAGCGTTCATTTCTCATTAGTTTTTGTTCAATTTTGGCAGGTACCTCTGTTTCAGCATTAGGAAGATCACTGGGGGTAGGAGGCCAGCAATTATCCCAGATAACCAGTTTCGCTCCTCCGGCGCCCGTTTTGCTCACTTCCGGGCCAATGTTGAACACCCTAGGCCCATTTTCTTCCAACCAAAGCTACATATCTGTGATCAGGGGACATGGGAGGACCCTAAAAACTACTGGTCGGCCAGAAATTCAGGTTTCATTTTTGAGCCCCTCCTTCAGCTCTATGTTGTGGCTCCTGCTTCAGTGTTGCCAATTTCCGACCTTGGAACCTTGTTCTACACATCTGGGAGGACCCTAAAAGTTGGTGGTCGGCCAGCAATTGTTACATTCATTTTTGAGCCTCTCCTTCAAGCTCTATGTTGTGGCTCCTGCTTCAGAGTTGCCAGATTCCGACCTTGGGGCCTTATTCTACACACTGGGAGGACACCATTGCATGGTGGTCGGCCAGAAAATTTTTCATTTTTGGGCATGGCCGGCCGGCCAGGTGAGTGGCTGGCCGACCAGGTGGGGTGGCCGGCCGGCCACCTCCCAGAAAGACCTGGCCGGCCAGCTTCCTGCTTTCCAGCCTTCCAGCTGTCCAGATATTTTTTCAAAATATCTCCCCCATCCGGGGGATATTTTGGGAGGGAAAGATTGCCTCCATTTCCCTCCCCTTTTACACCTTTTCTTGCTTACTTAAAGGGCTGGACAGCCCCTTTGCCTAGGTTGGAAAAATTGGTCTCAAGACTTCATCTCTCAAACCCTCCATTTCCATAGCCAAAAACCTCAAAAACTTCCAAGTTCCTAGGCAATTCCTTCATCAACCCTTAGCTCCACCATCCCCACTACCATTCCAGCAGCAAGGAAGTGTTCTCCAGTGGCTAAGAAGCAACAAATTCAGGCCAAGAGGTAGCAACAATTGGATCTTCAAGGGTAAGTCTCCAAATCTCTTTTTGTAGCATAATTTTGCTTCCTATTTCTACCCTATTTCCTTTCAGTTTTTGGGCTTTGACCCCTACTGGTTTTAGGCTTATTTTGAGCCCCTCTACAACATTGTAGAAGGGCTCAACTTCATTTGGTGTCTCCATGATACACTTGTTTCAATATCTAGCTTGTATGTCACAATCTTGTATGCTATTTTTGGCCTATTTGCATTTGTTTTTGGGGCTCCGACCCCTACTGGTTTTGTGCTTATTTTGAGCCCCTCTACAACATTGTAGAAGGGCTCAACCTTGTTTGGCCATTCTATATACCACCTCCCTTTGAAATCCACTTTAGGCCCTAATTCTTGCATGTTTTGTAGCCTTTTGTGCTTTTGGTTTTAGCTCTTGGTCAGAACTGAAAGGGGTCTTATTTTGACCCCCTCTACATGTTTCATGAAGAAAGTTTTGTTGTTTGGTGTATTCTTTGCATGTCTCTTGTTATAACCTCTTTTGAGCTCCATTTTGCATGGAATTGTTAGCATGTTTGTATATTGATTTTGGGGTTTCCATAAACTGAATATATGCTTATTTTTGGCCCTCTTCAATTTTGTAGAAGTTTTTTCTTTGAATTTCTATATACTACTTGCTGTAATTCTCTTTTTCCCCGTTTTTGCAGCTATTTGCCATCTTGTTTATTTAGCCTTGCTTTGTACTGAAAAAATGCCATATTTGGGGCTGCCTTGCTACTGTTTTTGCTGTCATGTATCAATTTTGCATGTTTAGCATAGCCGTAGGCCATTTCGGGTACTTAGAATCACATTTCGGGATGATTTCATGCATCGGTTGTCATTTCGTATCATTTCGGGACTGTTTTCCCTTCATTTAGGTGCTGAAATTTGGTTTGCATGCTTGCATATCATTTCCCGTGCTATTTCATGCCTTCGGGCCATGCCTCGGTTTGCGTGCCCGTGGGTACGCACTTCGAGGCACCTCTGTTTTACCGACGGCATCTGATGTGAGTGTGGCTGAGGTCCACTCATGTTAGTATAAGCCCAATTTGCATTTCCATGTCATTTCATCATTGCCTCGTTTGCGTGCCCGTGCACGCATTTCGAGGCCATTTTTTTATCCGACGGCTCTGATGTGAGTGTGGCTGAGGTCCACTCATGTTAGTGTAAGCCCAATTTGCATTTCCATCTCATTTTGTCATTGCCTCGGTATGCGCGCCTGCGGGCACGCGTTTCGAGGCACTTCGGTTTTATCCGATTTCTCATTTTATCATTGCCTCGGTGTGCGTGCCCGTGTGCGCACATTTCGAGACACTTTAGTTTTATCCGATTTCTCCTTTTATCATTGCCTCGGTGTGCGTGCCCGTGTGCGCACATTTCGAGGCACTTCGGTTTTATCCGATTTCCATTTTATCATCGCCTCGGTGTGCGTGCCCGTGTGCACACATTTCGAGGCACTTCGGTTTTATCCGATTTGCATTTCATATCATCGCCTCGGTGTGCGTGCCCGCGTGCACGCTTTTCGAGGCGTCTCATTTTCATCTCATTTTCATAGCATTGTGCATACTAGGCTGTATCTTAGTTGCACTTCATGCATATCATGCATATTGCATCGTGTTCGGGATAGGAGTTAGCCCGGGCACGGGAAACGAGGCACGTTTCGCACTCCGAGTGACGGAACGGGTCTCAATTCCCCAGTCACCGACACTCCGAATTACCCATGATGGAGTCAGGGTTTGTTGTAGCATTCATATGCATTTCATCCCATATTGAGTTGTGCAATCCGACTCCTCGGCCATCATGCATCGATATGCGTGATTGGTGGCACGAGAATCGAGGCATGCATATATCTGTGAAATACATTGCTATGCCCTTTTCCTGCTCTCTGTTGCAGCATATCAAGGATCAACAACTTTTCAGAGTTTGGCACGCATTTCGAGAAAAGTGCAAACAGAGGCTAATTGGGGCATCCCAGTGGATTTCCGCGCCAGAGCAGCCCGGCATACATTATTCATCAGAAGCAAGGCAGTCCCTGGCTTGCATGCCGGTTTTACTTTTTTGTAGTTAATCTGTACATTAATTAGAAATCTGTATTATTCTTTCATTTCGGACTGTATTATTATTTATTCGGACCCTCTGCGCGAGGGCATAATTGTAATAAGGGTGTGTGAGTGTGATGTATGTCTTCCAACCCCACGTCTTTCTTCCCTTTTATTTACCCGCTTACGATGGTTAGATATAGGGCATATTTCAATTAGCATACAGTATGACAGCATGTTTGCATCATTCATCTGTTTTGCACGCACCGGGCTCGGCGCATCATACAAACTGCATTTGTATTTCAATTCCAAATTGAATACGTGTTAGTTGTAGCATTTCACATGCCATGTTTAGAATAGCCGAGCCTGCTATAGTTGCATATTGCATGTGTTGCATTAGGCATTCCTGTATATTTAGGATCATGCATTGATTTCTAATCAGTTTTCTGTTTTTGGCTCGGAGTACTCGGTGAGTTTTATGCTTTAGCATCCTTGCATGCGTGTGAGTGTTGCCATGATAGCATGCTTACCATGAAGCTATGTGCTTATGTGATATAACTGCCTTGAATGCCTGTGGGTGGAGGTTGTGTTGCTTGGATTGGACAATTCATCAAATGTTTGTTTTAAGCCTACTAGATAGTGGCAAAATCATGTTTTCTAAGCCCACCCGAGGGTGGCAAATCCGCGTCTTAGCCTACCTGCGGGTAGCACCATCAAACCATTTTCAAACAAACAAACATGAAATGTTTTGTTCCAATTCAGGCGGCCCAGTCTATACTTGTTTGCTGCGAGCATCACATAGTAACCTAGGCTAATAACCGGAATAAGAGCATACAATGTTTTCAAAAATAGATATCATGGTTAGTAGAGGCCGGTCTTTGACCGGGCGAGCGGGGGTGCTCACGATGTGACCTTCCCCAATCGTACCCAAGTTCCCGAGCCAACTTTGGTGATGACGGACACGTGGCCTTTGGCACCGAGTCAGGGTTTCCTAAATTTCCCATTTAAAAAACATTTAGGTGGCGACTCTGTTATCTGGCAAAGCAGTCCATGTTTGGCACTTCTTTCAAAAAATCTGTTTCAAAACGATTTGCCGGATTTGGACTCTTTGGTTCAAGATTAAGAACCGTGACATTTGAGTCCTTTGAACTGTAGTGACCCCAATATGAACAGAACGGGACCTAACCCTCCCGGGGCGTTCGGGGACGTCTACACACATGTGTTCTTATTCCGGTTATTTAACCTAGAATTACTATGTGATGCGCACAGCAAAACAAGTATAGACTAGATCGCCTAATTTGGAACAAAGCATTGCATATCCGTTTGTTTGAAAAATGGTTTGAATTTTGCTACTCGCAAGTAGGCTAAAATGCAGATTTCAAAGAATTGTCCCAACTTAAGTAATCCAACCTTCACCCACAAGCATTCAGGCAGTTAAACATGTAAGCAAATAGCCTCATGGTAAGCATGCTATCATGGCAGTCACTCACACACATGCAAGGATGCTAAAGCATAAACACTTACCGAGTACTCCGAGCCAAAACAGTAACTAGTTAGTAATCAATGCATGATCCTAGTTCATGTTAAGATGGCTGATGCAACACATGCAAAATGCAACTAAGATAGGCTCGGCTATTCTAAGATGGCATATGAGATGCTACAGATAACATGTATTCAACTTGGAATTGAAATACAATGCAGTCAGTATGATGCGCCGAGCCCGGTACATGCAAGACAGATGAATGGATGCAAGTGAACATAAGGATGCTAATTGAAACATGCCCTAAAACTAACCATCAAAAGCAGATAAATAAAAGAGAGAAAGACGTGGGGTTGGAAGACATGCATCACACACACGCACACTTATTACAAAGCTCGCCCTCTCGACGGAGGATCCGAATAAATAGTACAGAACCAGCTAGCTAATCTAAGCTAATCTAATTAAGCTAGTTATTACACAACGAAACGAATAACGAGCTACAACTAATTATTTACACAATATCTAATTTAAGTAAGCAAACTACATAAGCAAGTAAACTAAATGAAAGCGGGCTGCCTCGGCTCTGTTTTGGAAGACAATGGATGCATGCATGCTCGAGTTGCCTTGTTCGGAAATCCATCGCGATGGCCCGGCTTGCCTTTTTTTGCAATTGATCTCAGAAACTTGCACAAGGTTCCAAGGAGATGAAACTCTACCCCAGGAATCTGCGGGAAGGCTGCCGACCAGCTTCTAGGCATGGGAGACCAACTACCGACCACCTTTTGTGGTGGAAACCAAAGAAGGTGGTCGGCCTGCCAAAAAACCTGGTCGGCCGACCAGTTTCTTCTCCTGGATTCTGTTTTTCTGCAACAAAGGGAAAGAGAGGCACGACAAAGCATTTGCAACACATGTGTGCATGACCACTCTCCCCGTCACTGCATAAGCTCGAGGGAGTGTAGGTCTCGACCCTCGGGCCACCAATCACGCATCTGAATGCATGATGGCCGAGGGGCCAAATTGTGTGACTCAATATGGAAATGAATGCATAAGTAAACACCTAAAGCCCACAACTCCATCATGGGTAGTCAAGAGTGTCAGCGACCCGAGAATCGAGGCACGTTTCGTCACTTTGAGTACGAAACGTCCCTCGTTTCCCGTGTTCAGACTAACTCCTATTCCGAGCACAATGCAACAGATAATATGGCATGACATATCCAAATGCAACTCTAGCATACAAACATGCAATGCAACCTAAGCATGCAAATATGCAAGGGACATGATAGCATACACAATGCCAATATGAAGTGCAACATGGACAACCTAACAGGGCTAATGGCGTGCACAATGCACAATGCTCAATGCTAATGCAGGCATACTCAATGCAAGATAACATAAGCATGTAACAATATGACACAATGGGACTAACATACACAATGCGAATGTCAAATAGCATACTCAATGTGATGAACTACCCGGCATGCGCAATGCTAAGGATAATATGGTATACTCAATGCAAGATGGACTTAAACCAAAATGAATGGGCCTTAGGCACACCCAAATCAGTGGCCAAACATGATGAAAACAAGGCTCCGAAACTCATGAAACATGCGCAATGCGATGGCCCCGAGTGTAAGGCATAAAATGCAACTCTCCAAGATCATTGAAAGGATGAAATATGGCATACAATGACACATGTTCCAGCTCTGAAATGACATACAAAATGGTCCTGAATCATGCAAACAACTCACACAATGCATGTTGGAAGGCTCAAATACCGAAACTAGTGAAGCACATTACACTAGAGGCATGCAAGGCGATGCACAAATGATAAAACCAATCCCAAACAGACCTTAAGCAGGCCCAAAACAGTGGCAAAATGAGTTGGGATGATGGCTCAAAAGACACCAACAAGAAGCTTATGCAATGGCTCGCAAATAGACTATAATGGTGCAACTCTCAAACACACTTGAAGAGTGGAAAATATGAGAACACGGCAACCCTATATGCTCTGAAATCATGGTAGGAATGATGCTAAATCATGTCAAATGCCCAAACAACGCATGCTAGTGGACCCGATATACAAAGCTAGTAAGCTTGATTGAACCATGACCATATACAACAATTCATGCATGACCCAAAACACTTCAAACAGAGCTAAGGCAGCCCAAAATATGAATAAAATTAGTTTGGACCATGGCCAAAATATGCTAGAATGGAGGGCCAAAACAACATGCATTATAAGCTAGTAAACCATGATTTACACTACAACCATATGAAGCACATGAGAGGTCACCAAACCAGCCAAAAACAGAGTCATGCCATGCGAAAAGATGGCCAAAAACCCACTGAAACATGGCCAATAGATGAGAGAATGAGGTGCTACTTTGATAGGCTATGCAAGGGGTTGTTCTACACATGCAAGAAGCAAACAAAAGAGGACCAAACCAGCCATAGACAGAGTCTAGGAAGATCCTAAAAGTCACTAAAAATGGCCTGAACCAAGGCTATGAAGTGTGGAAATATAGGCTCCTTTGAAAGGCCAAAAATGCCAACAAACAAGGCCAAAAGAGAGAGGGTCTCCCCTCTCTGATTTTGGCCCTCAAATAGCATACCAACCACTGAAAATCCACTGAATTTCAGTGGCTAAAGGGCCAAGCAAAGCTCAATACAAAGGTCTCATGGCATGGCTCAAAACAAAGCTAAATAGAGCATGCAAGAGGGTAGATGACCCCCAACACCAAAAGAACCTTAAACAAACATGAAAATCACTTAAAAATGAACCTTTTTTCAGTTGATAACAAAGCTCAAATAAACATGCAAATGAGGCTAAGAGAAGGATCAAAATAATGCTCAAAAGAGGGAAAAGTGATTACCCTTGAAGCTCAGCAAAACCAGCAACTTTCTGGACCAAAAAAACCAACCCTTGAGCTCTCTCAAGACCCTCCAGCAACTTAGTAACAAGGTGAGGGTGTTAGGCTATTAGGTTGTGTGCAATAGGTCAAGAATAACACCCCTTTTGGCTCAAAGTATAGAGATATAGAGAGATATATATTTTTTGCCTTAAACAAAATCTGAACCTGTGCCAAGGAAGAGGAGGGCCTCTCTTATAGAGATACAAGGCCAAAGCTTCTTCAAGAAGATAAAAAATGAGGCTCAAGATCCTCCATACACGTGTATGGAGGATCCAGTCTGTGCCTTCCAGCTGGCACAGCTGGCATGCACTGAAACAGACAAAACAGGAGGAAGTTGGCCGACCAGAGCAGGTGGTCGGCCGACCACTTCCCTGGTCGGCCGACCAGGGCAAGTGGTCTCCCAAGACAAAGGGTGGTTGGCCAAGGGGATAGGTGGTCTCCACATTGAATGCAAGCTAGTGGTATGGTGGGAGACTAGTAATTGTGGCCCAAAGATCAAGGAGACCAGTTTCTTGACAAGAAACCAGCTGGCGGGGGAAAAGTGGTTTCCAAGGAGAAAAGGTGGTCTCCCACCCTTGTACCACCTCCCTAACAAGGAAACAAGGTCCATACCAAAAAATGAACCAAGACGGATGCAAAACGAGAGTTCGGGAGTCAAAACGTGCGGCCGAAGGCCCCGAAAATTGGCTGTTGAGCACCGAAAATGGCGTGCGATCACAAAAGTGGTCTCCCGGGCCACAGTGTCCCTCTAGACAGAGGAAACAAGGTATGTACCAAAACCGGGCCAAACAGAGAATGTTAAGCGGTCTCGAACCGAGGCGCATGGCCGACGGCTCCGAAAACCGGAAACTAGTCTCCAAACGGGAACAGTGGCCTACGACCACGAAAAGTAGTCTACGACCACTGAGAGATAGTCTACAAGACCTCTCCCTCCCTCCGGGAAGAGAAAACAAGACTTGGTCCACAGACCGAGTCAAAGCACAAAAGAGTCCCGAGGTCCGGAGGCAAGGCTCTCAGCTGAAACTCCGAAACCTTGAAACGAGCACAATATGCGGAATCACTGAGCGCTCAATCGATGACGTCTGAGTCTTAAGGTCGGTCAAAATGGTGTCTACAGTTGCCCCTCTTTGACAGAACTCGAAAGTCATAAGTGATGGGAGTGAATGTCAAAGCCCAGAAACGACCCATTTTTGACAAGGCCGAAGACTTAGACAAACAGGCAAGATAATCAAAGAGATGTGCCCGCAAGCAGGGGCAAAATGCAAAGGTATGTACAAAGCCGAACATAACTTATCACCATGCAAAGAAAGTTGTAATGAAGCAAATATACACAATAAATGCAACAATTTTAAGCAAGAATGCAAATCAAACTACATTTCATGCAGTAAGAATGTAAAAGAATTATACAATTCTCGCTACGTCTCACACGGAGAATACAATACCATCCGGTTCGTCTGGTCGCACCAGCTTCAAATGAACCGTACATACAATATCGTCTGGTCGTATCAGCCTTGAATGAATTGTATATACAATATCATGCCTGTAAAAGAGATAAACTTAATAGGTACAATATAGTTAGCAACACATGTTCAACGCTATATCGAACGTGGATACGTACAACGCTGATGGAAAAGGGCATAGCAATGCAAGTGAAACGTGCGCGACAGGCGCCTGCGGACTTGTTGCTACGAGAGCTTGAGTCCCATTTATCGCACCACGCGTGAGAGGTACGTACTTTTCTTTACATTTTCTGCGAAGTATTCTGCATTTACTACACGTTTCACGCTTTCGCTATGTTTTGTCTGCTCATTCTGAACACATTCACACGCATGGTACTTTCGCTTATCCTGGCATACAGCTCGCAACAGCACAATACCAATTTGGCACACAGCTTAATTAGGATATGAGGCTGACTTGGCACACAACTCACAGCACAATATTCTGTTAATTTGGCACACAGTTCAATTTGAACACACGGTTCATCCTGATCACATAGTTCATCCCGGGCACACAGCACATTTTCGGGCACACAACTCGTTCTTCGGGCACACAGCTCATTTTCCGGGCACACAGCTATTTCTTCTAGCACACAGCTCATTTTCTGGGCACACAGCTCGTTCTTCTGGCACACAGCTCATTCTTCGGGTACACAGCTCGTTCTTTGGGCACACAGCTCATTTTCTGAGCACACAACTCGTTCTTCGGGCACACAGCTCATTCTTCGGGCACACAGCTCATTCTTTGGACACACAGCTCATTTTTGGGGCACACAGCTCGTTTTTGGGGCACACAGCTTGTTCTTCTGGCACACAGCTCGTTCTTCAGGCACACAACTCATTTTTGGGGCACACAGCACGTTCTTCTGGCACACAGCTCATTTTCCGGGTACACAGCTCGTTCTTCTGGCACACAGCTCATTTTCCGGGCACACAGCTCATTTTCCGCGCACACAGCTCGTTCTTCGGGCACACAGCTCATTCTTCAGGCACACAGCTCATTTTCCAGGCACACAGCTCATTCTTCAGGCACACAACTCATTCTTTAGGCACACAGCTCATACTGAACAGACAGTTTACAACACAATATTTGATTTGATTTACACACAGCTCATACTTTCATTTTGAAACTGAATACATCTGTTCACTCTGAATGCATGTATCTTCTCGTTCCACACGGGGCTATGGGTCAATCCTTGCCAGGGAGTGATATGTGGAGCTCCCAGATACCGTTCGCCAAATCGTGGACGAGGCAGGATTCGGGCCTTTCTGCGCGGTGCTATCTCGTTACCCGGGGAGCAGGACCCTTATGGGGGCACTCGTGGAGAGGTGGTGGGACACCACCAACTCGTTCCACTTTTCAGCTACTGGGGACATTACGATGACCCCATTTGACTTCTCTATGCTGACTGGCCTTGACGTAGCCGGCCGACCGGTCCCGTATGACGCAGATATGGGCGAGTGGGAGGCAACTTGGATTTATCTTCTAGGAGTCCGCCCGCCGATCGACAGATCATCGGGTAAAGTCAGGTACACTTGGTTTTCCATGCATTACAGGGGGACTTCACCTAAGACTGTTGAGGAGATAGATCAGTACGCTCGGGGGTTTCTGATGTTCCTCCTCGGGACCACTTTGTTCTCCGACAGGGGGAACACTGTTGGTCTTTATCTGCTAAGTGCTTTGGTAGACCTATCACAGGTCAGCCAGTATGATTGGGGTGGCGCCGGCCTTGCTACCCTTTACTGTTACGTGAGTGCGACCTCCCGCGGGCGGGGGAACATAGTCGATGGTTACTGGAGAGCCTAGGAGGTACTTTCTGCCCTCCTGATTTACATTTCTGCTTTTTATTATCTGTATACTGCGCACACGGCACACTTTACATTCTGTACTTTGCACTCCGCTCTCAGCATTCTGCATTCTCCGTATATTCTATATTCACATTCTGCACTCAGCATTCTGTACTTTCTATATTTTGTATTCTGACAACCACTGTCTTGCCTTTCACAGCTGTAGGTTTACGCCTACTTTCCAACACTCACTCCCGAGCCGGAGGTCGAGACTCCTCTTGAGGTCCCCTATTCATGCAGAGGGGTCGGTGCCGGCCGAGGCCTCGGGAGACTCTGCCCTTCCTCAGATAGTTCTTTGACACATACGACCAACGGAGGTAATCTGGAACTCTCAGTTCTTCATGTTTTCATCTTTGGTTTATCTTGCATATTTATGACATCTAATCAGTTGATGAATTTGTTATCCGCAGATCAGCTGGTGGCCCTGGGCACCCTTGGGAGGAGATATCCGGTTTCGGTTCCCTGGGGGGTGGGCCACTTCTCGGTACAGGATCTTATTTGAGGGACCAGTTGGCAGGGCCTGGTTTCTGGGTGATCGCTTCATGCGTCAGACTATGGGCCACCCTGATCAGAGTATCCCCACAGCACCTCCAGACGACATGCGATCCACTGAGAGACTCACTCCCCAGGAGGTCGAGGAGGCTATGATAGGCACTGATGTAGTTCTGCTCTTGGAGGAGGGGGAGTACGCGACCTACCGCCATACGTACTTGATGCCCCCATTGACAGGTATCCGTACTCCCACGCGGAGAAGAGCTGCTGATATGCCGTGGTCGAGTCGAGTCCGGGCTGCAGATACCCCTTCGACTAGTAGGGCCGGCACATCGAGAGGTGGGGTTGGACCGATTCCCCCGACTTATCATCATGCTGGATGGCCAGATCTCCCAACCGAACTGACAAGCTGGCTGTATGGGACGTCTTACTCGATTCCATTGGAGCCTCCATTGCTTGATCATCGATACGTCAGTGACCCTAACTCGCCACCGATATGCTTTACAGTTTTGATGTAACACTCAGCCATTTAGACATTCATTCATTCACTGATGACTTGAGCTTGTGTCTGCAGCCTCCCAGAGAGTATTGTGATGGATTACTCGGAGTGGTGCCCTCACTCGAGAGTATGGTTTTGCGGAGGGAGATGCAGTTGTTCATCGCCGGTGTTTCGGTACTTTTCAGTTTTCTTGCATTTATCAAACTTCTGATGACATGCTGAATCTGAACATTTCACTGCATTGGTCGACTGCATGTGTAGAGCACATCTGACACTTATCACATTCATATATTGTATCTGCATGCACCTACTCTTTTTGCATCTGATATATGTATTGGCTAATGTATTCAAATTGCCCTCTTTTTCAGATGCCACCGCTACAGGCTGAGCCATCCAGGTCTTCTCGAGGAGCTGGGAGAGGGGACTCGACTCGCAGCTGAGGCAAGCGTAGAGCGCCTATCAGAGATGATGGGAGTCCAGTGAGGAGGAGGAGTCTGCGCATCCCTAGTCAGAGACATCCGCAGACAGAGAGGGTGACTCTGGTTCCGGTTCTGAGAGTGGAGGTGATGCCGAGGGGATTCCGAGGACGCCAGCTCTGATTCAGATGATGATGCTGGTACAGAGGTTGTTCAGCTGAAGAGGACGAAGAGGCCTCTCAGTCCTGCGCTTGATAGCACTGATCTAGATGTTCTTGCTTTATTTTCCTTTTTTACTTGTAGTTGTAGCACATTGCACAGTGTTAGGCAGTTTTATTTTCTTTAAAACTTGTACCCTTATTGTAAAATGTTATAAAAAGAACTATGATGGAATGAAACAACTTTTTTTGTTCAAAAGTGTTGTATTTTATGTTCTTAGCATTGCATCGCATCACTTTGCACAAAATGAGATTGAATGGAAATTAAGCATTGTACATCGCCAAGTCAGGTAGTGAACTGACGCAACAAACTAAACGACTTAACTTACTAAGAAACAACAAAACCTTAGCAAGTTTTACAACTCGATAAGCAAATCCCGACCAATGTTGATAAAAAACTCGACAACTCGATAAAACTTAACAACTCGATGAACTTAACAACTCGATAAGCAAACTACAACTCGATAAGCAAATGCATTTCGGACAAACCGGGCGACGGAATGCATCCGAAACAGAGCGAAATGCAGACCTTCAATACTCCCAACACATGAAAAAGCTAGGAGCTCTCTTCTAGAGACTAGGAAAAGACCAAAGACCAATTTTCCTCCATGGCCGCCACCAGAAGTGGCTGGCCGACCAGTTTCTTGCCTTGGAGACCAATTGTGTGGTCGGCTGACCAGAAAAGCTGGCTGGCCAACCAGAAAAAGTGGTCGGCCGACCAGTTGGCCTGGCGACCTCCAGATTTTTGACACGTGTCCCCCGAACAGTGCCTTATCCTCCATAAAGGTTCCAACTTCGTGGTTCTCTCATTCCATCTCAATTTTACATCAAAATGAAGGCATTTCTCTTTGAAAATCTCACAGCTTGGATTGCTACCTTGGATGGCTCGAAAAAGTTGAACTTCTGGGGTTTTGGCATAAATGCACTATTCACGTTGAGTTGCACTCCGTTGCATCTTCCATTTCTCCACGCTGTGGCAAGGTTTTGGAATCCGGTAACACATGTCTTTAGCTTTGGCGGGCAAGAGGTGTGTCCTACCTTCGAAGATTTCCAAGCATTGATGGAATCCGAACGTGACGAAGAAATCTTGCCTCAGCTTCGCTTCGGCCACGCTCAAGCCCTAGGACGAATGTGTGGGCTCACTATGCACGACGCTCGGTCTTTGATCTACAACGGAGAATTGGACATCCTCGGCTTGATTCATTGCTTTTCTGACGCCGGTGACCGCGGCGACAATCATTGGCAAGGTTTTCGGCATCATGCCCTTTGTTTGTGCATGCTATCTCACTTTTTTCTTGCCCCAGGTTTCAGCGGGTCTAGCATTCGTCTAATCGAAGTTACCCAAGGCTTGAAAGAGGGCAAGAGCTGCATTGCCATGACATTGGCCGAGACATTGATGGGCTTGGATGCTTTCCATCGCCGGGAAATGACCATATTTGCAGGGAGTCCACTACTGCTGCAGGTAATGTTCCCACCCTTCTTCACATATATATTGCTCACGTCACTCGGCCCTCAGGCTCGATTTTTCTCTCAAAACCCTTTTCTCACTTTTCTCTCATCATACATCTCTCTATTCTTTAATCCCTCATTTTTCATCCCTCCCCAGGTGTGGTTGATGGACAAATTGCAGGTTGTGGACTCTGCCCAACATACTCAGCTTGCGGCTACTTCTTTCGACGACGTCTAGTCGATGCCCTTTATGGGATGGTGGTTCGACTGGATGTGCAATTTGCCCGCAGACCGCATTGCTTGCGCTGTCCTTGATTCAATCTACCGGCAATGAGCTACAGCATGTCCCGGCAGCCCGGGATTCAGTTGATTGGCCTGACACATTGTGTCTTCTACTTTCTGTTCCGATTCCGCCGTCAGTTTGAACATGATCAGACTTGCCCGGCGGAGGGGATAGAGTACCCAGCTGCATTTCTGGTCCGAGGCACACAGCTAGCTCAGTATGCCACGACATGGAGGATGAGAGAGCTTCTAGCCCCCACTCCCACTTTCAGTTGCACCTTATCTGATGAGTACATAGATTGGCTCAATAAAGAGGCACAGATTGGGCCCAGCTTGGCATCAGAAGCTTCGACCAGCTCGGGAGGGCGCAACATCTGACCTATCCATGCCTCGAATTTATGGCATTATCAGCACTTTCAAGTTTTCTTTATGATGTAATAAAAAGTAACTTCAATTTGTATGCAAAAGCAAGAGAACTCTGTACTGAAATCAATGTAATTGAAGGTTGTGGGTACTGAAAATTTTCCGTTTGGTCCAAAATGGTCTAAGTTATAAAAAGATTAATTTAAGCAAAATCAACTTTTATTAAAACTTTTCAAAACCATTTTCGATATGGATCAGAACTGGACACGCCTGAGATCTGTCATTGAGATGCACAACCCCGGATTCCAGCAACTGGAAAGTTGCCCCTAGTCTGAATAACATTGTACTGGAGATCGCAACCGAGGCTCTTGAATGCAGAATAGGCAAAGAGGACCGAGATGATCAAATGGACAAAGTTGATCGGGGAAATGTTTATAGCTGGACTTCAAGATGAAGTTGCCTACGTATCCCAAAGATGGGAATCAAGCCTTACGTAGTTCGGTTCAGGTTCAGGTTCAGGTTCACTCGTGTATTAACCCTCACCTTTTGCGCTCTAACTTTTGCCAAGGCCGCCCTTTGTGGGTTTTCAACCTTGTGAGCCCAGTTTTTGTAATTTCAAATTTTGCATACTCTAACTTTTGCCTAGGTCGCCCTTTCGGGTTTTCGGCCTAGCGAACCTCTCAGGGGTAATATTTCTTCAACTTGTCCATGTTGATCGGCTGTGAGAACTCCAGGCCATCTAGGTCCATCAGAATGACAGCTCCACCCGACCAGATAGACTTAATGATGTAGGGACCAGTCCAATTGGGTTAGAACTTGCCCCTAGGGTCGTAGATAGGAGCTCGGTTTTCTTTGAGCACCAGATCTCCTTCTTTCAAATTCCTGGACTTAACCTTCTTGTTGAAAGCCCTAGCGATTCTTCGTTGATAACCCTAAACATGGTACAGTGCTTTCAGTCTGTGCTCGTCAAAGAGCATGAGTTCTTCGAATCTGCTCTGTTGCTAATCTGCTTCGGCTATCTAACACTCAGCCAGTACTCGCAATGACGGAACCTCAATTTCGATAGGTAGAACGGCCTCCATCCCATAAACCAATGAATACGGAGTCGCCCCAGTAGAAGTTCTGATTGAAGTCCAGTAGCCCCACAGAGCAAATGGCAGCTTATTTGGCCAGTCCCGGTAGGTTTCCACCATCTTTTGCAAAATGTATTTGATGTTTGTTGGCCGGCCTCAACTCCCCATTGGTCTGCGGCCGATATGTAGATGACTTATGAAAAGCCACGTTGTATTTTTCCAACAAGTCAATCACTTCCTTCTTGAAGTGGGAACCGTTATCTGAAATAATCTTTTGGGAAAGCTGCGACAGATGATGTTGTTCCTGATGAACTTTGCAACATGTGAAGCCTTCAACACCGCAAGATTGGGCCTCAACCCACTTCGTGAAATAATCTATCGCGACCAAAATAAACTCATGCCCATTAGACCCCTTCGAAGTGACAGCCCCGATCACATCGATTCCCCAAACTGAAAATGGCCATGGCGAAGTCATATTGTACAGCTTCGACGGCGGGATGTTCATGCGGTTTGCATGTATCTAACATTTGTGGCATCGCCGAACAAAGTCGATACAATCCTCCTCCATGGTAGACCAGTAGTAACCCTGTCTGAGGATCTTTCGTGCTAGCATCACCCCGTTCATGTGCGCTCTGCACTCTCCTCCATGGATGGCCTCCATCAGGCGCTTCGATTCTTCAACATCAACCCACAGCTTATGCATTCCCAGATGACCTCTCTTATACAGTTTACCCCCATAGACGATGAACTGAGCAGCCATTCTTCGGATTGCCCTCTTGTGTTTGGCATTTGCCCCTACTGGTGTAGACACCCCATTTTTGACCACCCTTAAGACTTGGGCACTTTGTTTTGACCACCCTCACCAAAAAATCAAATTGCAATTTTAATCTCAAAACTCACCCATTTTGGTCAAATGAAAATATTTTTATATGTAATTTTGTGTGTTGTACATAATTTTGATGATCTAGTATGAATAATTTTGATATTTGTTATAAAAAAAATAAAAAATGAAATGATAAAAAAATAATAAATACAATATATAGCAAAAATAATAATAAAAAAAATAAAAAAAAAATAATAAGAATAATAATAAAATATATGATCTCTTTCTTGAACTCGGTAGGTGGATTCGACGGTATGGAGGATAAATTATTTTTGGCAAGGTTTGAGAGATTTTAGGTTGAAGAGAGAGAAAGGTGGTAAGTGGGGGCATGTGTTTGTTTTGGGTGGTGCTTTCGGTGGAGAGCATCTGAGTGGAGCATAAAAAAAAAAAAACAAACAAACAACAAAAAACATAAAACATAATAATAACATACAATAGGGGAGACCCAACACATGGGTTTAAAAAAAAAGAAAAGAAAAAAAAGACACCCAGCTAACGGATATACATACACAGATGCATCCATACAGATCAAAAAAAAAAAAGGGGGAAAAACAAAAGAGACGGCTCTCTCACCTATCTCTCTCTCTCAAGCTGGATACCTTCTCTTTCATTACCCATCAGACGAAACAATTACACTCTTTGGCTATCTTCATCCTCAAGCTCAAGCTCTCTCTTCTCACTCTCTAACAAACCACCATTCATCCCACCATTCATCCACATACAGCAGACAGCAGCTCCTCTCACAGCAGACCACCCATCACCATACACACAAATTCCTAGCTCTCTCTCCCTCTCGGCATCAACCTGCATACACCATTCCCACGCCCACAAACCCAACTACACCATTCACACACCCACATACCATACACAGCAGCCACACCATCCTCTCCTCCTCGGCAGCTCTCCTTCCTCTCACGGCATTGACACCACCCATACACCTGCAACACACACAAACACACCCATACACTCACACACCACCTGCAGCTCTCCTCTCACTCTCACGACAAACCCAGCACTGCCATCACTCACCCATCACCATACAAACCCAATATAACCAGCTCATACACCAGCTCTCCTCCATCCACTCGGCATAAACCCAGCCCCCTCCTCTTCCTCTCGGCAACACACAACCACAACCCAAACACACCCACACACATCCATACAGCCACCATTCACATACCCACATACCATACACAGCAGCACCTCCAACAACTCCACAACCGGCATACAGCCCACTGCTGAGCCACCACGACTACTCCACTGCCGAACTACCAGCAGCCTACTAGCAGCCCACTACCGAGCTACCACCAGCGGCACCACCAACTACTCCGTTGCTACGCCGCCATTCTGCTAGCCGAGAGCTTCGATCCACTCCAAGATCCACTTCGCGCCAAGTTTGCACTTCATATTGAGCTAAAGTTCCCTTATTTTTATTTCAATCTTTGTACATCTTTTTTTTTTTTTTCATTTTGATTTGGACTGTTTTGGAATTGTTTTTCAACATAGAAACTATGTGATTTGAAGTTGTAAAAGTGGGGAGGGGTTCGCTATCCTTCCTCATAATTACATTAGCTTTAATCTCTAATTTCAGCACATTTGTATTTTATTTGGGGGCTGTGTAATTTATTTATTTATTTTTTGAACTAGGCTGTTTAATTTATTTCAATAAGTTTGTTTTACATATTTTGTTTGTGTTATATTAACCAATGAATCAATGAATCAACCTTGCATAACCACCTCTGCAACCTCCCTCCATTCTTTACTTATTTCGATTAAAAAGTTATGAAAAAAATTAAGATTGTGATTCAAGTATAAGAAAGGAACTCTTCCATGCTTAATGGTTTAAAATTCTTTGGAGGTTCACTACCCCAAATGTATACATGTTCTTATACTAAAGCACAATCTTTTGTTTTTTTCATTTCTCTTTATTCATCAGTGTGTTTACTTTTAAGGGACTAATTGACCCTTGGAAATCACCAAGGAAAGTGTTATTCACACTTATTCACAAGTTTGGATTCTAAGTCATTATCACTCAAGTTTGGGTTTTTCTAAGTCATTATTACTCTTTTGAGTTTGACTAGTCCTTGTTGCACATCTTGAGTTTGACTTAAAATCCTAACTTGTAAATAGGTTTGACTCTTCCTTTGTAATTTCCCCCGAAGAATTTATCACCTACTTGTTTACTGTTAATTGTCCCTTGGAAATCACCAAGGAAAGTGTCATTATCACTTATCATCAAGTTTGGATTTCAAGTCATTATCACTCAAGTTTGGGTTTTTCTAAGTCATTATTACTCTTTTGAGTTTGACTAGTCCTTGTTGCACATCTTGAGTTTGACTTGAAATCCCTAACCTGTAAATAAGTTTGACTCTTCCTTTGTGATTTCCTCTAAAGAAAATAATGTTCATTCGGGTTAAGTCAACACTGTTTTTCCTTTATTGCATTTCAGACTTAGTGGATGTAAATATCACTTTTGCACAAACAGGAGAAAAGATAAAGAAATGGACAGGTAATAAAAAAGGCTAATAAAATTGGTTAAAATTGGATTACAACCCACCTAAAGAACCAATATGATTATTTGAATTCGGTCGGACGTTATACCGAATGTGTCAAGGCTTGCCTTACATCAATTATTGTAATAAATTAGACAGCCCCTTTCATTTTTTATTCATTCGGCTTTGTAATAATTATTTATTCGGACACTTGGACATTCGGACCCTCCTGCGTGAGGGCGCATTAGTTCATTCGGACCCTCCTGCGCGAGGGCAAACAAACTTGTAATAAGTGTGCGTGTGTGTGTGTATGTCTTCCAACCCCACGTCTTTCTCCCTTTTATTTATCAGCTTATGATGGTTAGTTTAGAGGCATCATGTTTAATTTAGCATACTCATGTTTGCATCCACTTGTATTGCATGCATAAAAGTTCGGCTCATCATATTATTGCAAATGTCAAATTCAAACTCTTTACTTGGATACGTGCGCTATTACATGCCTTGAATTGACTCACATGCCATGTTAGTAGCCGAGCTTAGTAATTGCATATTGTATGTGTTGCATTAGTCATAATACATAGTTAGGATCATGCATTTTTCTCTAACTAGTTCTCTTTTTTTGGCTCGGAGTACGAGGTGAGTTTTTATGATTTAGCATATTGCATGTGATTGCTGTCATATCAAGCATACTACCATGAGACTAATTGCTTAAGTGATAAACTGTTTGAATGCCTGGGGAAGGCTATTCACTGACATTGGGATACTTTGATTAATGTATATATGAGATCACTTTTCAAGTGATACATATTCAAAACACTTTTCAAAACAAACATCAAATCAAACATTCCAATTGTTCGTGAAATTAGTCTATACTTGTATGTTAGAGATAAAATAAGAACATATATTGTATCTAAGAATCACATCATAATTAGTAGAGGCCGATCTTTGATCGGGTGAGTGGGGTGCTCATTATTGACCTTCCCCTCTCATACCTAAGTTCCGAACCAAGACACTTTGGTAACGACGGACTAATGGCCTTTGGCACGAGTCACGGGTTTCCTAAATTTCCCATAAATATTTAGGTGGCGACTCTGAAATCTGGCAAAGCAGTCCATTTTTGGCATTTGATTCAAACATCGATTTTCCAAAAACAATTGCCGGATTTGGACTCTTTTTGTGTTTTCACTGTTTCACATTGCACTTGTGAAATCAGATTCAGAACCAACACACAAGTGGAGTCCGAACTGTAAGGGCTATTTCATTCTTCCGAAAGGGGGCGTGAAAAGCCGAGCTACAGTTTCTGGCAACTCTGCTGGGGATTTAGAGAACTTGACTTGAAAATTATGATGTGAATTTTTATCTACACTTATATGTTCTTTGCATTGCATTTGCATTGGTGCGCTTAAGTCCCTGTGTTTGCCATCTGCTATTCCTGGACGGTTTGTTGGAGGCTCGCCCACAAAGCTTGCCAAAAGGCTGACCGGTCATGGGCTCTGCCATGTTGGGAACACAACCCTTGGATCTGGATTACCGCCGTACCGTTTGATCCTCCTTTCACTTCTCGGTGTTAGGTGTGAGAGGTATATTAGGTAGTCTTGCTGAGGTACCTCTGTGACTATTTGACCTCATGCATATAGTATGCTCTAGTGACTATCCAAATTAGGACGGATGCCACCCTTACAGGATGTTATGAAACCATTTGCTTGAAATAGTGAAACCTAGATCATGTCAAAATCTAGGACAGGATAACCCTACTCCTTTGTAAGGGTGTTTGGTTTTTTGCATGGTATGTGTTTTTACAGTGAAACTGTACAGGGTGGTTCATATCAGTGTTACAAATGAGTGGTCAACATAAGTTCAGTAGGGCTCACAGTTCAGCGGCGTGTGGTGTTAAAGAAAAAAATAAAATAAAAAATGGGGTCGAAGTGCTGTCCGATTTTGATTTGTTTTTTTGCTTTTGCTAGGTAGTTTACCATCATCGCTTCAGAAAGACTCAATATCCCCCAAGTTGTGTGGACTCGTGTTGGTAGGCTTTGCAAAATTCAGGACCTGGTTAGTGGTCAGCCAGTGTTAGTCTCTCTCCCACCGGCCACTCAACGAAGAAAGAACAAACAGGTATCAGCACCAGTACAGAGTGCTCCACAAACACCTAGTCCTACCCGCAATTCACCAATATCTCACTCGCCTATAAGAATGGCGCAGAACACAGAAGACCTTGCTGCCATGATGGCACTTGTGAGAACCATGGAGCAAAGGTTGGCTGCACAAGATGAAATCATCGCCAATCTGCAACGCCCATCTGGGGCATCAGCATCTACAGTGCCTCCAATCATGGTTACTCAGCCTACTCCCGATCCTCCTCCACCAGTGGACAATCCCCAAGTCTCAGATCCCCAGGAGATATTTCCGCAGGCTCCAACTTATAGACCCTCGGCACAGCCTCATGGGGAATTTCTCCCCTTTGACAGTAACGATGATCCAGCTATGATGAAAATTGCCAGGCTGGAGAAAGCGCTAAAAAAATCCCAAGGCTTCAATTCCATTCCAGATATTGAAGATGGGTACGCTGAGGCTTCGGTCAGATTACCGGAAAAATTTAAGATGCCCCACATTGACAGATTTGATGGAAGTGGGGATCCAATTGTACATGTTCGCCTGTTTTCGGATGTTCTAAGGCCTATGGGTCTTTCTCGTGTTCAGAAATTGTCATTGTTCGGGAGAACTTTGTCTGATGTAGCGGCCATTTGGTATGCTAAACTGGAAGACTCTACAAAGCGGAATTGGAAAGAACTATCTGAGGGGTTTGTTAACCAATACTCATACAATACTCAGATAGAAGTAACAATCAGTGAGCTAGAAGCAACCACTCAAAACCCCAAAGAACCCTTCATTGATTTTGTGGCAAGATGGAGGGCAAAGGCAGCCAGAATGACGAGCAGACCTTCTGAAAGAGAACAAGTCAGGTTAGTGGTCCAAAACCTCGAGCCAGACATGTTGCAGAGAATGATAGTGGCACCATTGTCCACATTTGCTTCCTTACATGAGTTAGGGGTTCAAATTGAGAGCGCCTTCAAAAAGGGCATCATCCACAGAAGTGAACCTGCAAAAAAGCCATTCACTCGGAGTACCAATGCTAGTACAACAACATGGCCATCATACAGATTCATGCTTTCGTCTACGTCATGAGATTCAGAATCTCATTGACAATAAAGTCATCGCCCCTCCTAAACCAAATGTGACCACTGACCCACTTCCCACCCATAACCAAGTCCCACCACCTAGAGACATCAACCTGATCCATATATTGCCATCTGCCTATAACCCCAACATATACATCACCCCAACCCATTTACCCAAGCCTGAGGTGTTCATTCCAGAAGACATGGACTTGTGTATGATGGATGCACCTGAACCCCAATCGTCTCAACCCCCAAAACTTGAACTCCCTAATAGCCAAATTCCAATCCAACCCACTCCAAAGAACCCGGCCCAACCAGTTCACCAAGACCAAGTAGGTTCAAATACCTCGCAGGCACCAATAGCCGAACCCACTACTTCTAAGCTGTTGAGCATGATTGAAGACCTTCAGAGCACTGTGGCAGATTTAGCCTTTGGGATCTTGGCTCCATCATCGACCACATCACATGCCAGAAATTTCACGTCAAAAGTTCCCCAATCTTGATGCAAGTTGCAATTGAAAATAGCCAACCCAAAGTTATTTCAAGTCTGAGTAATGACATGCCAACAATGAATGGGCCTCGTTTTGATATAAACCACCCGATCTTTGGCAAAATTGAAACAGTGTAGGAACAAGGTTGGGGTAAGCATTGATCCCCCATGAACATCTCTAGTATGCCATTGAGGCTTTGAAGGTCAGAGGGTTGAACAAACAGCAAGTGCTTGTAGTTATTACAAATATTGTGGATGACACTTTTGTCAATACTTCCAGAACTGGTAACCCGCGCCTTCAATCCCCTTTACATGACCTTGTCTAAAGCTCTCCAAATCCTCATGGGACAAGGCCACCTCAAACCCCTTGATTTTCAACCTCTTCCTAAGCGCCTTCCAGCCAGGCACGATGCGGCCAAGTATTGCGCCTTCCATCAGCAACTCGGCCATGACACTGATCATTGTTTTCGTCTTCGCCATGAAATTCAAAACCTGATTGACAACAAGATCATCACTCTACCAGGTTCTACAAAGTCTATTAGCACTGGGTCAATGAACTTGGGGGATAGTGGGTCCTGTGATTAAAGGTAAACCACCTGCTAATGGCGCGCATTTTACTCCAAACATGGTGGATGACACGCACTATTTTTAGAAAATTGGAAATGGTTTTGTTTTACTTTCTGAATTGGTTGTTGAGTCAGTCTTGTTGTGTCAGAGTGTGGTGATCTCGGGGATGTTAACCCAGGCATCACTGTTCTGTCTGTGTTTGTTTTGTCTTTTCTTTCTTTCTTTTAAGTCTGTTTCAGTTGGGCCAGAAGATCTGAATAAAATGGTAGTAGTTTTCACCTACTTCGCTGTGCCTTTAAATCATTGCATTGACCAAAGTTTTTCAAAACTTTTTCCAAAACTCTGATAAAAACAAAGAGGAAGAATTTCCTCGGGATTTGCGTATTTTGATCAACTGAGAAGAAGAGAGGTGTACTAAGCCCTTGATGAATAAAATCATTTTTGTTAATGTGGGTACTGAGAAGGATCCTGGCTTGGTCCAAGTTGGTTCTATCTTGTCTTCGTAAGAGTACGAGTGATTAGTCACTTTGTGAAAAGATTTCAAAAAACTGTTTTTGCGTGGTCCTACAAAAACAAGCCTGGAATTGATCATACAGCATAGGGTCCCTCTTGACTCAAGGTCCGACCTCCTTAGCTCCTTAGCTTTCAAACCATGATTCGAAGTATTCAATGATCAACCAAAGTGTAAGGTTTGCATAGCCAAATTGGCCAAAGTGGAAACAGCCCTTGAACTAGGGGCAATGATGTGATTCAAATGGAGACAGCCCTTCAACTAGGGGCAATAAGGTCGAATATGGTTCAAATGAAACAGCCCTTGAACTAGGGGCAAGGATGTGATTCAAATGGAGACAGCCCTTCCACTAGGGGCAATAAGGTCGAATGTGATTCCAGATTTGAAACAGCCCTTAAACGAGGGGCAAAAGTGTGAGACTTGCATAGCTGAAATAGAGGTAGCCTTTGAACTAGGGGCAATGAAGTATCACCCTTGAGAGGCTCGCTGGGCCGAAAACCCGGAAGGGCAACCCAGGCAAAAGTTAGAGCACAAAAAAAAAAGAAATAAATAAAAAATAAAAAGAAAAAAGAAAAAAATGAAAATGAAAAGCTCGCAAGGTTGAAAACCCGAAAGGGCGGCTTTGGCAAAAATTAGAGCGCAAAAGGAGAGTGTCAATACCCGAGTGAACCTTAACCAAAACTATGTCGGACCTGTGATTCAGATTGGAAACAACCCTTGAACTAGGGGCAAGAAGGTCAGCTGTGAGTTAGATTTGAAGCAGCCCTTGAACTAGGGGCAAAAGGTTGGATGATCAAAGAGTTAAAACTGAATCGTTTCCCAATGAAGACCGCCCAGAAAGGCAAACCCAGAAGTTGAGAGAATGAATTTTATTATTGAAGGACATCACTACACTAGGGGCAAATTCAGACCCAATTAGCCTAGCCCCTACATCATCATATCTACTGGTCAAGTGCAGTAGTTGTTCTGATAGATGGCCTAAAGATTTCACACCCAATCAACATGGACAAAGTAAAATAAAAGTAACCCTTGAGAGGCTCGCTGGGCCGAAAACCTGGAAGGGCGACCCGGGCAAAAGTTAGAGCAGCAAAAACAAAAAATTTAAAAAAAAAAAATGAAAGATGAAAATAAAAAATAAAAAATAAAAAAATAAAAAATGATGAAAATGAAAGATGATGAAACAAAAAGGAGAGTGTTAATACCCGAGTGAACCTCAGCCGGAACTACGATGACCTGATTCCTATCTTTGGGATACGTAGGTAGCTTCACCTCGAAGTTCGGCCCTAATAATTTTTCAACTCATTCATTTCGTCCATGTTTGATTGGTGTATCTATAGTCGACTTGATTGTCCTATCCGTGTTTGATTGGTGTATTTTCATTCTGTTCAGTTCAGTTGGTTCGAGTCAACTTGGTTCGGTTTGGTTCGGTTCGGTTCGTTCGGCGGTTCGGTTCGGTCCAGCTTTACTTGGCTTCATTCGGTTCGGATTGGCTTGGTTCAAATCGGCTCGGTTTAGATATCACCTTTGATTATCTGGTTTGGGACTATGCACCCCAATGGTTGATTCCATGTTAGTTGAGTAGTGGCCATTTGCAAAAATAGGTTTTGATTAATTTGAATGAAGTTGACTAATTTTTCTCGAAAATTGTTCCAATTTTGCAAAACTTGGACCATTCTTTGGATTTAAAAGGGAACATTTTTAGTGCTCACAGTTTAGCTTACATGATTTGAAACAGAAAATGGAATAAGTAGGCTAATCTAACTCTCATGTTGATCAAAACATTGTTTTTACAAAAAAAAAAAAATCAAAAAAAAAAAAAAAAATCAAGCAAGGAATTAGGGGCATGGTTGAGTCAGTGATTCTCTCTTCTCCCCCGCTCGAGTCATCTCATCAGTATATATGAGTGTGTATTCGTATCAGTCAGTGTAGTTATACCAGTCAGGGTATTCATACCAGTCAGTGTATATGAGTGTGTATTCATACCAGTCAATGTATATCAGTGTGTCTTCATACCAGTCAGTGTATTTATACCAGTTAGGGTATTCATACCAGTCCAGTCAGTGTGTATCAGTGTGTATAAGTATGTTTCTTTCATACCAGTCAGTGTATTTCATACCAGTCTGTGTTTGGATTGTTTTATTTCGTTTGTTTTCTTACGTTTTTATTCAAGTCAGTATGAAGCAATGTCCAATTCAGAGTTCAAATTTCAATCATTTTAAAATTCAAACAAAATTATTTTCAAACTCAAAGTGATATGCCAGTCACACCATTGAGATACAAAACTGAACTGTTTATACAGTCAGGGGAGGACATCCCCGATTACAGAGACTCCATACAAAAAAAAAAAAAAAACAACAGAAATACAAAAAAAACTGAACTGTTTATACAGTCAGGAGAGGACATCCCCGATTACAGAGACTCCATACAAAAAAAAAAAAAAAAAAAAAAAAAACCAGAAATAAAAAAAAAAAAAACAAACCCAGAAAATAAAAAAAATAAAATAAAATACAGAGTCCAGAAAAAGAAATAAAAAAAAAAAAAACAGATCATTGTTCTTCTTCTTCTTCTTCGCCGGTGCCGGCCACATGCCAGCTTCAGTTACTCGGCTCTTCCGTCGCCGAGCTCTTCCTCTTTTTGTCATCGGCCTTCGAAGGCCCTGCCTCAATGTTTCCGGCAAAAGAGTTCACTTTTCGCCGACATCAAAGGAAAAGTACGCCGGCGCTCCGAACTGGTCCAGACAAATGGTCTGTCGTTTTACCTCTCTACTCTCCATGGAGGTAGTCTTCCGTTTCAATTCTTTGTTCTCTGCCTTCAGCGCACAAACCTCCGCTCGTGCATCCCTATACATCTGCTGAAGCAGATTAAGTTGGGCATTAACCCGATGTAGCTCACTCATCCTGTTTTGCAGACGGTGAGACAAATTAGTGACCGCGGCCACTGTTTCCATACACGACTTCAGCGTGAGGTGGTTAGCATCAATATCAGTTTGAGCAGCCATCACTTGCTCAACTGTTAGGGTGGGAAGACTGGGATGAGTAAGAGCAGAGGCACTTAGCCCAGAGGAGCTCGATGGATCATTAAGATCCGGAAACAGAGAGAGAGGGCGAGACGAAGCCATGTATGGGAAGAAAGAGGAAAGAAGGCAATCACAGAAGAGTGGCAGAAAATAGAAGAAGAGTAAGAAGAAGGCGGAGGAAGATGGAAGAGTAAGAAGAAGGCGGAGGAAGATGGAAGAGTAATGGAGAAGGAGAAGAAGAAGAGAATGGTTAAGAAGAAGAAGGCGGATACCGAAGAGAAGAAGAAGACGAGAGAGAAAGACAAAGGAGGGAGAGAGCCGAGGAGAGCCTGCAAATCGAGGCCTGCTTTTGTCGGCCAGTTGACGCAAAAGCTGGGCCTCGTGTCAAACGCGTGTATCAAAAGAAGAGAGAGACGCGGGAGAGTTGTGTATGCATATATGTATATATATTGTATAGCTATGTAATATAGGTATTGTTTTGAACATTTGTGTCACAAGTATGGCTTGGGTTCAGTGGTTTGGCCCTAATGGGTTCAGGATTCATAAAGCCTAAGCCCAAGGTCAGGGGTTCGAACCCCACATTGAGTGTTTTGTTTTGTTTTCATTTTCTGTATACATATGTCTTATATATTTGTTTGAACATTTTGGTCATATGAGTGGCTTGGGTTCAGTGGTTTGGCCCTAATGGGTTCAGGGTTTGGAAAGGCTGAGCCCGAGGTCAGGGGTTCGAACCCCACATTGAGTGTTTCTTTTGTTTTGTTTTCATTTTATGTATAAATATGTCTTATATATTTGTTTGAACATTTGAGTCACAGGTGTAGCTTGGGTTCAGTGGTTTGGCCTAGTGAGTTAAGGATTGAGAGGCTGAGCCTGAGGTCAGGGGTTCGAACCCCACATCGAGTGTTTCTTTTGGTTTGTTTTAGTTTTATGTATATATATGTCTTGTATAGTATATATATATATATTTGTTTGAATATCTTGTCACAGAGTGGCGTGGTTCAGTGGTTGAGGACTCGAAGACCAGGCCTGAGGTCTGGGGTTCGAAACCCCGTATCCCATGTCCATCCCTTTTGTGATTTTCCTTTCTTTGTTTGTGTGTTTTGCATACGTGTCTCGTATATGTATATATATTTCTTTGCATATCTTGTCACAGAGTGGAGTGGCTCAGTGGTTGAGTACTCAGAGGCCAAGCTTGAGGTCAGGGGTTCGACACCCCGTATCTATGCATTTTGTGATTTTCTTTTCTTTTTGCGTGCTTTGCGTGCGTGTGCTGACGTCAGCAAACGGAATATGCCTTCTCAGTAACGGCATCTCCCAACTGACAGTTGCAAACAGAATATTCTCCATCTGTGTATATATCCGTATATGTTTGTGTATAGGTCTGTATATGCCTGTGTCGTATATACCTGTATATATACTGTATATGTTATATGTCTGTGTCGTATATACCTGTATATATACTGTATATGTTATATGTCTGTGTTGTATATACCTGTATATATACTGTATATATCTCTGTGTATATGTCTGTAAATATCTGTGTGCATTTATATGTAAATATCTGTGTATTATAATAATCAGGAAGAAAAGGGCCATCTGTGACTTCTACATGTAGAGCTTACCCCTTGTCAAAAAAAAAAAAAAAAAAAACAACAACAACAACAACAAAAACCCAGAAAAATCAGGAACAAAAGGGGCATCTGTGAAGGTTACCCCTTCTCAGTAAGAAATCATTCTACCATACCTTCTTCCATACCTTCTTCCATTCGCGTAAGACGCGTTTGGACTTCGAATTTACCTTCGCTCCTTTCATATGAATGATGCTAGATTTGATGTTTACCTAGTTAAAACCTTCCCCTTTCCTCTCGCGTAAGACGCGTTTGGATTGCAAATCGGTTAAAAACAGCAGGTGCACATGTCTGTTTACACCACGCCACCTCCTCTCGCGTACTGCGCGTTTGGATTTCAAATACTCCTCTCGCGTACCGCGCGTTTGGATTTCAAATACTCCTCTCGCGTACCGTGCGTTTGGATCTCAAACACTCCTCTCGCGTACCGCGCGTTTGGATTTCAAATACTCCTCTCGCGTACTGCGCGTTTGGATCTCAAATACTCCTCTTGCGTACCGCGCGTTTGGATCTCAAATACTCCTCTCGCGTACCGCGCGTTTGGATTTCAAATACTCCTCTCGCGTACCGCGCGTTTGGATTTCAAATACTCCTCTCGCGTACCGCGCGTTTGGATTTCAAATACTCCTCTCGCGTGCCGCGCGTTTGGATCTCAAATACTCCTCTCGCGTACCGCGCGTTTGGATTTCAAATACTCCTCTCGCGTACCGCGCGTTCGGATCTCAAATACTTCTCTCACGTACCCCGCGTTTGGATTTCAAATACTCCTCTCGCGTACCGCGCGTTTGGATTTCAAATACTCCTCTCGCGTACTGCGCGTTTGGATCTCAAATACTCCTCTCGCGTACCGCGCGTTTGGATTTCAAATACTCCTCTCGCGTACCGCGCGTTTGGATCTCAAATACTCCTCTCGCGTACCGCGCGTTTGGATCTCAAATACTCCTCTCGCGTACCGCGCGTTTGGATTTCAAATACTCCTCTCGCGTACCGCGCGTTTGGATTTCAAATACTCCTCTCGCGTACCGCGCGTTTGGATTTCAAATACTCCTCTCGCGTACCCCGCGTTTGGATTTCAAATACTCCTCTCGCGTACCGCGCGTTTGGATCTCAAGTACTCCTCTCGCGTACCGCGCGTTTGAATCTCGAATACTCCTCTCGCGTGAGATGCGTTTGGATCTCAAGTTCACTTTCCTCCTTTCGCGTGAGACGCGTTTGGATTTCAAATACTCCTCTCGCGTACCACGCGTTTGGATTTCAGATACTCCTCTCGCGTACCGCGCGTTTGGATCTCGAATACTCATCTCGCGTGAGACGCGTTTGGATCTCAAGTTTCACTTTCCTCCTTTCGTCTGAGACGCGTTTGGATCTCGAATACTTCCCTCGCGTGTGAGACCGTTAGGATACAATCCCCCTCTCGCGTGAGACGCGTTAAGACTACAATATCCTCCTCTCGCGTGAGACGCGTTTGGATCTCAAGTTCACATACTCCTCTCGCCTGAGACGCGTTTGGATCTCAAGTTCACATACTCCTCTCGCGTGAGACGCGTTTGGATCTCAAGTTCACTACACTCCTCTCGCGTGAGACGCATTTGGATCTCAAGTTCACATACTCCTCTCACGTGAGACGCGTTTGGATCTCAAGTTCACTCTACTCTTCTCGCGTGAGACGCGTTTGGATTTCAAGTTCACTTCCTCTTCTCGCGTGAGACGCGTTAGGATTGCCATTTGGTTAAAAACAGCAGATGCGCCTGATGTTCTTTTTCTGGTCTAGGAGACCTTAAATCCTATAAATGTGCAATTCCTTTGGTGTTTGTCATACCCGAACGACTTTGGGTGGTCTGGTATAGCCACGTGCCTGTGATTACAATGAGTTCCTAGGAGACCAACTGCGACGGTGGAAACTAGAGTTCGAATGGCGATGCCTAGAATGCAAAAGGTTCAGGATTTCCGAGACTAAAGTCTGGTTTAAATACCTAGAGGTGCATCCAGGGGTGCATTCTCGGCTTGAAATCTGTATGGTAGCCCCATAGGTTGAGATAGCTTATATGCGTCTCAATTCTGGATACTGAACCAACCTAGTCTGTTACCCCGTTGGAGAATAGGGAAAATTGTAAATATGATCAGAAAAGCGGCATCCATGGCCATCCAAATCGGTTAACAACAGCAGGTGCGGCTGTCTGTTCACACCACCCAATCGGTTAACAACAGCAGGTGCGCCTGTCTGTTCACACCACCCAATCGGTTGATAACAGCAGGTGCGCCTGTTGTTTACACCATCTTTCCTCCTTTCGCGTGACACGTGTTAGGATTGTGATTTCTCTTAGTTGAGGTCTTCCCTCTCTTGCATGATCATAAGATTGTCAAAAATAATTGGCTTCGCGTAGCGTATAAGTCCAATTCTCAAAATCTTCCTTCATATCATTAGCATCTTGCCCCTGAACTACGCTGGTTTGATTCCTTGTAAAGGGATACGTAGGCAACTTTCGGGTTCAACCACATACATTGCATTTTGCTTGATTGCCCAAGTCTTACGGCCTCGTCAAAAAGGTCGTCTTCGGGCTTTGACATTCACTCACGTCATTTTATGACTTCGAGCTCTGTCAAAGAGGGGCAACTGTAGACACCCCATTTTTGACCACCCTTAAGACTTGGGCACTTTGTTTTGACCACCCTCACCAAAAAATCAAATTGCAATTTTAATCTCAAAACTCACCCATTTTGGTCAAATGAAAATATTTTTATATGTAATTTTGTGTGTTGTACATAATTTTTGATGTTTTCATCTAGTATGAATAAATTTTGATATTTGTTATAAAAAAAATAAAAAAATGAAATGATAAAAAAAATAAAATGATAAAAAAATAAATAAATACAATATATATAGCCAAAAAAAAATAAAATAAAATAAAATAATAAGAATAATAATAAAATATATGATCTCTTTCTTGAACTCGGTAGGTGGATTCGAAGGTATGGAGGATAAATTATTTTTGGCAAGGTTTTGAGAGATTTTGGGTTGAAGAGAGAGAAAAGGTGGTAAGTGGGGGCATGTGTTTTGTTTTGGGTGGTGCTTTCGGTAGAGAGCATCTGAGTGGAGCATAAAAAAAAAAACAAAAACAAACAAAAAACATAATAATAACATACAATAGGGGAGACCCAACACATGGGTTTAAAAAAAAAAAGAAAAAAAGAAACCCAGCTAACGGATATACATACACAGATGCATCCACACAGATCAAAAAAAAAAAGGGGAAAAACAAAAGAGACGGCTCTCTCACCTATCTCTCTCTCTCGGGCTGGATACCTTCTCTTTCATTACCCATCAGACGAAACAATTACACTCTTTGGCTATCTTCATCCTCAAGCTCAAGCTCTCTCTTCACTCTCTAACAAACCACCATTCATCCCACCATTCATCCACATACAGCAGACAGCAGCTCCTCTCACAGCAGACCACCCAAATACACACAAAAGGGCATCAACCTGCATACACCATTCCCACGCCCACAAACCCAACTACACCATTCACACACCCACATACCATACACACCAGCCACACCATCCTCTCCTCCTCGGCAGCTCTCCTCCCTCTCACGGCATTGACACCACCCATACACCTGCAACACACACAAACACACCCATACACTCACACACCACCTGCAGCTCTCCTCTCACTCTCACGACAAACCCAGCACTGCCATCACTCACCCATCACCATACAAACCCAAATATAACCAAGCTCATACACCAGCTCTCCTCCATCCACACGGCATAAACCCAGCCCACCTCCTCTTCCTCTCGGCAACACACAGCCACCATTCACATACCCACATACCATACACAGCAGCACCACCAGCAGCACCTCCAACAACTCCACAACCGGCATACAGCCCACTGCCGAGCCACCACGACTACTCCACTGCCGAACTACCAGCAGCCTACTGCCGAGCCACCACGACTACTCCACTGCCGAACTACCAGCAGCCTACTAGCAGCCCACTACCGAGCTACCACCAGCGGCACCACCAACTACTCCGTTGCTACGCCGCCATTCTGCTAGCCGAGAGCTTCGATCCACTCCGAGATCCACTTCGCGCCAAGTTTGCACCTTCATATTGAGGTAAAGTTCCCTTATTTTTATTTCAATCTTTGTACATCTTTTTTTTTATATTTTCATTTTGATTTGGGACTGTTTTGGAATTATTTTTCAACATAGAAACTATGTGATTTGAAGTTGTAAAAGTGGGGAGGGGTTCGCTATCCTTCCTCATAATTACATTAGCTTTAATCTCTTTAATTTCAGCACATTTGTATTTTATTTGGGGGCTGTGTAATTTATTTATTTATTTTTTTTGAACTAGGCTGTTTAATTTATTTCAATAAGTTTGTTTTACATATTTTGTTTGTGTTATATTAACCAATGAATCAACCTTGCATAACCACCTCTGCAACCTCCCTCCATTCTTTACTTATTTCGATTAAAAAGTTATGAAAAAAATTAAGATTGTGATTCAAGTATAAGAAAGGAACTCTTCCATGCTTAATGGTTTAAAATTCTTTAGAGGTTCACTACCCCAAATGTATACATGTTCTTATACTAAAGCACAATCTTTTATTTTTTTCATTCTCTTTATTCATAGTGTGTTTACTTTTAAGGGACTAATTGACCCTTGGAAATCACCAAGGAAAGTGGCATTCACACTTATTCACAAGTTTGGATTCTAAGTCATTATCACTCAAGTTTGGGTTTTCTAAGTCTATTATACTCTTTGAGTTTGACTAGTCCTTGTTGCACATCTTGAGTTTGACTTAAAATCCTAACTTGTAAATAGGTTTGACTCTTCCTTGTAATTTCCCCCGAAGAATTTATCACTACTTGTTTACTGTTAATTGTCCCTTGGAAATCACCAAGGAAAGTGTCATTATCACTTATCATCAAGTTTGGATTTCAAGTCATTATCACTCAAGTTTGGGTTTTTCTAAGTCATTATTACTTTTTGAGTTTGACTAGTCCTTGTTGCACATCTTGAGTTTGACTTGAAATCCCTAACTTGTAAATAAGTTTGACTCTTCCTTTGTGATTTCCTCTGAAGAAAATAATGTTTATTCGGGTTAAGTCAACACTGTTTTTCCTTTATTGCATTTCAGACTTAGTGGATGTAATTATCACTTTGCACAAACAGGAGAAAAGATAAAGAAATGGACAGGTAATAAAAAAGGCTAATAAAATTGGTTAAAATTGGATTACAACCCACCTAAAGAACCAATATGATTATTTGAATTCGGTCGGACGTTATACCGAATGTGTCAAGGCTTGCCTTACATCAATTATTGTAATAAATTAGACAGCCCCTTTCATTTTTTATTCATTCGGCTTTGTAATAATTATTTATTCGGACACTTGGACATTCAGACCCTCCTGCGTGAGGGCGCATTAGTTCATTCGGACCCTCCTGCGCGAGGGGCAAACAAACTTGTAATAAGTGTGCGTGTGTGTGTGTATGTCTTCCAACCCCACGTCTTTCTCCCTTTTATTTATCAGCTGATGATGGTTAGTTTAGAGGCATCATGTTTAATTTAGCATACTCATATTTGCATCCACTTGTATTGCATGCATAAAAGTTCGGCTCATCATATTATTGCAAATGTCAAATTCAAACTCTTTACTTGGATACGTGCGCTATTACATGCTTGAATTGACTCACATGCCATGTTAGTAGCCGAGCTTAGTAATTGCATATTGTATGTGTTGCATTAGTCATAATACATAGTTAGGATCATGCATTTTTCTCTAACTAGTTCTCTTTTTTGGCTCGGAGTACGAGGTGAGTTTTTATGATTTAGCATATTGCATGTGATTGCTGTCATATCAAGCATACTACCATGAGGCTAATTGCTTAAGTGATAAACTGTTTGAATGCCTGTGGATGAAGGCTATTCACTGACATTGGGATACTTTGATTAATGTATATATGAGATCACTTTTTCAAGTGATACATATTCAAAACACTTTTTTCAAAACAAACATCAAATCAAACATTCCAATTGTTCGTGAAATTAGTCTATATATGTATGTTAGAGATAAAATAAGAACATATATTGTATCTAAGAATCACATCATAATTAGTAGAGGCCGATCTTTGATGATCGGGTGAGTGGGGTGCTCATTATTGACCTTCCCCTCTCATACCTAAGTTCCCGAACCAAGACACTTTGGTAACGACGGACTAATGGCCTTTGGCACGAGTCACGGGTTTCCTAAATTTCCCATAAATATTAGATGGCGACTCTGAAATCTGGCAAGCAGTCCATTTTTGGCATTTGATTCAAACATCGATTTTCCAAAAACAATTGCCGGATTTGGACTCTTTTTGTGTTTCACTGTTTCACATTGCACTTGTGAAATCAGATTCAGAACCAACACACAAGTGGAGTCCGAACTGTAAGGGCTATTTCATTCTTCCGAAAGGGGGCGTGAAAAGCCGAGCTACAAGTGGATACGCCTCTTTTTCCAAGAAGTTCCAGATATCGTGATACCAAGGGTTCTCATCTTGTACCTCGTCTATGGCAGCAATCAGCTCGTAAGCCGGCACAAACTTCTGATCAATGATGATCGGATGCATCCGGACTCCAAAAGGAATGTCTATCATGGAGGATAGAGTTGCTAGTGCATCGGCAAACCTGTTGTTCTCTCTTAATAGATGAGCGAAGTTCAGCTTCTCAAACCGAGGAATCAGTAAGTCCAAGGTCTGATGATAGATTCTCATCTTTTCGTCTTTGACTTTCCAATCTCCTTTTGCTTGAGACACAACAAGGTTCGAGTCCCCGATGACGTCTAACCGTTTTTCCCCTAGTTCTAGGGCGGCTTCTAAACCAGCAATGCATGCTTCGTATTCTGCTTCGTTGTTCGAGACTTTGAATCGGAATTTGAATGATAAAGGTATACGGGAATTGTCGGGTGCTATCAGCAACACCCCTATCCCATACCCATATTGGTTTGATGCTCTGTCAAAGTACATCGTTCAAAATTCTTCTTCAACATGCAGAATGGCCTCATCTGGGAACAGGTACTCAACTGCTTCATCCCCCTCCACTGGGTGATCGGCTAGGAACTCCGCTATCGCTCTCCCCTTTACTGACTTGCGAGTCACATACTTCAGATCGAATTCGGAAAGCAGAAGCAACCAACAAGCTAGCCTACCCGTAAGTGCCGGTTTCTCGAAGAGATATTTGATGGGATCTAATCTTGAAACCAACATTACAGAGTGAGCTAACAGGTAGTGCCATAGCTTCCTGGTAGCCCATACCAAGGCTAGACAAGCCTTTTCGAGTGGAGTGTAGTGAGTCTCGTAATCCAACATCTTCTTGCTCAGATAGTAGATGGCCTTCTCCACTCTGTCCTCAGACTCTTACGCAAGCATGCAGCCCATTGTAGTCTCAGTCACTGAAAGGTACAAAATCAACGGTTTCCCCGGCTCAGGTGGTGACAACACGGGTGGGTTCTGTAGATATTGTTTGATCTGTTCAAAAGCAGTTTGGCATCGGCCGTCCCATTGGAACTTCTTTCCTTTCTTCAGGAGACCAAAAAGTGGTTCACAAGGGGTTAATTTTGAGATAAACCGTCTTATAAATTGCACTTTACCCAGAAAGCCTCGCACCTCATTTTCAGTCCTTGGTGGTGGCATTTCTAAGATGGCCTTGATTTTGGAAGGGTCGACTTCGATACCTCTCTGTGTAATCAAGAACCCCAGCATTTTCCCTGTTGTAACACCGAATGTACATTTCTACGGATTCAGCCGCAACCGAAACTCTCTGATCCTTTGGAAGAACTTTTGCAAGGCGGTGTAGTGGCCCTCTCTTTCTTTGGACTTGACAATCATGTCGTCCACATACACCTCAACCTCTTTGTGGATCATGTCATGCAATATCGTGGTCGCAGCACATTGATATGTAGCTCCAGCATTCTTCAACCCAAATGGCATCACCTTATAGCAATATGTCCCCCACGGAGTGATGAAAGCAGTCTTCTCCGGTCTTCGAGTGCCATTAATATCTGATTGTAGCCTGAGAATCCATCCATGAACGAAAGCAACGCATGCCCAGCGGTGAAATCGACTAATTCATCAATGTGTGGCAGAGGAAAGTCATCCTTCAGACTGGCTTTGTTCAGATCCCTGAAATCCACACATACTCGAATCCTGCCATCCTTCTTTGGCACCGAAACAATGTTGGCTAACCAAGTTGGGTACTCAGATACCAGCAAGAACCCTGCATCGATTTTCTTGGTGACCTCTTCTTTAATCTTGAGAGCCCAGTTCGGGCGGATTCTTCTAAGTTTCTGTTTAACGGGTCGAGCCTCTGGGTCAAGAGGGATCCGGTGCTGTACAATCTCAAGATCGATTCTAGGCATGTCTTCGTAGGACCACGCGAAAACATCTTTGAAATCTTTTAATAAAGCGACTAAGCGCTCGCGCTCCTCCGAAGACAACATGGACCCGATCTGGACCAGCCGCAGGTCCTTCTCAATACCAACATTAACTGTAGTGATTTCATCAACCAAAGGTTTAACAAATCTCTCCTGCTCTTGATCAATTAATCGTTGTAAAACCGGAGGAATTTCTTCCTCTTCATTTTCATCAAAATTTTGAAAGTCCTGATTAATACAATAAATCAAAGGCACAGAAAAGTACTCAGAAACCACAGCCATTCCATTCTCATTAAGCATTTCCAAATCGTCCGATTATTCTGTTACAACAGACTTAAAAGAGAAAGAAAAAGACGACCTAGACAGGACTGTGGCATCCGGGTTATCACCCCCAGGAATACCGGACTCAGACTCAGTCGAGCTGGAACCTGATTCCGACTCCACAGACTCGGTGGAATCAGATTCCGGCTCACTACGTGACCCGGTGCTGCTTGATAAAAATCCTTCCTCATACTGCCAGATAAGGGAGGGTGCGATGGATGCATCCAAAATGTTCGAAGGTGGGCTCGCAGCCATTTCATTCCCGATCATGGACACCGAGAAGTTATCCCCCAAGCACTTCTGCACGATTGGAGGATCTGAAAGTAGACAAGCCAGCGCTACCCCCATTTCAATTTCGGTGTCCTTAGAATCCACTGTCTCACATTGCTCAACCTCAGCTGATGGGTCTATCTGCTTCTCGGCAACATCATCCCCGGATAACTGCAGGTCGAAGAAGATCTCAAACCCTGGCAAGCGACGCTTCTCTGCATTCAACCATGGCTCCGGAAAGCCACAAAATGGAAAGTCCTCCCCCTCCCGGACAAAACGTCCATTTAGGGTACCCTGAATGGGTCGGTGCATTAACTCAAAAGGCTTCCCCGCCTGCTTTGCTCTGGCTCTGCCAGCCATCTCCTTGCCTTTCCTCACCCTATCCTCTTTGGTGGGCACATAACCCAAACCAAAGGTATGTAGGTTATGCGGCACCTCGATCGATATTGCGATGCCCTTCCAGCCACTTCTTCCTAGTCCCATCCCAGGGATGTGCTGGAGTTTGTTCATGAGGTATACTGACTGAGTGCTAACATACAGCCCTTCATCAGCAGCTAAGATGTTCTGCACGACCCGGGCCTCGGCCAGGGTAAAACCCATAGGAACACATCCTCCGTGCCATGCTCAATTTCCAAAACCAGTGTAGACACTTCTAGTGGCGGATGGATTGACGAATTTCCAAAAACAACAGCCACCCCCTTCCCGTGAGGGTATTTCAACATCTGATGCAAGGTGGAAGAGACTGCCTTCACCTGGTGCAGCCACGGCCGCCCTAGGAGTAGATTGAAGGTTGCTGGAACGTCCAAGACATGAAAGTCAATCTCGTGTTGTCCTGGACCAACCTGGGTCTGAACTTTCACAGTCCCCATCACCTCTCTGCTTGTGTTATCATATGCCTGAATCACCTGGGCTGTTGGCACAAAGTCTGCGGGCTTCAACCCGATTGCATATATAGGCCGTCCTTGATGGGCACATGTTAATAGCGGATCCCGTGTCGACAAGAACCACTGGTATCCATTTGTTTCTACACTCCACAGAGATATAGAGCGGTGTGTTATGATTCGCACCCTTAGGTGGCAGTTCTTTGTCGGAAAAGGTCAACATCGAGGATGCCCCTCCGAAAAAACCAATCCCACCAGCTGTTCAAGCGTGGTGTCTATTGAGAGTTTGGCCTTGTCCATTGCCGATAAGACAGCTTGTCTATGAACACGTAAAGCCATAAGCAGTCCCCAGATGGAGATGTCTGCTCGTATCTTCTTTAACTACTTCAGCACAACCACTTCTTCAAGTAGCTTCTCTTTCTGCTTCTCCACCTCCTTGTCCTTCCTGGACGCCTCTAGTTGATCTAGGTGCGGGGGCTTGAAATACCGCCCACTCCTAGTCATATGGTCCACTTCGCCAATGTACCAGGTATCGTCTGATTGGTTACTCCCCCAGTCCTCATCGGTGTGGGCAAGACGTAGGTCATCGTCTTCCCACCACATGCCCTCGGCAGCCGAAAGACACCTGTCCGACTCCGTCACAAACATTCCTGTGCCCACAGCACCTTGCGTTCCTGTACTCGCAGCACCTTCTGTTCCTGTGCACACAACATGTTCAATCCCCACAGAAGCCTTGGCTTTCCTAGCTCTCTCAGAATCTTCGATCACTTTCCATTCTGACTGCGTCAGTGCAGCTTGCTGTTCAACATTTCCTGTATTCAAAACGCCCAAATCCCGAGCGAAATTCTTGGCACCGGCGCTCTTCGGCGATGCATTCTGATTTTCGGCCCTTCCGGCCATAGCTGATGTCCTTGTCCCTAACAGGCCTTGTTCTGGCTGAGATTCTTCCACAACATCGGGTTGGTCGTCAAGCCACCCTGTAATCTCTGCTGACTCATCAAAATCAAACCAGTTAACTATCATGTCTCCTGAATCTTGTTCATTGAAAAACAGAAGGTCAGCGAAGTCCCATTCCAAGGCTGCTATCCTCTGATCAAGTCCGTCCCCCCGTATTACACAAATCTCTACTCCCACTGGCAACTCCACACTCGGCCTAACCTGGCCTGCTGACGTAATGTAATCACTCGGATCGTATACCTCTTCAGCGGGGCTCCCAAGTTCCTCAGACCCTGAATCAACAACCCCTCTTTCCTCCGAAATCATCCATGTTCTGCCTTTGACAGTCACCACCATGGGTTCAGGTTGGGTTCGGGAGATGTCCAACATGCACAAGTCGGTGCTGTCGGGAATGAACACCTCCGGCTTGAGTAGGTGAGAAGGAGTGATATATATGCTGGCGTCGTATCACACAACCCCAGTCTGGATTAAGTTGATGCGTTTGGGAGGTGGAGCTTGGTTATGCGGTGGGAGAGGGGGTAATAAACCCGACCCATAATTAGCTATTAATCAGTGATTAAAGATGCTAATTGAGTGGATCAAATGAATTATGGGATTAATATGTAAATTGCATGATATTTGGCCTTCTATCTATTACTTATAGAAATATCTGTTTGGAATTCCACTTTAGTATATAAATTGAAAGCCTTATCGGCATCCTAAACCGAAATTGACTGCACCGATATGTTATTTGGAATTTTTAGAACCATATGGCAGGTTTTATTAAAAATTGATTCAGTCTGATTCGTTAAGTCGCGTTTGGCAAGCCTTATGTTCAAATTAGTGTATTTTAGCATCATAGCTTTATATGTGAGATATAAGCTCATTTGAGCTCATTTGTTTCATCTCCCTTCAGTGGCAAAAATCTGAGGTTTTCATTTTAGAGAGAGAGGGGGTGCAATTTTAGAGAGAGAGAATGAGAGATTAAGGAGGAATTGAAGGCCATAGCTTGAATTGATCAAAGATTGTGCTAGAACAAGAGTGATTCAAGACTCTAGGTACGATTACAACCTCTAGATTGTGTAACTAAGTCATTTAACATGAAATTTCTTCAAGATTATGTGTTTAAGGGTGTGTATTGAGCTTAGAAGGAAGATTTCAGTGGCAATTCATGCATGCATGTACATTTTCTTACAAATTGAGCATAAACTCCAAGAATTCTCTCTTGCAAGTTTGAAATTCATCTTCATTTGGGGAAATCATCAAGTTTCAAGTTGTTTTGTGGTGTTTGCTCATGTTTTGAGAAGTTTGATACAAGAAAAATCCATGCATGTTGTGTTCACAAACATTCTTGAAGTTTTAAGTTGAAATTGTGAGTTTTTAACAAACCCTTGGGTCATGATTTTATGAAATAATCCTAAATTCTTCATGTTTTACAAGTTTACTATGTTATCTCAAGTTTTGGGGCCCAAGAGATGTGTTTTGAAGGTTGGAATTCGAGTTTTGAGCTTGGGAGGTCAATCTGGATTTTCCAGAAATTTGACCCACGCTCGAGCGAGGACTTTCACGCTCGAGCGTGAACCCTGAATTCATGCACCATGCTCGAGCATAGGTCGAGCGCCCGTCGAGCGTGAAAATCTTGCATCCAATACTTTTTAGAGTTTACAGTCAGCTCGAGCAGAGCTTCATTGTCTGCATGTCCGCTCGAGCGGGGAAACCCACGCTCGAGCGTAGACCTCATTTTCAGAAAATTTGACTAAGTGTTCCAATTCATGTTTTGGCATCCTCATTGCATCTTAGGCATTCCTAAGCCTTAATTAAGCCATAGTAATGAGGTTATGGATTAGAAAAACACTAAGAAAAGAATGTACTAAGTTCCGAGACTGCAAGTGCGTGTTTTTAGGCAATGTGATAAGAAAGAACAAGAACCAACGTAATGAAAGCTAAGCCGTGTTGGCCACATGAATGTGTAATGATAAGACGTGCTTGTGTTATGTATTTTGTGGTTGTAGGTCAAGACTCGAGGATTGATTGACCGCTTACTAGAACCACTGTGAATAACGTTATTGTAAAGATACGTTCATATGAATTATGTTCCAAATGAAATATGATAAGTTCTGATTTCTGAAATGATATCTATTTTCGTGAACGAATATTCCAAGTTTGAAATCTATTATGGCATCCATAGATAGTCCCAAGTCATGGGGGACGGCATGAAAATGCGAGTCCATGACATACAAGTAATTACGAGATCTCGTTAGCCACTTCATTGTGGTGATATGTGTTTAATCGGTATCCAGAACCGATTACTCTAGTCGGAAGATGTTCTGTGATGTGTTCTATGGGATGTACCATTATTATGTTCTGATATGAGAATGATTATGCTCTTATCTGTTTTCTGCTTATGATATATTCGGATTTCATTCACTAAACCCTTTACCTTAATGTTATTCATTAGGCTTTAGCTCATTGTGTGTATATATATGTATAGGTGAGCATTCTGGAGCCCGAGCCTGATGGCTTTTGTCTGGATTTGTGTTCCGTTGTCAGCCAACCATTGTGCCTCACGTGGAGGTTCCTGAAGAGTCCTGTGTTTAAGCTCCGTTGTTTCTGTGCATATTAGACTTGGTAGTTTTGTTGGCTGTACTTAAGATACTTTAATGTGTGTGGGTATAATGTATGAATGACTATTACATACTCATATAAAGTTTTAAATATTCTGTTCATATAATTCAGCGCAGCTCATTGGACAACTATAATTATGTACTTGCTTCCGCTAGCCCCTTAATTTTGTTAATCTGTTCAGAGGCCTTCAATAGTCCAAGGATTACTGGCCGGTTACGATGCTAAACCTATAGGGGCGGGTTTGGGCTCGTGACAGAGTGGTATCAAAGCACGAGTTATACCGCACACACGTGTCCATATGAACTATAGGATGTCCTAGAAATGAAATAGGGACATTGCATTACCATGTTTAAGTGTATGAACTATTATGAACACATCCTCTTTGAAAATAAACTGAAATGAAACCTATGTGCATGATCAAAGAAGTTAAGTGGAATAACATGTAACGTTAATTTCAATTCCGAATGTGGAATCTATGTGAACATGAACGTATGAAAGTATAAACGCGTCTGATATGAAATGAAATGTGAGAGCAGTGAGAACTTTCCTTATATTAATAAGCACCCTGTTTGTGTGTAGCTAATGGAGAGGACAAGGAATATAGACGAATCTGAATCTTCTGACGCTAGAATTAGCCGGTTAGAAAGAATGGTTGAAGCCTTAACCGAAAATCGGAAACAACAGCAACAAGGGCAAATACATGTACCTGAACCAGCTAATTATGATATAATAACACTGACACAGAAATACAATAAGATGAAATCACCGGAATTTCAGGGGGTATTGAACCGTTAAAAGCCGAGGCTTGGGTCTTAGAAATTGAGAAAATATTTGAGTCATTTCCGTGTACTGAGGCACAGAAAGTTTTGTTGGCAACATTCACGCTCAAAGAGGAAGCTAGGAGATGGTGGATGTTAGTACAGTATGATAATGAAGGTGTGACATGGGATAGGTTTAAAGAGATTTTCTTCGAAAAATACTTTCCCCAATGCATCCGAGATAGAAAAGTATCTGAGTTTGAACAACTTAAACAAGGCAAAATGACTGTGGCTGAATATGAAAAAAAATTTACTGAGTTAGCCCGTTATGCACCCCACATGATAAACACTGACTACAAAAAGGCTAGGAAATTTGAAGGTGGGCTTGACTTGGATGTGTTTGATCGAGTTAGCGTCTTAAAATTGCCAAAATACGTGGATGTTCTTGATAGGGCCTTAATGTCCGAGGCAAACATAGCAGCCTTGAAAATATCAAAATCAACATCATCAACTGAATCAGAAAGAGCGAAACAGAAGAAACAGAAGGTTGAAATGACTAGTAATTCGATAACTTCTACGAATGAAAAATCTTGGGCGAAAACTGTAAACAAAGAAAGCCGGGGAAGCAATGGGAACAATGGTGTACCTATTTTTAAAGAATGTGGGAAACAACATTGGGGCATTTGTCGCCGCCTATCAGGGGCTTGTTTTAGATGTGGTCAGAGAGGGCACTTGGCTAAATCTTGCCCGTGAACTCATTCGAACAGCACTAGGTCTAAAGCTAGTACGACTGGTTTTGCTCCTATACCCTAGTTCCAGAAAATGCTCGGAATACTGAAATGACTGACGCAGGTATTACCTTAACTATGTGCAATTATTTATATGAGAATTTGTGTGGAAAGTGTACATTCCCTAACTTGATATAGATTGTGGACATGTTAATTGGACCAATTGAATTGTTAGAATTATGAACCCTAGTTATTGACTGCCTTGAAAACTTACTAATTTATGTGAGATACCCGAAACCCTATAACGAATCACCTGAACTTCGGGAATTGTTGAGACTTATGGACAATGAGAAATTGCTGGGTTATATCTTTATACCGTATTGCAAAACTTCAATATGAACTGTTAGGTGTGACCTTTGAATTATACTAGAACTATCGAACAAGGGAATACATTATGATTGACTATAATTTGAGAAAATTTGTATGACCATGACTTGAACTGAACCGTTGTGTGTGGAACTTTTGAAATTGAGAACCTATGTCAATTTGGAAGAATGAACCTTTGCTTATGAATTTGCGAATGAATGTCTAAATGATCATTGATTCTAGACTCGTATCCGTATACATTTGTCCTTGCTTGTACACTTTGAGACCTACTGCCTGATGTGAACTATGTGTGACGCTTTAGACCCTTTTTGTTTAACAACTACCTATGCTATGGAGAATGTTCGGACTTACATATGCCTACACCTCTGCATGGGATGTTAGTTAATTGAACTCGACACACTCTTTGTGTCTGCTGCATTTGCATCTAGACTGAGTAGACTTATGACTTGCTTCTTTAACTATTGTATCTTGGGAAACTGTGTTGTGTTCATTTGTATATAGACCTTATGAATCTGCGCCGGGAAAGTTACTAGACTCTGGACATGTATATATATATGACTGTACCTTTGCTCAGAATGATTGATGTGATTATTTGTTTGATAACTTAACCGTTGGGACTATGACTCTGGGATTGTGTGACTAAACCCTGAATGATAAACTCTAAACTGTGGACTGTGATGGTTGAACATGGACAAGACTGTTTGACTCGACTAGTGAGCCTATACTTTAGCGACTGTACGACCGATTTGAACCTTCTGCACAACACTCTGCTATTGTGTACCACCAAGAAACTTTATGTGCTACGCCGTTGTGAACCTTATGCTTACATGAAAGACTTATTTGGGAAATTGCTATATTGACTGTGACGCTTACCTCTCAATATGGACAACTGTATGCCTATGCACCCACATGTAAACTTATTTGGAGAATGCCACATTGTATATGACCTGAAATACTTTGATTAGAACTATTATGATACATGACTCTGATGTAACTTTGAGAATTGACAAACTTAGACTAATTGTGGAAACTACTGACTATCCACCTAAGCGAATGGAGTATGAACTATAGAACCAAATGCGTTTCGTTTGAAAATGATGGAGGTAAAACTTATATTTAGTCTGATCTGATAGAACCTTGGTTTGATGAACCTTTGTTTGCCTGAGAGAACTTCTGTTTGATGACTCATGCTTTGAACTTTTATTTGATATGACTAGGTAGAACCTTCATCTGGTATGACTCAGTAGAACTTTCATTGATTTGATCTGAGGAGACCCTTATTGAGAGCTATTACCTGATTGATTACATTATGGGGCATTGTGAATTGCTTATGACTGAATAACAGGGCCGTGTTGCTAAGGGAACTAACCGAATAAAAATTTGAATTAATCTCGAACACTTAGGAAGCATGTGAACCGTTAACAGCAAACTATGTGATTATAAAATGCCTTTTCACCACACGCCCATAACCGATGGGAAACACGCGAATGGGATTATGGAATTTGGTAACTTATGTTTGGAGAATATGGGATTACTATAAATACGACATGTGATTAATTACCTGGTATTACTGTTATGACTATGACCTGGTCTGACTAGACAATGATTGCGTTGGTGCTACTGTACTTCAAAAATGATGAAATTTATTGACAACAGACTGGTTTGGTTACAAACTCTGACTATCTAGAAGTATATGTAATCAGTGTGACTGCTTCTGTATTGACACATAATATGATTGAATCTGTGAGAACCGAAGCTGATAAATAGTATATGAATGATTACTTTAGAATCTCGTCTATTGCTATAGGATTAATGTACGAAGTTGCCGGGTACTCCTGATAACTTTAGCATGACCTGGACTGACTGTGGTGGATTACTGAATTAAGAACCAAATTGAATAAAGACCGAGTGAATGACTCGGAAATGAATAAATCATATCTCCGTAACTTAACGGGGGAAATTACTTATGAAAATGGAAACAGTGCAGATGTATAACCCCGATATAAGTAGTATGAGTAATAATACAGTAAAATTGTGTGCAACTGTATTTATGATCTGTGTCACGAAGTAAGTTTTGTTTTCTGAAATGCTATAGGCTGCATACTGAATGCGTGTTCAATCTCTGATATGTATTCGTGACTCTTGGTATTATGTGATATCTGTTGGCTGTTACCCGGTATCGGAGGTTCCTTTATGGAACTTATATCTGTTTGTACTCTGTTACCCGTACCGGAGGCCCCGTCATGGGGGCTCAACTTCTGTTCTGTTACCTGGATTCGGAGGTTCCTTTATGGAACTGGTTATTTATAACCATCACGTGTCTGCATCTGTTCTGTATCTGCTATGTCTGTATCTGTTCTGTATCTGCTATGTCTGTATCTGTTCTGTATCCGCTCTGTTAGTGCTAATGAATGCACCACGTATGCTTAAACAAGACTTGTGACACCTGTGTATGATCTAGACCAAAATGTGAATATGAACATGTATACGAATCTGTTTCTAATTAAAATATGAATACGTATAAGACTCTATTTTGATACGAACCCTAATCTCTGTATGTAATTTGTGATTCTGTTCCTGTACGGCTAAGGTCGAGATTGGGTTATGAGCATATTTATGAATATGGTTATGCTTCTGTTTTGTAAAGAATTGCAGTTATATTTTTGATCGACATCATTTCTTTTGATATAAGATAACTCAAGTTTGGAGGACCAAACTTTTTAAGGTGGGGAGACTGTAATAACCCCGACCCGTAATTAGCTATTAATCAGTGATTAAAGATGCTAATTGAGTGGATCAAATGAATTATGGGATTAATATGTAAATTGCATGATATTTGGCCTTCTATCTGTTACTTATAGAAATATCTGTTTGGAATTCCACTTTAGTATGTAAATTGAAAGCCTTATCGGCATCCGAAACCGAAATTGACTGCACCGATATGTTATTTGGAATTTTTAGAACCATATGGCAGGTTTTATTAAAAATTGATTCAGTCTAATTCGTTAAGTCACGTTTGGCAAGCCTTGTGTTCAAATTAGTGTATTTTAGCATCATAGCTTTATATGTAAGATATAAGCTCATTTGAGCTCATTTGTTTCATCTCCCTTCAGTGGCAAAAATCTGAGGTTTTCATTTTAGAGAGAGAGGGAGTGCAATTCTAGAGAGAGAGAAGGAGAGATTAAGGAGGAATTGAAGGCCATAGCTTGAATTCATCAAAGATTGTGCTAGAACAAGAGTGATTCAAGACTCTAGGTAAGATTACAACCTCTAGATTGTGTAACTAAGTCATTTAACATGAAATTTCTTCAAGATTATGTGTTTAAGGGTGTGTATTGAGCTTAGAAGGAAGATTTCAGTGGCAATTCATGCATGCATGTACATTTTCTTACAAATTGAGCATAAACTCCAAGAATTCTCTCTTGCATGTTTGAAATTCATCTTCATTTGGGGAAATCATCAAGTTTCAAGTTGTTTTGTGGTGTTTGCTCATGTTTTGAGAAGTTTGATACAAGAAAAATCCATGCATGTTGTGTTCACAAACATTCTTGAAGTTTTAAGTTGAAATTGTGAGTTTTTAACAAACCCTTGGGTCATGATTTTATGAAATAATCCTAAATTCTTCATGTTTTACAAGTTTACTATGTTATCTCAAGTTTTGGGCCCAAGAGATGTGTTTTGAAGGTTGGAATTCGAGTTTTGAGCTTGGGAGGTCAATCTGGATTTTCCAAAAATTTGACCCACGCTCGAACGGGGACTTTCACGCTCGAGCGTGAACCCTGAATTCATGCACCACGCTCGAGCATAGGTCGAGCGCCCGTTGAGCATGAAAATCTTGCATCCAGTACTTTTTAGAGTTTACAGTCAACTCGAGCGGAGAAAGGCACGCTCGAGCGAAGCTTCATTGTCTGCATGTCCGCTCGAGCGGGGAAAACCATGCTCGAGCGTAGACCTCATTTTCAGAAAATTTGACTAAGTGTTCCAATTCATGTTTTGGCATCCTCATTGCATCTTAGGTATTCCTAAGCCTTAATTAAGCCATAGTAATGAGGTTATGGATTAGAAAAACACTAAGAAAAGAATGTACCAAGTTCCGAGACTGCAAGTGCGTGTGTTTTAGGCAATGTGATAAGAAAGAACAAGAACCAACGTAATGAAAGCTAAGCCGTGTTGGCCATATGAATGTGTAATGATAAGACGTGCTTGTGTTATGTATTTTGTGGTTGTAGGTCAAGACTCGAGGATTGATTGACCGCTTACTGGAACCACTGTGAGTAACGTTATTGTAAAGATACGTTCATATGAATTATGTTCCAAATGAAATGATAAATTCTGATTTCTGAAATGATATCTATTTTCGTGAACGAATATTCCAAGTTTGAAATCTATTATGGCATCCATAGATAGTCCCAAGTCATGGGGGACGGCATGAAAATGCGGGTCCATGGCATACAAGTAATTACGAGATCTCGTTAGCTACTTCATTGTGGTGATATGTGTTTAATCGGTATCCGGAACCGATTACTCTAGTCGGCAGACATTCTATGATGTGTTCTATGGGATGTACCATTATTATGTTCTGATATGAGAATGATTATCCTCTTATCTGTTTTCTGCTTATGATATATTCGGATTTCATTCACTAAACCCTTTACCTTAATGTTATTCATTGGGCTTTAGCTCATTGTGTGTATATAGATGTATAGGTGAGCATTCTGGAGCCCGAGCCTGAAGGCTTTTGTCTGGATCTGTGTTCCATTGTTAGCCAACCATTGTGCCTCACGTGGAGGTTCCCGAAGAGTCCTGTGTTTAAGCTCCGTTGTTTCTGTGCATATTAGACTTGGTAGTTTTGTTGGCTGTACTTAAGATACTTTAATGTGTGTGGGTATAATGTATGAATGACTATTACATACTTATATAAAGTTTTAAATATTATGTTCATATAAGTCAGCGCAGCTCATTGGACAACTATAATTATGTACTTGCTTCCACTAGCCCGTTAATTTTGTTAATCTGTTCAGAGGCCTTCGGTAGTCTAAGGATTACTAGCCGGTTACGATGCTAAACCTATAGGGGCGGGTTTGGGGTCGTGACAGAGGGTTGGTTGTGACATTGGGTTTTTCTGGAGGCACAATCACCCGATTGTCAATGAGATCTTGGATCTCATGACGCAATCTAAAGCAATGGTCGGTGTCATGACCATGCTGCTGGTGGAAGGCACAGTATTTGGCTGGGTTATGTAAAGGGGGAAGTGCCCTTTCTTAATTAAAACCCCCAGAGCCTTGGACAGGGGCATGTATAACGGCGTGAAGGTTCTTTGGCCTCGAGGTTGGTACTTGGTTGTTTGTGGGTTGCTTCCGGACGCACCGGTGAATGGTGTGGCTGCAAGGGCTCTTGGAGGGGTGGTGGTGACCATGCTCACTTCTGAGGTTCTGGCATTTGTAGCACTGCTTGTGCCTTCATTTGCGTTGTGGTTAAAGGTTCTCCTAGGCTACTCTCTGTCACTGTCAATCAGACCCTGCTTTAAGGCGTCCTTAATCTGCACCCCAATTTCATGTAGATCTGCAAAAGTGAGGAGAGGGAGGACGATCATTTTCTGCATAAACTTAGGCTGCAGGTTGCACACAACCATCCGTATTTGATCTTTGTTCGTTGGCCTAATGGTCATCATTGAGGCCTTGGCCCTCCAGCGAGTTACGAAATCGGAGAAACTCTCCTTGGGCTCTTGCCGAGTCGTCTCAAGATCACGGGTTATAATCTCGATCTGTGTATTATAGGAGTATTGTGCTATGAAGGCCTCGGCCATCTCCTCCTAACTCTTCTTGACGGAATCTTCCAATTTCGCATACCAAATGGCCACTACACTTGACAAGGTCCGGCCGAACAAAGATAGCTACTGTAACCTGGTGAGGCCCATTGGTCTTAGTATGTCCGAAAATAACCACAAATGCACCATGGGATCCCCAGATCCGTCAAAGCGGTCAATATGTGGCATTTTAAAGCGGTCTGGCAACGTCACGGCCGCATCGGTATACCCATCTTCAATGTCTGGAATGGACTTAACACCCTGAGATTTCTTGAACAGCTTTTCAAGCTTGCTCACTTTCAATGTTGTGGGGGCCACCTCGAACTCAAAGGGAGAATCCGGTAGGTTGGTGGGGGTTTTGGATAACTGGGGTAGGATTGGAGGCGGAGCCGGCCCTATCGGAATGTCCGTATCTCCCTGGACATTTGGTGCCTCCCCGGGTGCTGGAACTCCTGGTGGAAGAGGGGCTTGATGCGAAGCAGATACGCCGGTTTACTGCTGCAGCCTGGCAATTAACTCTGCCTGTTGAGCCATGACCTCAGCCTGTTGTTTGGCAAATTCCGCTTGTCGGGCAACGTCCTACTGCATGGTTCTCATACTTTCTTGGAGTTGACGCATCATTTCCTCCATTCCTGCCATACCGCCCTGATCTAGCTGAACTACTGGTATATGTTCCCTCTCTGTAGGAGAAACAGAACCCTGATTCCTACTATACTCCGGTGGGGTAAACAAAGCCCTCTGAACTGACTGCTGAACTGATATCCTCTGCCTAACTACCCTCCGTCTGGTAACCGGGGGTAGAGAATGAAACACTGGTTGTCCGTCCACCAAATCCTCAGATCGATGGAGTCTGCGACCTCTAGTCCAGAGTGCTTGGGGAATATCTGCTTGGTGGGAAGCAATTGTGCTACACTACCTAGCAAAAAGATAAAATAAAGCATAATAAGGAAATAAACAACCAGAAAACGGACAGCATAACGGCTTAAATAAACACAATACACAGTCGGTATGACAACACACAGTTGGCTTTTGTAAGCTGAATATGTTCTCAACTACTGATCATTGTTCCCAAATCACTGCCTCAATCAAATCTGAATATGATACCCGCAGATATAACTGATTCTCAAACACTGATGCTGATGCCCGCAGGCCTAATACCCAGACTTGCAAACTAATACATGCATTCCTGTAGAGACACACTCTAAAAGCACATAGCAAACAAGTGAGAGCCAAAAACACCCCTATGGAGCGGTAGGGTTTCCCTGTCCTATTTTGTCAGGAGCTAGGGTTTCACTACGCACGCAGCGGTTTCAAACAACCTATAATCGGGTAAGCAACCTGTCCTAGTTTGGATGGTCACTATGGATTCCGAATATGCACTAGGTTGAATGGTAAAAAGGGTACTCCGGAAAAAACCGGGGTTTGTGTTCCCATCGTGGCAGAGCCCGTAACCGGTCAGCCTTATGGAACACTTCTCAAAGCGAGCCTCTGGTAAACCGTTCAGGAATAGCATATGGCAAACACGGTGTCCTAGGCGCACCAATGCAAATGCACTGCAAAGAAACACATAAGTGTAGTCAAAAAAAGATATCATAAGTTCGAGTCAAGTTCTCTAAATCCCCAGCAAAGTCGCCAGAAACTGTAGACGTCCCCGAACGTCCCCGAACGTCCCAGGAAAAATCCTGTTTTGTTCATTGGGCTCACTACAGCTCGGACTCAAAATGTCCCGGTTCTGAATCTAATCTCACAAAGTGCAATGCAAGATCGATAAATCACCAAAGAGTCCAAATCCGGCAAATCGTTTTGAAAATTTGATTTTTAGAAAGAAGTGCCAAATATGGACTGCTTTGCCAGATACAGAGTCACCACGTAAATATTTTATTTTGGGGGAATTTAGGAAACCTACTCATGCTTAAGGCCACGTGTCCATCATCACCAAAGTTGCCTCAGCTCGGGAACTTGGGTACGATTGGGGAAGGTCATACAATGAGCACCCCCACTCGCCCGATCAAAGATCGGCCACTACTAAACATGATATCGAGTTTTTGAAAACACATGCATTCTTATTCCGATTATTTAACCTAGAATTACTATGTGATGCGCACAGCAAAACAAGTATAGACTAGATTGCCTAATTTGGATCAAAGCATTGCATATCCGTTTGTTTGAAAAATGGTTTGAATTTTGCTACTCACAAGTAGGCTAAAATCCAGATTTCAATGAATTGTCCCAACTTAAGTAATCCAACCTTCACCCACAGGCATTCAGGCAGTTAAACACGTAAGCAAATAGCCTCATGGTAAGCATGCTATCATGGCAGTCACTCACACACATGCAAGGATGCTAAAGCATAAAACTTACCGAGTACTCCGAGCCAAAACAGAAGCTAGTTAGTAATCAATGCATGATCCTAGTTTATATTAAGATGGCTGATGTAACACATGCAAAATGCAACTAAGATAGGCTCGGCTATTCTAAGATGGCATATGAGATGCTACAGATAACATGTATTCAACTTGGAATTGAAATACAATGCAGTCAGTATGATGCGCCGAGCCCGGTACATGCAAGACAGATGAATGGATGCAAACATGCAAACATAAGGATGCTAATTGAAACATGCCCTAAAACTAACCATCGAAAGCAGATAAATAACAGGGAGAAAGACGTGGGGTTGGAAGACATGCATCACACGCACGCACACTTATTACGAAGCTCGCCCTCTCGACAGAGGATCCGAGTAAATAGTACAGAACCAGCTAGCTAATCTAAGCTAATCTAATTAAGCTAGTTGTTACACAACGAAACGAATAACGAGCTACAGCTAATTATTTACACAATATCTAATTTAAGTAAGCAAACTACATAAGCAAGTAAACTAAATGAAAGCGGGCTGCCTCGACTCTGTTTTGGAAGACAATGGATGCATGCATGCTCGAGTTGCCTTGTTCGGAAATCCATCGCGATGCCCCATCTTGCCTTTGTTTGCAATTGATCTCAGAAACTTGCACAAGGCTCCAAGGAGATGAAACTCTACCCTGGGAATCTGTGGGAAGGCTGCCGACCAGCTTATAGGCATGGGAGACCAACTACCGACCACCTTTTTGTGGTGGAAACCAAAGAAGGTGGTCGGCCTGCCAAAAAACCTGGTCGGCGGACCAGTTTCTTCTCCAAGATTCTGTTTTTCTACAACAAAGGGAAAGAGAGGCAGGGCAAAGCATTTGCAACACATGTGTGCACGACCACTCTCCCCGTCATTGCATAAGCTCGAGGGAGTGTAGGTCTCGACCCTCAAGCCACCAACCACGCATCTCGATGCATGATGATCGAGGGGCCGAATTGCGCGACTCAATATGGAAATGAATGCATAAGTAAACACCTAAAGCCCACAACTCCATCATGGGTAGTCAAAAGTGTCGGCGACCCGAGAATCGAGGCACGTTTCGTCACTTTGAGTATGAAACGTCCCTCGTTTCCCGTGTTCGGACTAACTCCTATTTCGAACACAATGCAACAGATAATATGGCATGGCATATCCAAATGCAACTCTAGCATACAAACATGCAATGCAACCTAAGCATGCAAATATGCAAGGGACATGATAGCATACACAATGCCAATATGAAATGCAGCATTGACAACCTAACAAGGCTAATGGCGTGCACAATGCACAATGCTCAATGCTAATGCGAGCATACTCAATGCAAGACAATAAGCATGTAACAATACGACACAATGCGACCAACATACACAATGCGAATGTCAAATAGCATACTCAATGCGACGAACTACCCGGCATGCGCAATGCTAAGGATAATATGGTATACTCAATGCAAGATGGACTTAAACCAAAATGAATGGGCCTCAGCCACACCCAAATCAGTGGCCAAACATGATGAAAACAAGGCTCCAAAACTCATGCAAACATGCGCAATGCGATGGCCCCGAGTCTAAGGCATAAAATACAACTCTCCAAGAGCATTGAAAGAATGAAATATGGCATACAATGACACATGTTCCAGCTCTGAAATGACATACAAAATGGTCCTGAATCATGCAAACAACTCACACAATGCATGTTGGAAGGCTCAAATACCGAAACTAGTGAAGCACATTACACTAGAGGCATGCAAGGCGATGCTCAAATGATAAAACCATTCCCAAACAACCTTAAGCAGGCCCAAAAAGTGGCAAAATGAGTTGGGATGATGGCTCGAAAGACACCAAAAAGAAGCTCATGCAATGGCTCGCAAATAGAGTATAATGGTGCAACTCTCAAACACAATTAAGCAGTGGAAAATATGAGAACATGGCAACCCTATATGCTCTGAAATCATGGTAGGAATGATGCTAAATCATGTCAAAGGCCCAAACAACGCATGCTAGTGGACCCGATATACAAAGCTAGTAAGCTTGATTGAACCATGACCATATACAACAATTCATGCATGACCCAAAACACTTCAACAAGCTAAGGAAGCCCAAAATATGAATAAAATTAGTTTGGACCATGGCCAAAATATGCTAGAATGGAGGGCCAAAACAACATGCATTATAAGCTAGTGAACTATGATTTACACTACAACCATATGAAGCACATGAGAGGTCACCAAACCAGCCAAAAACAGAATCATGCCATGCGAAAAGATGGCCAAAAACCCACTGAAACATGGCCAATACATGCGAGAATGAGGTGCTACTTTGATAGGCTATGCAAGGGGTTGTTCTACACATGCAAGAAGCAAACAAAAGAGGACCAAACCAGCCATAGACAGAGTCTAGGCAAGTCCTAAAAGTCACTAAAAATGGACTGAACCAAGGCTAGGAAGTGTGGAAATATAGGCTCCTTTGAAAGGCCAAAAATGCCAACAAACAAGGCCAAAAGAGAGAGGGTCTCCCCTCTCTGATTTTGGCCCTCAAAACAGTATACCAACCACTGAAAATCCGCTGGATTTCAGTGGCTAAAGGGCCAAGAAAAGCTCAATACAAAGGTCTCATGGCATGGCTCAAACAAAGCTAAATAGAGCATGCAAGAGGGTAAATGACCCCCAACACCAAAAGAACCTTAAAAAAACATGAAAATCACTTAAAAATGAACCTTTTTTTAGTTGATAACAAAGCTCAAATAAGCATGCAAATGAGGCTAAGAGAAGGATCAAAATAATGCTCAAAAGAGGGAAAAGTGATTACCCTTGAAGCTCAGCAAAACCAGCAACTTTCTGGACCAAAAAAACCAACCCTTGAGCTCTCTCAAGACCCTCAAGCAGCTTAGTAACAAGGTGAGGGTGTTAGGCTATTAGGTTGTGTGCAATAGGTCAAGAATAACACCCCTTTTGGCTCAAAGTATAGAGATATAGAGAGATATATATTTTTTGCCTTAAACAAAATCTGAACCTATGCCAAGAAGAGAAGGGCCTCTCTTATAGAGATACAAGGCCAAAGCTTCTTCAAGAAGCTAAAAAATGAGGCTCAAGATCCTCCATACACGTGTATGGAGGATCCAGTCTGTGCCTTCCAGCTGGCACAGCTGGCATGCACTCAGACAGACAAAACAGAAGGAAGCTGGCCGACCAGAGCAGGTGGTCGGCCGACCACTTCCCCTGGTCCTCTGGTCGGCCACCAGGGCAAGTGGTCTCCCAAAACAAAGGCTGGTCGGCCAGGGGGATAGGTGGTCTCCACATTGAATGCAAGCTAGTGGTATTTTGGGAGACTAGTAATTGTGGCCCAAAGATCAAGAAGACCAGTTTGCTGACAAGAAAACGGCTGGCGGGGGAAAAGTGGTCTCCAAGGAGAAAAGGTGGTTCCCACCCTTGTACCACCTCCCTAACAAGGAAAACAAGGTCCATGCCAAAAATGAACCATGACGGATGCAAAACGAGAGTTCGGGAGTCAAAACGCGCGGCCGGAGGCCCCGAAAACTGGCTATTGAGCACTGAAAGTGGCGTGCGACCACAAAAGTGGTCTCCCGGGCCACAGTGTCCCTCTAGACAGAGGAAACAAGGTGTGTACCAAAAATCGGGCCAAACGGAGAATGTTAAGCGGTCTCGAACCGAGGCGCACGGCCAAAGGCTCTGAAAACCAGAAACTAGTCTCCAAACGGGAACAGTGGCCTACGACCACGAAAAGTAGTCTATGACCACTGAGAGATGGTCTACAAGACCTCTCCCTCCCTCCAAGAAGAGAAAACAAGACTTGGTCCGTAGACCGAGTCAAAGCACAAAAGAGTCTCGAGGTCCGGAGGCAAGGCTCTCAGCCGAAACTCCGAAACCTCGAAACGAGCACAATATACGCAATCACCGAGCGCTCAATTGATGATGTCTGAGTCTTAAGGTCGGTCAAAAATGGGGTGTCTATAACCGCCTTTTGTCTGACTCTTCTTTTATCACATGTCATTCATCCAATTCACTCTTTATTTGCCACAGGAGGACTCGCTCTTGTAAGGGCTATGGGGCAGTGATAGCCAGGGACTGGTATCACGAGCTCCCCCCTCGGGTCTGTGACCTTGTCGATGAGGAAGGTTTTGGCTTACTCTACACCGAGCTTATGCGCCACATGGCTAGCCGGGCCATACTTAGCATTAGTGGAGAGGTGGTGGGATACCACCAACCCTTTCACTTTTCCTCTACTGGGGAGATGACGATGACCCCCTATGACTTTTCGATGATCACGAGCTTAGGAGTAGGGGGTGATCCGATCCCTTTCGACATGGACATGGGCTAGTGGGAGGCGACTTGGATCTACCTGCTCAGAGCGAGTCCGCCTCTATGCAGGCCAGCTATGGTGTGATACAGTTGGTTCCTCGAGCGCTTCCGCCGTAGTCAGCCTGAGACACAGGAGGATGTAGAGCAATACACCCGAGCTTCTTGATGTATCTTATCGGTACCACCTTGATCGTGAATAGGTGGAACACTATAGGTTTGTACTTGTTGAGTGCCTTTGTAACCCGGCCCCGGGTTCGATTTTACGACTGGGGTGGAGTCGGCCTTGCCACACTCTATGACTACATGAGTTTGAGTTCCCGCATGAAGGGAGACAGGGTCGGAGGCTACTGGAGAGCCTAGGAGGTATGCACTACACTTTCAGTTTTGTTTACTTATTCTTATGCTTTCTGCTTTGCATTTTCTACCTTATATCTATTCATGCATTGTGTCTTCTGCCTTGCACTTTCTGTTTAGCATCTGTTCACACACTATGCCTTCTGACTTGCAGTTTTTACTTGGCATCTATTTACACACTGTGCCTTCTGACTTGCACTTTTTGTTTGGCATCTATTCACATTACTGACCTTTCCATGTAGCTATGGGTTTACGCCAATTTCCCAGGCCTTACCCCAGAGCCGATGGATGAGATTGCTCCAGTCATGCCCTACTTGCAGCGGTATGATGGCAGGTGCCATCGCCGGAGCCACGAGGACATGACCTTTGCCTTCTATCGTCGCTACTTCAACACAGTGGTTGCCCACGAGATAATCCGAAACTCACAGCAACTAATAACCTGTAAAATTTCTTTTGCAGATCACCTAGCATCCTTAGGTGACGATGTCAGCCAAAGTTAGAGACCAGTATACCGGAGCCTGGGTCATGTCCCGATATCAAATTCTGCTAGAGGGCCCATTTTGTCGGGCTTAGTTCCTAGGTGAGAGGTTTGTATGCCAAACACTGGGCTTGCCCGCCCCGGTTGTTCCTATACCCCCCAGCATCTATGAGGACAGTTGATAGCCTCTCAGCCGAGGCCATTATCCGGTGTATGGTGGGGCTGGATTCCAACTACTTCAGAGGGGAGGGTGACGACACAGCCTTCATCAGAACTCACTCGAATAGAAACACATCCTTCGTGCCATGCTCGATTTCCAAAACCGGTGTAGACACTTCTGGCGGCGGATGGATTGACGAATTCCCAAAATCAATAGCCACCCCCTTTCCCGTGGGGGTATTTTAACATCTGATGCAGGGTGGAAGAGACTGCTTTCACCTGGTGCAGCCACGGCCCCCCCAGGAGTAGATTGAAGGTTGTGGGAACGTCCAAGGCATGAAAGTCAATCTCGTGTTGTCCTGGACCAACCTGGGTCTAAATTTGCACAGTCCCCATCACCTCTCTGCTAGTATTGTCATATGCCCTTATCACCTGGCTATTGGCACAAAGTCCGCGGGCTTCAACCCGATTACATATACCGTCCTCGATGGGCACACGTTGATAGCAGATCCGTGTCGACAAGAACCACTGGTACCCACTTGTCTCTACACTCCGCAGAGATATGGAGGGGTTTGTTATGGTTCACGCCCTCAGGCGGCAGTTCCTTGTCAAAAAAGGTCAACATCAGGGAAGCCCCTCCCGGAAAAACCAATCTACCAGCCTGCTCAGGCGTGGTGTCTATTGAGAGTTTGGCCTTGTCCATCGCAGAGAGGATAACCTGTCTATGTACTCTTGAAGCCATAAGCAGTCCCCAGATGAAGATGTCTGCTTGTATCTTCTTCAGCTATTTCAGCACAGCTCCTCCTCCGAGCAGCTTTTCTCTCTGCTTTTCTGCCTCCTTGTCCTTTCCAGATGCCTCTGGTTGGTCTAAGTGCGGGGCTTGAAATAACGCCCGCTCTTAGTCATGTAATCTACTTCACCAATGTACCAGGTATCATCCGGCTGGTTATTCCCCCAGTCCTCATCGGTATGGGCAAGACATAGGTTGTCATCTTCCCACCACATGCCATCGGCAACCGACAGACACCTATCCAGCTCCGTCACAACTATTCCTGTGCCCACAGCACCTTCTGTTCCCATGCCCGCAGCATATCCTATCCCCACAGGGGCTTTGGCTTTTCTGGTTCTCTCAGAATCTTCGATCCTTTCTCGCTTAAACAGCCTTAGTACAGCCTGCTGTTCAATTTCTTCTATTCCCAAACTGCCCATATTCTGAGCAAAATTCTTAACACCGATGCTCTCCGACGATATACTCTTCTCTTCGGCCTTTCCGGCCACAACTGATGTCCCCGTCCCTGACAGACCCTGTTCTAGCTGCGGTTGTTCAATAATATTCGACTCATCACTGAGCCATCCGGTAGCTTCTGCTGACCCTTCTAAACCAAACCAGTTGACAGTCACGTCTCCTGGATCCTGTTTGTTGAAGAATTGAAGGTTCGCAATATCCTCCCATAGTTCTGCCAGGTCATCCAGCCCCTGATTAAGTTGATCCTCCCTAACTACATTGATCAGTGCCTCCACTGGCAATTCTACCTCTAGTTTAGGCTGATCCGTTGGTGTGATATAACCGCTTGGGTTGTACTCAAACCTTGCAGATCCCTCAGGGTCTAAATCTTCATTCCTTTTTGCTCCCAAAGTAATTTCTATTCCATCTTCGATAACCACCACCGACTCAGGGTTGGTTTTGGAAGATGTCCAACATGCACAAGTCCGTGCTATCAGGAATGAACACCTCCGGCTTGGGCAGGTAGGAAGGGGTGATATATATACTAGGGTCATATGACATAACCCCAGTTTGGATCAAATTGATGCGTTTGGGAGGTAGAGCTTGGTTATGTGGTGGGAGAGGGTTGGTTGTGACATTGGGTTTTTCTAGAGGCACGATCACCCTGTTGTCAATGAGATATTGAATCTCATGACACAATCGATAGCATTGGTCGGTGTCATGACCGTGCTGTTAGTGAAATGAGTAGTATTTAGCTGGGTTGTGGGAGGGAGGAAGTTTTTCTGGCAATGGCCGCGGCACTAGGGGCTTCAAGTGCCCCTTTCTGATCAAAACCCCCAGAGCCTTGGACAAAGGCATGTATAACGAGGTAAAGGTTCTTTGGCCTTGGGGGGAATACTTGGTTGTTTGTGAGCCACTTCCGGACGCACCTCTGAATGGCGTAGCTACAAGGGTTCTCGAGGTGGTAGTGGTGGTAACCATACTTACGTCTGAAGATCTGGTAGCTGCAGCACTGCTTGTGCCTGCATTGGTACTACGGTTGAATGCCCTCTTGGGCTACTCTCTGTCTTGGTCAATCAGAACCTGTTTCATTGCATCCTCGATCTGTACCCCTATTGTAGACACCCCATTTTTGACCGTCCTCAAGACTTGGACGTCACTGTTTGAACACCCGGTGATCATCCATGTTTGTGTTTGTTTGGAGTTCCCGGAGGTCTCGGCTACGCGCTTTGCCTCAGGATCTCCGAACTCGACTGTTTTGTGTCTGGTTTTGCACCAAACACTTATGTTTTGCACCAAACACTTATGTTTTGCCTTGGAAGGGCAGGAAATGGCTTGTTGGCCATCCCCACACCCCACCGGCCTTTCCCTACCATCACCGGCCGTATATGTGTATCGCCGGCACTGTTTAGTTAGAATATTTGGCCGGTCGGCACTATATGTTGATGACCGGCACTTTTTTGTGCCGGTGATTTCTTTGGCTGGCCGGCGTGCACCCTTTGCACCCCTGAGGCATGGTGCATGCCAGCTGTGCCAGCTGGAATGCACCATCACTCATCCCCGTGCACAGGGGTGACCACTTTGCACCTTTGCACCCCTAAAGCTTCTAGAAGCTTGCACCTTTGGCCAAGCTTCTTGGAGAAGCTTGGCCAGCTGTCTTAGCTTCTCCAAGAAGCCAAGACCCCTTTGCACCTCTTGCCCCTTTTCCTTTGCTTAGCCATTAAGTCATTTGGCTTGGTCTTGGCCTATAAAAACACCACCTCTCTCCCTTTGAGGGGGGTTAGCCATTTTCAACACAAAACCAGAGCTTCTATATCTATACATCTGTGTTGTACTCTCTCTCATCCTTGTGTGTGTGTTTTGAGCCTAAATAGTGTGGTTTTACCTCACTTTTGCACTAATACACACACCATTACACCTTATTTCGAGATTGAGGGACTTGGAGGGTTGTTTGTTGAGTTTTTGGACTGGTTTTGATCACTAGAGGAGGGCTGCACCACCTGTTCTTCAAGTGTTCTTCAAGGGTGAGCTAGTTACTTTAGTTTCCCCATTTTTGCAACTAGTTTTTACCTATCTTGCTTTGTGTTTTAGGCTTTGTGTATAACTAAAAAAAGTCTTAGATTTTCTTGCTCTTGAACTTTCATTAAGGTCATTTTGTGGTTTGAGTGCAAACTCACCCTTTTAGGCCTTGTTTTGGCCTATTTGGTGTCTTTTCCTTGAAGCCTTGTTTGCTTTGTTGTTTTTGTCTTCTCATCACTGAAAATCAGAGGGTTTTTAGTGTTGAGGAAAGTGTTTTGAGGTCTTGTATAGGGGAGGGACACCCCTCTCCCCTTTGTCCCTTTCTTGCCTTTGTCTTTGGCCAAAAGGGTAGCATGCATGAGTGGTTGCATTTGGCTTTATTTCAGAGTTTTTCTTGGTGTTTTGGAGCATGTTTAACCTCTGTCTAATGTGGGTTTGTTGGCCCTTAACATGCTTTCTATACTTGCTTTGTACCCCTCCATTTTGCTTGGAAATGTGCCATGCCATTAGCCTAGCATATCCTCATGTTTTAGCCTAACATTTTGAAGCACTTGATCATGATTTGTCATGTTTTAGATCTGTTAGCCACTGGTTTTTCATGTTTGGTGTGCTTGATGTGGTTACTTTGTGTTTTGGCTTGTAACCCTTAAGCATATCGACCTCTAACATGCTTAGCTTGGACCATCCTCATGATTTGGCATCATTAGGGTCATATTTCAGTCCATAAATCATGTTTGTATGTTTGCATATGTGGCTTATTCCATGCTTTTAGGGTGTGCCCTTTTATGCCTAGGAATAGGCCTTATGCAAGCTTGTATGTTTAGAGCATTTCGGGACTGCCATATCAAGGGGATTTGGGTTGTTTTTTTTTTTTTTTTTGCATGCTAGAACTCTGTTTTTTTATGTGCCTAATATATGCCATGAGTGGTCATGATAATGATAGTAAGATGCTCTCTTTGGTGCCATAGGTTTAGGCCCATTTGTTTGCATGCTTGCATGAGTGTTGGTCTACTATTTTGGGCATGTTTTGTCACTGTTTTGGGGAGGTTTGAGGTCTGCCCCATTGTGGTTAAGTACACCATTACACATTTATTTGATGTTTGTTGCATGCTTGGTCAATATGGTCTTGACACATGTCAATCCTATTGCCTTAAATGTCCATGTTTGCATCATACTTTGCGTCTTGCATACCTAGTATTGCACACTTGCCATAATATGTTGCATTACATTCGATATGTCTTGCATTTCATCTCATATTGCACCCTTTGAGCCATGTTTGCATAACATGCATTGCATTACTTGGTTTGGGGTGTCAAACCAAGTATGAGAAATGAGGGGTGTTTGTACTTCAAGTGACAAAACACACCTCAATTCTCATGTCACTAGGGCCCTTGATCTTGACATGATAGGGACTTAGTTCTCATTTTGTATGTTGCATGCATTTTTACATTGAAATGCAATCTTGGTTCCTTAGATTATCATGCACCAAGATGCATAATTGATGGCCCAAGGACCAAGGGTCATGCTTCCTTGAGTCCTATACATGATAGGGAGCATTGGCCATGCTTACATATGCTCAAAATTCCACCATGCACTGTCTGTCTGCTGTTGCTGTCAAAACTGTCCTCTGCAGGAATTCTCTGCCGACCGGCAGTATATAGTGCCGACCGGCACTACATTCATGGCCGATAATCTCCTAAACAGCCGATGGAAATTGTGAGTGGCCGGTGGGCATTTCCTCCAGCCGGTGGTACACAGCAGTATGCAAGGAAGGTGTTCTAGGACTTTGGCAATTTTTGGAGAGACAGGGCAGTAAGAACAGAGGCAGCAGTGGCATGGTGCGGGTTTTCCGGGCGAGTCGGATTCGAGCATGCATCATTCGCGCACCCCGAGACGGGCGGCTGTGGCCACCTTTCTTTTTGCATTTAATTTATTAATTAAATTAGAAGTTTTGTAATAATTAATTCCGTATTATTTATTCGGCCTGTATATTCTTTTGGTCCCTCCGAGCGAGGGCAAATCTGTAATAAGTGTGTGTGAGTATGTGTATGTCTTCCACCCCCACGTCTTTCTTCCCTTTTATTTACTAGCTTTTGATGGTTAGTTTAGGGCATATTTAAATTAGCATACAGTATGACAACATGCGTGCACCCATACATTTGTCTTACATGCACCGGGCTCGGTACATCAGCTAACTGCATTGTATTTCAATTTCCAAATTGAATACTTGTTACTTGTAGCATTTCACATGCCATGCTTAGGATAGCCAAGCCTGTCTAAATCGCACCATTGCTTGTGTTGCATTAGTCACTCTAACATAAACTAGGTCATGCATGCTTGCTAACTAGTTTATTGTTTTGGCACGAAGTACGATGTAAGTATTTATGCTTTAGCATCTCGCATGCGTGTGAATGTTAACATGACAGTATGCTTGCCATGCAGTTAAATGCTTACGTGATATAAACTGTTTGAATGCCTGTGGGTGGAGGTTGGATTACTTAAGTTGGAAAAACTCGTTGAAATCCGTGTTTTAGCCTACTTGCGAGTAGCAAACTCCGAAACGTTTCAAAACGAACGGATATGCAATGCTTATTTCCAAATTAGGCAATCTAGTCTATACTTGTTTACTGTGCACATAACATAGTAATTCTATGCTAATAACCGGAATAAGGGCATATAATGTTTTCAAAACGAGATATCACGGTTAGTAGAGGCCGGTCTTCGGACCGGGCGAGAGGGGGTGCTCATAGCTGACCTTCCCCGATCGTACCCGAGTTCCCGAGCCGAGGCAACTTTGGTGATGACGGACACGTGGCCTTTGGTACCGAGTCAGGGTTTCCTAGATTTCCCAAAATAAAATATTTAGGTGGCGACTCTGTATCTGGCAAAGCAGTCCATGTTTGGCACTACTTTTCACAAAATTGTTTTTCTTCAAAATGATTTGCCAGAGTTGAACTCTTTGGTTCAGATTAAGAACCGCAACAAAACAAAACAGGGGAATCCGAACCGTAGAGCGAGGCCCAAGGGCGCGTCTACAGTTTCTGGCGACTCTGCTGGGGATTTTTAGAGAGCTTGACTCGAACTCGTGATATCCCATTTTGATTTCATTTATATGTCTCTTTGCATTGCATGTGCATTGGTGCGCCTAGGACACCGTGTTTGCCATCTGCCATTCCTGAACGGTTTGCCGGAGGCTTGTCTTGTCAAGGCATGACCATAAGGCTGACCGGTTATGGGCTCTAACAGTATGGGAACACAAACCCCGATTTTACCGGGGCACCCTTTTTGACCATTCGACCTAGTGCATATTCGGAATCCGTAGTGACCATTCCAAACTAGGACAGGTTGCTCACCCGATATAGGTTGTTTTGAAACCGCTGCGTGCGTAATGAAACCCTGCTCCTGACAAAATAGGACAGGGAAACCCTACCCCAACATAGGGGTGTATTGGCTCTCTTTTACATGTTATGTGCTCTTAGAATGTATCTCTTCAAGGGGAATGTGCATATCAGTTTGCAAGTTTTGATATCTGGCCCGAGGGCACCAGTAGCGGTATTTTGGGGAATCAGTTATCTGTGGGTACCAGATTCAGACATAGGGGCAATGATTCAAAAACAGTGATCAGTATTTTGGGGACAGTGTATCCAGATCACGAACAGTGTGTGTTATGATATCTAAACCGTGTGTTGCATGTTTACTTTATGCTGTTATGCTGTCCAATTATCCGTTTATTTATACGCTTTATTTATCTTTTTATTAGGTAGTTGAGCACAATTGCTTCTAACCCGGTAGATATTCCCCAAGCACTCTGGATTAGAGGTCGTCGACTCCATCGATCTAAGGATCTGGTAGACGGACAACCAGTGTACTACTCTCTACCCCCGGTTACTAAACGGAGGACAGCCAGGCAGAGGACATCAGTACGGCAGTCAGTTCAGAGGGCCTTATCTACCCCACCCATGTTCAGTAGGGATCAGGGTTCCGTGTCACCAACAGAGAGAGAATATATACCGGTAATTCAACCAGAGCAGAATAGTATGGCTAGTTTGGAGGAGATGGTACGCCACCTCCAAGAGAGCATGAAAACAATGCAGCAAGATGCCGTCCGACAGGCAGAATTCGCCAGGCAACAGGCCACACTGGTGAAGGAACAGGCAGAGACAATTGCCAGGCTAGAGCAGCAAACCGGAGCATCTGCTTCGCATCAAGTTCCTCCCCCACCGGGAGTTCCGAACCTCGGGGAGACAGCCAATGTTCAGAATGACACAGAATTTCCCACAGGACCACCCCCACCTCCAACCCTACCTCAAATCCAACCTCAGCTATCAAAAACACCCACCAACCTACCAGACTCTCCCTTTGAGTTCGAGACTGATCCCACCGCACTAAAGTTGAGCAAGCTTGAAAAGTTGTTCAAGAGATCCCAAGGGGTCAAGACCATCCCTGACATTGAAGATGGATACACCGATGCAGCTGTGACGCTGCCCGACAGATTCAAAATGCCTCATATTGATCGATTTGACGGGTCCGGGGACCCCATGGTGCACTTAAGACTGTTTTCGGATGTTCTAAGGCCAATGGGCCTCAGTAGGCTCCAGAAGTTGTCTTTATTCGGCCGGACCCTGTCAGGTGTAGCGGCCATATGGTATGCCAAGCTAGAAGATGACGTTAAGAGGAATTGGGACGAAATGGCTGAGGCCTTCATCGCGCAGTACTCATACAATACACAGATTGAGGTTACGACCCGTGATCTCGAGACGACTAGGCAAGAGCTGAAGGAGAGTTTTTCAGAGTTCGTAACCAGATGGAGGGCCAAGGCTTCGATGATGACCTTGAGGCCTACGGACAAAGACCAAATTCGGATGATTGTGCGCAATCTTCAGCCGAAGTTAATGCAGAAGATGATAGTACTCCCTTTTCCTACTTTTTCTGACCTACATGAGATGGGGGTACAGATTGAGGACGCCTTGAAGCAAGGCTTGATTGATAACGACCGAGAGCAACCCCGACGAACTTTCAATCGTGGTAGCAATGCAGGCCCGAGCGGCACTACAACTACGAGAGCCCCCGAAGTAAGCATGGTCACCACTAACCCCCCTCCAAGAAATACGGCAGCTGCACCATTCTCCGGTGCGTCCGGAAGTAACCCACCAACAGCCAAATACCCACCCAAGAACACCAGAACCTTCGCCCCACTTTACATGCCCTTGTCCAAGGCTTTGGGGGTGCTAATCAAAAAAGGGCACTTGAAGCCCCTAGAGCCGCGGCCCTTACCAGAGAAACTCCCCCCTACCCATAACCCAGCCAAATATTGTTCATTTCCACCAACAGCACGGTCACGACACCGATCAGTGCTTCCGGTTACGTCATGAATTCAAGATCTCATTGATAACGGGGTGATTCTGCCTCCTGAGAAACCAATGTTACTACAAAACCCTCTCCCCACACATAACCAAGCTCCACCACCCAAAAGACTCAATTTCATCCATACTGGGCCGTGTCCTACGACCCTAGTATCTATATCACACCTACCCACCTGCCTAAACCGGAAGTGTTTCTCTCCGATTGCACCGACTTGTGCATGATGGACATTTCCATGACCCAACGTAAGCCAGTGGTGGTGACCGCCGAGAACAGGAGAGAGGAGATCCCAAAGAAAAAACATTTGGTTAAGCCAAAGTCCACGAAATTGGGGAATTATGTTGAGAAGACATATAGCCCGGATGACTACATTTCATCAATAGGCCAAGATGGGCCCGGAGTAGAATTGCCAACAGAAGGAGAACTGTGTGTAATCCGAGGAGATAGTCCGGGGCAGGGAATAGATAGTGTAATGGCTGTGGGGGAGGACCTTGCCGATCTCCAGTTTTACATTGACCAAGATCCAGAGGATGTGGCAGTCGCATGGTTCGATTATGAGAATTCAGCAGAAGTTACTGGGTGGTTGGACGATCAACCTAATGTGATAGGAGAGTTTCAATCAGAACAGGGTTCAGCAGAGTTGAGAACGTCAGTAACAGCCGAGAGGGTTGAAGAGCAGAGTACATCGCCGGAGGGCGCCGGTGTCAAGAATTTCGCCCGAGATTGGAATATTTTGAGTACAGGGATTATTGAACAGTCAGTCATGTCGGACCAAGTAAGTTTTGAAGATTCCGAGAGAATCAGGAAGGCAAAGGCCCATGTGGGAGTTGAAACTGCTGTGTGCACAGGAATCGAGAAGGTTGCGGGTGTGTGGACGGAAGGTGCCGCAAGCACAAAAACAGTCATACCAGAGCCAAATAGGTGTCTGTCGGCCGCTGATGGAATGTGGTGGGAAGATGAAGACTTATGTCTTGCTCACACCGACGAAGATTGGGGGAATAACCAACCTGATAACACCTGGTATCTTGGAGAGGTCGACCACATGACACGGAGTGGGCGGTATTTCAAACCCCCACACTTAGATCAACCAGAGGCCTCAGGGAAGGATAGAGAAGCTGAGAAGCAAAAGGAGAAGTAGCTTGAGGAGGAAGCTGTACTCAAACAGCTAAAAAAGATACAAGCAGACATCTCTATTTGGAGACTGCTCATGGCGTCACGGGTGCATAGAGAGGCTATTTTATCAGCCATGGACAAAGCGAAGCTTTCAATAGAAACCACGCCAGAGCAGCTGGTGGGATTGGTCTTTCTAGGAGGAACTACCCCGATGCTGACTTTTTCCGATAAAGAACTTCCGCCCAAGGGCGTAAATCACAATAAACCCCTCTACATCTCCGTGGAATGTAGAGATAAGTGGATACCGGTAGTGCTTGTTGATACCGAGTCTGCCATCAACGTATGCCCAGCAAGGACAGCATATGCAATTGGCTTGAAAACCGCAGATTTCGCACCAACAGCCCAGGTCATCCGGGCGTATGACAATACAAGTAGAGAAGTAATGGGAACAGTAAAAGTTCAGACAAAGGTCGGGTCGGGGCAGCACGAGATAGATTTTCATGTCCTAGAAGTTCCCGCAACTTTCAATTTGCTTTTAGGGCGACCGTGGCTGCATCAGGTGAAGGCAGTGTCATCTACCTTGCATCAAATGGTGAAATACCCCTATGGGAAGGGAGTAGCCATTGTCTTTGGGAATTCATCAATCCACCCGCCACCGGAGGTATCCACGCCTGTTCTAGAAATCGAGCATGGCATGGAGGACGTGTTCATATCAGGTTTTACCTTGGCCGAGGCTCAAGTCGTACAGAATATCATGGCTGCTAATGAAGGGATATATGTCAGTGTCCAAGCAGTATATCTTATGAACAAGCTCCAATACATCCCCGGGATGGGATTAGGAAAGAGCGGCCGTAAGGGCATTGCAGCATTGGCCAAAGTGCCGCACAACCCCCATACCTTCGGCCTGGGTTATCTGCCCACCAAGGAAGATTGGGTAAGGAAAGGAAAAGAGATGGCTGGAAGAGCCAAAGCAAAACAGATGGGAAAACCTTTTGAATTGATGCATCGGCCCATTCGGGGTACCCTAAACGGACGCTTCGTCCGGGAGGGGGAAGATTTTCCATTCTGTGGTTTTCCAGAGCCGTGGTGGAATGCAGAGAAGAAGCGCGTGCCAGGGTTCGAAATTTTCTTTGACCTTCAGTTGCTTGGGGATGATGTTGCTGGAAAGCAGACAGACCCGACAGTTGAGGCTGAGCATAGCAAGGAATCGGAGTCTGCGGAGACAGAGTTTGAAATGGGGATAGCACTGGCGTGTCTACTTTCAGATCCTTTGATCGACCAGTTGTGCTTGGGGGATAACTCCTTGGTGTCCATGATCAGAGATGAAACGGCTGTGGGCCTACCAGCAGCTATTTTGGATGCATCCATCGCACCCTCCCTCACCTGGCAGTACGAGGAGGGATTTTTATCTAGTAGCACCGGGTCAGGTAGTGAGCCGGGATCTGATTCCACCGAGTCTTGTGAGTCGGAATCAAGTTCCAACTCGTCTGAGTCTGAGTCCGGTATTCCTGGGGGTGATAACCCAGATACCACAGTCCTGTCCAGGTCGTCTTTTTCTTTCTCTTTTGAGTCTGTTGTAACAGAAGAATTGGACGGTTCGGAAGTATCTAATGAGAACGAGGTGAATGTGGTTTCCGAGTACTTTTCTGTGCCTTTGATTTATTGCTTAAATCAGGACTTTCAAAATTTTGATGAAAACGACGAGGACGAAATTCCTCCGGTTTTGCAACGACTAATTGAACAAGAGCAGGAGAGGTTTGTCAAACCCTTAATGGATGAAATCACTACCGTGAACATTGGTACTGAGAAGGACCCGCGGCTGGTCCAGATCGGGTCCACGTTGTCTTCAGAGGAACGCGAGCGCTTAGTCGCTTTATTAAAAGATTTCAAAGATGTTTTCGCGTGGTCCTACGAAGACATGTCTGGAATCGATCCTGAGATTGTACAGCACCGGATCCCTCTTGACCCCGAGGCCCGACCTGTCAAACAGAAACTCAAGAGGATCCGCCCTGATTGGGCCATTAAGATCAAGGAAGAGGTCACCAAGCAGATTGACGCAGGCTTCCTGCTGGTATCCGAATACCCGACTTGGTTGGCCAACATTGTTCCAGTGCCGAAGAAGGATGGCAGAATCCGGGTATGTGTGGATTTCAGGGATTTGAACAGAGCCAGTCCGAAGGATGACTTTCCCTTACCGCATATCGACGAGTTGGTAGATTTCACAGCGGGGCATGCTTTGCTTTCGTTTATGGATGGCTTCTCAGGTTATAATCAGATAGTGATGGCACCCGAAGACCGGGAAAAGACTGCTTTTACCACCCCGTGGGGTACATATTGCTACAGAGTGATGCCATTTGGGTTGAAGAACGCTGGGGCTACATATCAACGGGCTGCAACCACAATATTACATGACATGATCCATAAAGAGGTCGAGGTGTACGTGGACGACATGATTGTCAAGTCCAAAGAAAGAGAGGGCCACTACACCGCCTTGCAAAAGTTTTTTCAAAGGATCAGAGAATTTCGGCTGCGGTTGAATCCTCAGAAGTGTACGTTTGGTGTTACAGCGGGAAAAATGCTGGGATTTCTGATTACACAAAGGGGCATCGAAGTCGACCCTTCCAAAATCAAGGCCATCTTAGAAATGCCACCACCAATGACTGAAAAGGAGGTGCGAGGCTTTCTGGGTAAAGTGCAATTCATAAGGCGGTTTATCTCTAAACTAACCCTAACTTGTGAACCACTTTTTGGTCTTCTGAAGAAAGGAAAGAAGTTCCAATGGGACGGCCGATGCCAAGCTGCATTTGAACAGATCAAGGAATATTTACAGAACCCACCCGTGTTTTCACCACCAACGCCGGGAAAACCGTTGATATTGTACCTGTCAGTAACCAAGACTACAATGGGCTGCATGCTCGCACAAGAGTCGGAAGATAAAGTGGAAAGGGCCATCTACTATCTGAGCAAGAAGATGCTGGATTACGAGACCCGCTACACTCAGTTGGAGAAGGCTTGTTTAACCTTAGTATGGGCTACCAGGAAGCTGCGGCACTACCTGTTAGCTCACTCTGTAATGTTGGTTTCACGACTTGATCCCATCAAATATATTTTCGAGAAACCAGCACTTACGGGTAGGCTAGCTCGTTGGCTGCTGTTGCTCTCTGAGTTTGATCTCAAGTATGTGACGCGCAAGTCCGTAAAAGGGAGAGCGGTAGCAGAGTTCCTTGCCGACCACCCGGTTGAAGGGGATGAAGCGGTTGAGTACCTATTCCTAGATGAAGCCATTTTGCACATCTAGGATGAAACTTGGACGATGTACTTTGACGGAGCGTCGAATCAGTACGGGTATGGGATAGGAGTGTTGCTGATAGCGCCTGATGCGGGTTTTCCGGGCGAGTCGGATTCGAGCATGCATCATTCGCGCACCCCGAGACGGGCGGCTGTGGCCACCTTTCTTTTTGCATTTAATTTATTAATTAAATTAGAAGTTTTGTAATAATTAATTCCGTATTATTTATTCGGCCTGTATATTCTTTTGGTCCCTCCGAGCGAGGGAAAATCTGTAATAAGTGTGTGTGAGTGTGTGTATGTCTTCCACCCCCACGTCTTTCTTCCCTTTTATTTACTAGCTTTCGATGGTTAGTTTAGGGCATATTTAAATTAGCATACAGTATGACAGCATGCGTGCACCCATACATTTGTCTTACATGCACCGGGCTCGGTACATCACGCTAACTGCATTGTATTTCAATTTCCAAATTGAATACTTGTTACTTGTAGCATTTCACATGCCATGCTTAGGATAGCCGAGCCTGTCTAAATCGCACCATTGCTTGTGTTGCATTAGTCACTCTAACATAAACTAGGTCATGCATGCTTGCTAACTAGTTTATTGTTTTGGCACGGAGTACGATGTAAGTATTTATGCTTTAGTATCTCGCATACGTGTGAATGTTAACATGACAGTATGCTTGCCATGCGGTTAAATGCTTACGTGATATAAACTGTTTGAATGCCTGTGGGTGGAGGTTGGATTACTTAAGTTGGAAAAACTCGTTGAAATCCGTGTTTTAGCCTACTTGCGAGTAGCAAACTCCGAAACGTTTCAAAACGAACGGATATGCAATGCTTATTTCCAAATTAGGCAATCTAGTCTATACTTGTTTGCTGTGCGCATAACATAGTAATTCTACACTAATAACCGGAATAAGGGCATATAATGTTTTCAAAACGAGATATCACGGTTAGTAGAGGCCGGTCTTCGGACCGGGCGAGAGAGGGTGCTCATAGCTGACCTTCCCCGATCGTACCCAAGTTCCCGAGCCGAGGCAACTTTGGTGATGACGGACACGTGGCCTTTGGCACCGAGTCAGGGTTTCCTAGATTTCTCAAAATAAAATATTTAGGTGGCGACTCTGTATCTGGCAAAGCAGTCCATGTTTGGCACTACTTTTCACAAATCTGTTTTTCTTCAAAATGATTTGCCAGAGTTGAACTCTTTGGTTCAGATTAAGAACCGCAACAAAACAAAACAAGGGAGTCCGAACCGTAGAGCGAGGCCCAAGGGCGCGTCTACACCTATCTCATGTAAATTTGAAAAGGTGGGGAGGGGGAGAACGATCATCTTCTGTATAAGTTTGGGCTGGAGGTTGTGCACAACCATCCTAATCTGATCCTTGTCCACAGGCCTGATGGTCATCATCGAAGCCTTAGCCCTCCACCGAGTCACAAAATCGGAGAAACTCTCCTTCGGCTCCTGCCTAGTTGTCTCAAGATCACGGGTCGTAATCTCGATCTGTGTATTATAGTAGTATTGAGCTATAAAGGCCTCGGCCATCTCCTCCTAACTCCTCTTGACGGAATCTTCCAATTTTGCGTACCAGATGGCCGCTACACCCAACAGGGTCCGACCGAACAGAGAAAGCTTCTGTAATCTGGTGAGGCCATTGGCCTTAGTATGTCTGAAAATAGTCGTAGGTGCACCATAGGATCCCCAGATCCATCAAAGCGGTCAATATGCGGCATCTTGAATCGGTCTGGCAGCGTCATGGCCGAGTCAGTGCACCCATCCTCAATATCTGGAATGGACTTTACACCTCGAGATTTCTTGAACAGCTTTTCAAGCTTGCTCACTTTTAATGCCATGGGGTCCACCTCGAACTCAAAGGGAGAATCCGGTAGGTTGGTGGGTGTTTTGGATAACTGGGGTAGGATTGGGAGCAGAGCTGGCCCTGTCGGAATGTCCGTATCTCCCTGGACATTTGGTGCCTCCCCGAGTATTGGAACTCCTGGTGGGGGACGAACTTGGTGTGAAGCAGATGCTCCGGTTTGCTGTTGTAACCTAGCGATCAACTCTGCCTATTGAGCCTTGACCTCGGCCTGTTGTTTGGCAAATTCCGCTTGATGGACAACGTCTTGCTGCATGATTTTCATACTTTCTTGGGGTTAACGCATCATTTCCTCCATCTCTGCCATGTTATGCTGATCTAGCTGAACAACGGGTATATCTATTCTTGTAGTAAAAACTGTGGCCTCAGAGTGACTATCCACTGATGGGGTCGACCACTGTTCTGACAACCGCTGCAACGATGCACTGCGTTTTCTTGACCTCCGTCTGGTAATTGGGGGTAGAGAAAGGAACACCGCTTGTCCATCTATCAGATCCCTAGATCGATTAAGTCTACGACCTCTGATCCAGAGTGCTCGGGGGATATCTAACTAGTCGGAATCAATGGTGCTAAACTACCTTGCAAAAAGATAAATAAAGCATAATAAGGAAATAATGAACAGAAAAACGGACAGCATAACAGCTTAAATAAAGACAACACACAGTTGGCGAATACAAGCTGAATGAACTGTTTTCAACCACTGATCACTATTCCCAAAAATCACTGGCTCAAAATCTGAATCCGATACCCGCAAATATTACTGATTCTCAAAACACTGATACTAATGCCCACAGGCCTGATACCCAGACTTGCAGACTAATACGTGCATACCCTGTAGAGATACACTCTAAAAGCACATAACAAGTAGATGAGAGCCAATACACCCCTATGTTGGGGTAGGGTTTCCCTGTCCTAGTTTCGTCAAGAACTAGGGTTTCACTATGCACACAGCGGTTTCAAATAACCTATATCGGATAAGCAACCTGTCCTAGTTTGGAATGGTCACTATGGATTCCGAATATGCACTACGTCGAATGGTCAAAAAGGGTGCCCCGGTAAAACTGGGGTTTGTGTTCTTGTCGTGGCAGAGCCCGCAACCGGTCAGCCTTATGGCACGCTTCTTAAAGCGGGCCTCCAGTAAACCGTTCAGGAATAGCATATGGCAAACACGATGTCCTAGGCGCACCAATGCACATGCAATGCAAAGAAACACATAAGTGTAATCAAAACAAGATATCATGAGTTCAAGTCAAGCTCTCTAAATCCCCAGCAGAGTCGTCAGAAACTATGGACGCGCCCTCGGGCTTATGCTACCACAGTTCGGACTCGTTAGTCACGGATCTTAATCTGATCTTGCAAAGTGCAATGCAAGACTGATAAATCACCAAAGAGTCCAAATCCAGCAAATCATTTTGAAAAACAGATTTTTAAGAAAGAAGTGCCAAACATGGACTGCTTTGCCAGATACAGAGTCGCCACCTAAATATTTATTTTGGGGGAATTTAGGAAACCCTGACTCGTGCCTAAGGCCGCGTGTCCATCATCACCAAAGTTGCCTCAGCTCGGGAACTTGGGTACGATTGGGGAAGGTCATCTATGAGCACCCCCGCTTGCCCGATCCGAAGATCGGCCTGTACTAAGCGTGATATCAAGTTTTTGAAAACACATGCGTTCTTATTCTGGTTAATTAGCTAGAATTACTATGTGTTGCGCACAACACACAAGTATAGACTAGATTGCCTAATTTGGAACAAAGCATCGCATATCCATTCGTTTGGAAATGGTTTGAATTTTGCTAGTCGCAAGTAGGCTAAATCACGGATTTCAAATGAATTGTTCCAATTCAAGTAATCCAACCTTCACCCACAGGCATTCAAACAGTTATATCACATAAGCAATTAGCCTCATGGCAAGCATGCTATCATGGCAACACTTACACACATGCAGTATGCTAAAGCATAAACGCTTACCTAGTACTCTGAGCCAAAACAATAGCTAGTTAGTAATCAAATGCATGATCCTAGCTCATGTTAAGATGGCTAATGCAACGCATACAAAATGTAACTAGAATAGGCTCGGCTAATCTAAGAATGGCATGTGAAATGCGACAACTCAATACATGTATTCAAGTTGGAATTGAAATACTATGCAATTAGTATGATGCGCCGAGCCCGGTGCGTGCAATACGAATGAATGTATGCAAACATGCAATCATAAGTATGCTAATTGAAACATGTCCTAGAACTAACCAACAAAAGTAGGTAAGTAAAAGGGAGAAAGAAATGGAGGTTGGAAGACATGCACACACGCACGCACACTTATTACAAAATTCGCCCTCTCGACGGAGGGTCCAAAAGAATAATACAAACCGAATAATGAATCGAATATCCTAGCCAATTGGTTATTACAAACCCTTAATTAATTAACAAATTAATTACAAAAGGAGGCCACCGCAGCTCCACCTCAGAATGATTGAATGATGCATGCTCAATCGCCTCGCATGGAAACCCGTTGCCATGCCACATATTGCCTCTATTTGCACTGTTTTGCTCCTCTGAAGACTGCACAAGTCCCAAGGATGTTTCTGAACCACTCCCTGAGCACTGTAGGATGTCATCGGCCAAGGTAGGGGAACACTGGCCATGTGGAATTGGTCATCGACCAGAAGTGGGGACCATCGGCTGGATATTGGTGGCCGGCTGGCACTGAAGATGGTCGACCGGCCATGTATTCCTGCAGAATTCTATTTTTATTGCAGCAGAGGACAGACAGTGCATGGCAAGGCATTTACAAGATGATGTGTGCACGGCCATTCTCCCTATCATGCTATAAACTCAAGAGAGTATGGCTCTCAACCCTCGGGCCATCAATCACGCATTTCAATACGTGATGGCCAAAGGTGCCAAGTGTGCGAATCAATATGGAATGAATGCAACAAAACAAATGAATGCCTAGAACTCTATCATGCTTGATCAATAGCGTCGGCAACCGAGGGTTGAGGGACATTTCGTCACTTCAAGTACGAACGTTCCTCGCTCCTCGTGTTTGGTTTGATACCCCAAACCAAACACAATGCAATGCATGTATGCCAAATACGATGCAACATGGAAATATAATGTAATGCAACATGAGCATGCCAAAAGTGCAATGTGACTCAAGCATGTACACAAGACTAATGGTAACAAACATGTCAAATGCAATACAACCTAAGCATGCAATTCAAACTAATGTAACATTAACATGCCAAGTATGCAACAATGTTATGTGATGCAACTAGCTAAGCATCATGCAATATACCGAACACGCAAACATGATGCAATACAAGCATGCAAATATCATGAATGCAAACATGCTCAAATGGACTTAAACTAAAAGGCACCAACATGCGAAACAAACATGTACACATATTGGTCTAAACACAATGCAACAATGCACAATCCTCAAACATGAGCAAAATGGGACAAACATGAGAACATGACAATGCAATGAACTCTGAAATTATGTGAAGAATGATGCCAAATCATAAACACAAGTGAAGCATAGCATGCCAATGGGTTCAATACTCAAAGCTAGTCAAGGAGCTCATACCATGGCCATGTCAACCAAGCCCCAAAGGGCCAAGATGACCCAAAATAGTCCCAAGGCTAGAACATGCATGGGATGAGGTCAAAACATGCTATAAAGGCGAGCACAAAACAAGACGCATGCAAGGCCAAAAAGGGCAAATGCACTACACCTATTACAACCAAACATGGCATGAATTATGCAATGAAAAATAGAGTTATAATATGTCAAAATAAGCCCCAAAACCCAATGAGAAGGCATCCCAAAGACCTAATCATGGAGGCATATACAATGGTCCAAACATGGAGCATAAGACAATAACTCTTCAAAGCATTGAAAGGATGGCAAATGCAAGCATACAAGCATGGAACATGGACTAAAATATGATGACAAGTGATGCCAAATCACTGAAATAGCCCAAGTGAAGCATGCTAATGACTCACACACCCAAAACTAACAAGCTAGAATGCATGGTGGCTATACAAAGCATGGCAAACATGACCAAGACAACACCAAACAGAGCTTAAGCATGATAGAACAAGGCCAAAAACTTCTCAAAGTTAAGTCAAAACATGCAAGCATGATGGTCTAGATGCAAGATGCATATTATGCAAACATGCAAGATTACTCTACAAGTATGAGAAGCATGCAAGATGCCATCAAACCAACATGGAATAGAGTTAAGGCAGGTCCTAAAAGCCACTAAAAAGTGCTGAAATAGAACCAAAACATGCTAAGCAAACATGCAAATGTTATGAGCCATTTATGCTAGCAAATGACACAAAGGGAGAGGGGTGTCCCTCCCCTATTCAAGACCTCAAAACCACTTCTCCACCACTGAAAATCCTCTAGATTTCAGTGGTGAGAAGGTTAAAGTAAGATGATCCCAAAGCTTAAAAGTAAGGTCACAAAACAAGGCCAAACAAGGCCTAAGAGGGGGTAGACAACCCCCAACCCAAAAGTGACCTTAAGCAACAATAACAAGCATACAAAATCAAAACTTTTTGTAGTTTAGAGTCAAGCTTAAAACAATATAGAAGTATGTGTAAAAGCTTAAGCCAAAATGGGGTATCAAAAGCAAGTTGACTCACCCTTGAAGAACACTTCAAGAACACCAACTCCAGCACCTCCTTCTGATCAAAACCAACTCAAAATCTCTGAAATCAACCCTTTAGCACCTCAGTAACTAAGGGATAGTGTACCACTAGGTGCTTTAGTGCAAAAATATGAACAAAACACCCTTTAGAACACTATTACACACACAACTATAGAGAGAGAGGAGATATAGAGAGAGAGTGATATATCTCTTCTATATTAGTTAGTTAAACCTCTGGAAAGGGAGAGGAGGCCCTCTTTTTATAGAAATGCAACTTAGCCAAGCTTCCAAGAGAAGCTAAACAAGGCTCAAATCCCTCCATACACGTGTATGGAGGGCAGAGTCTGTGCTTACCAGCTGGCACAGCTGGCATGCACAATGCTTGAAAAAGGCAAAGAAAAGGCCTCGGCCAGAAAACGTGGCCGATCGACCAAAACAATGGCCGACCGACCAAACAAAGTGCCGACCGACCAACACTCTTGGCCGATGGCAAGAAAAGGGGGCCGATGGCCTCAGGCCTTGGCCGGTGGGTTGAGAAAATGGCCAACAAGCCCCCCTCTTCCCTCAGAAGCAAAAACACAGGTGTTTGGTTCACAACCAAGCACAAAAACAAACAAGTTGAGAGATCTTGAGGCAAGGCACGCGACCAAGACCTCCAAGAACTCAAAACGAACACGAACATGGATGATCATCGAGTGTTCAAACGATGACGTCCAAGTCTTAAGGACGGTCAAAAATGAGGTGTCTACAACATGTTGTAGAGAATGATCATCGTACCACTATCAACCTTCGTCGCCTTACATGAGTTAGGGGTTCAAATTGAGAGTGCTTTCAAGAAGGGAATCATTCAGAGAACCAGCGAACCGGCAAATAGACCATTTACTAGGGGTACCAATGCTAGCAATAACACTATTTCTAGGCTTGCTGAAGTCAGTACTGTTATTACAACAGCCAAGATAGCAGATCCATTTTCTAGCACAACCTCACAAACCACTCCCATCAAAAACCTTTTTACTGAAAATAGCCTAAGAACTCGGCCCCAAGCCCGGAATTTTCATCCTCTTTACATGGATCTTTCTCAAGCCTTGAAAATTCTGCTAGGAAAAGGACACCTAGAGCTCCTAGAATCTCGACCCCTCCCAAGTCTTCTTCCACCAAGACATGACCCCGATAAATACTGTGCCTATCATCAACAACACGGACATGATACGACCCGTTGCATCTGTCTTCATCATAAGATTCAGGATCTTATTGACGAAGAGATCATAGCTCCACCAAAAAGACCTTATGCCACCACTAACCCATCACCTCCACACCTCAACCTAATCCATACATTGCCATCCACCTACAGCCCTAGCATATACATCACCCCAACCCATTTACCCAAGCCTGAGGTGTTCATTCTAGAAAACATGGACTTATGTATGATGGATGCACCAGAACCCCAATCATCTCAACCCCCAAAATTTGAACTCCCAGTCCAACCCACTCCAAAGAGCCTGGCCCAACCAGTTCACTAGGACCAAGTCGGTTCAAATACTTCACAGGCACCAATAGCCGAACCCACTACTTCTAAGCTGTTGAGCATGATTGAAGATCTTCAGAGCACTGTGGTAGATTTAGCCTTTGGGATCTTGGCTCCGTCATCAACCACATCACATGCCAGAAATTTCACGTCAAAAATCTTGAGGCGAGCTACAATTGAAAATGACCAACCCAAAGTTATTTCAAGTCTGGGTAATGACATGTCAACAATGAATGGGCCTCGTTTCGATATAACCACCCGATCTTTTGGCAAAATTGAAACAAGTGGTAGGAACAAGGTTGGGGCAGGCATTGACCCCCATGAACATCTCTGGTGTGCCATTGAGGCTTTGAAGGTCAGAGGGTTGAACAAACAAGAAGTGCTTACAGTTGTTGCAAAAATTGTGGATGACACTTTCGTCATTCAAGTTGGGAGCATTTTGAATCAAGGGGAAAGCTGGGAAAAGGGATGTCATACTAGAAATACCCATTTCAGTTCCAATCCTACACTCGTAAGAGATCATCAAACCCAATCAACACCTGCTAGCCCCTCTGTCAATCCCTCAAGGACTGGTAACCCCCGTACCTTCAATCCCCTTAACATGACCTTGTCCAAAGCTCTCCAAATCCTCATATAACAAGGCCATCTCAAGCCCCTTGACTCTCGGCCTCTCTCCAATCCTCTTCCAGCCAGGTATAATGCTACCAAGCACTATGCCTTCCATCAACAATTTGGCCATGACACTGACTGTTGTTTTCGCCTTTGCCATGAAATTCAAAACTTGATTGACAACAAGATCATCACTCCACCAGGTCTTACAAAGTCTATCGGCACTGGATCAATGAACTTGGGGGATAGGACGACTGGTCCTGTGATCGGGGATAAACCACCTACTGATGGCACGCATTTTACTCCAAACATGATGGATGGCACGCACTGATTTTAGCAATTTGGAAATGCTTTTTATTTTACTTTCTGAACTGGGTGTTGAGTCAGTCTTGTTGTGTCAGAGTGTGATGATTTCGGGGGTGTCCTGGGCATCACTGTCTTATTTGTTTTTGTCTTGTCTTTTCTTTCTTTCCTTTGAGTCTATTTCAGTTGTTGAACCAGAAGATCCAAATGAAACAACAGTAATTTTTACCTACTTCTCTGTGCCTTTAAGTCATCGCATTGACCAAAGTTTTTCAAAAAAATTTCCAAAACTCTGATAAAAACAAAGAGGAAGAATTTCCTCGGGATTTGCAAATTTTGATCAACTGAGAAAAAGAGAGGTGTACTAAGCCCTTAATAAATAAAATCATTTTTGTTAATGTGGGTACTGAGAAGGATCCTAGCTTGGTCCAAATTGGTTCTATCTTGTCTTTGTAAGAGTATGAGTGATTAGTCACTTTGTGAAAAGATTTCAAAAACTATTTTTGCGTGGTCCTATGAAGACATGCCTGGAATTGATTATACAACATAGGATCCCTCTTGACTTGAGGTCTGACCTCCTTAGCTCCTTAGCCTTCAAACCGTGATTCGAAGTGTTCAGTAATCAACCAAAGCATGAGGCTTGCATAGCCAAAATGGAGGCAGCCCTTGAACTAGGGGCAATGATATGATTCAAATGGAGACAGCCCTTGAACTAGGGGCAATGATATGATTCAAAGTGGAAATAGCCCTTGAACTAGGGGCAATAACATGATTCAAATGGAGGCAGCCCTTGAACTAGGGGCAATGATATGATCAAAGTGGAAATAGCCCTTGAACTAGGGGCAATCATGTAGGGCCTGTGATTCAAATTGGAAGCAACCCTTGAACTAGGGGCAAGAAGGTCGGATGTGATTTAGATTTGAAGCAGCCCTTGAACTAGGGGCAAAAGGTTGGATGTGATCAAAGAGTTAAAATTGAATCGTTTCCCAATGAAGACCGCCCAGAAAGGCAAAACCCAAAATTTAAGAGAATGAATTTTATTATTGAAGGACAGTCGAGTTCCTATCCACTACACTAGGGGCAAATTCAGACTCAATTAGCCTAGTCCATGCATCATCATAACTACTGGTCAAATGTAGCAGTTGTTCTTATAGATGGCCTAGAGATTTCACGCCCAATCAACATGGACAAGTTAGAATGAAAGTAACCCTTAAGAGGCTCGCTGGGCTGAAAACCCAGAAGGGCAACCCAGGCAAAAGTTAGAGCAGAAAAAAAAAATAGAAACTCAAAAGAAAAAAAAGTGAAATGAAAAAAAAAATGAAATGAAAAAAAAAAACCAAAAAAAAAATAGAAAAAATAGAAAAAAAAATGAAAATGAAAAGCTCACAAGGTTGAAAACCCGAAAGGACAGCTTTGGCAAAAGTTAGAGCACAAAAGGAGAGTGTCAATACCCGAGTGAACCTTAGTCGGAACTACGATAGCCTGATTCCTATCTTGAGGATACGTAGGTAGCTTCATCTTGAAGTTCGGCCCCAGTAATTTTTCTTAACTCATTCATTTCGTCCATGTTTGATTGGTGTATCTTTAGTCAACCTGGTTGTCCTATCCGTATTTGATTGGTGTATCTTCGATCTGCTCAGTTCAGTTGGTTCGATTCAACTTGGGTTAGTTCAGTTCGATTTGACGGTTCAGTTCGGTCCAGTTCCACTCAACTTCATTCGGTTCGGATTGGCTTGGTTCGGATATCACCATTGATTATCTGGCTTGGGGCTATGCACCCTAATGGTTGATTCCATGTTAGTTGAGTAGTGGCCATTTGCAAAAATAGATTTTGATTAATTTGAATGAAGCTGACTAATTTTTCTCAAAAATTGTGCCAGTTTTGCAAAATCAGACCATTCTTTGGATTTTAAAAAGGAAAAATCTCAGTGCTTACAACTTAGCTTACATGATTTCAAAACAGAAAATGGAATAAGTATGCTAATCCAATTCTCATGTTGATCAAAACAATTTTACAAAAAAAAAAAAAAAAAAAAATCAAGGCAATGAACTAGGGGCATAGTCGAGTTAGAGATTCTGTCTTCTCCGCCACTCGAGTCAACTATTCAATGTATATAAGTGTGTATTCATACCAGTCAGCATGTATACTATCGCATGATCATAACCATATTGCACATCTATCGCACAATCAAACGTCTACCACACAATCTCAATCCATCGCGCTATCTTGCGCATCGCACTATCTTGTGCACTTGTCGAGGTCTAGGAGATCTTAAATCCTCTAGAGGTACAATTCCTTTGGTGTTTGTCATGCCCGAACGACTTCAGGTTGTCTGGTATAGCCACCTGCTTGTGTTTGCAATGAGTTCCTAGGAGACCAACTGCAACGGTGGAAACTAGAGTTCAAATGGCGATGCCTAGAACGCAAAGGTTTTGAATTTCTTAGACTAAAGTCTGGTTTAAATACCCAGGGATGTATCCCCGGCTTGAAATCTGTATGGCAACCTGTAGACGTCCCCGAACGCCCCGGGAGGGTTAAGTCCCGTTCTGTTCATATCGGGGTCACTACAATTCAAGGACTCAAATGTCACGGTTCTTAATCTTGAACCAAAGAGTCCAAATCCGGCAAATCGTTTTGAAAACAGATTTTTTGAAAGAAGTGCCAAACATGGATTGCTTCGCCAGATACAGAGTCGCCACCTAATTGTTTTTTAATGGGAAATTTAGGAAACCCTGACTCGGTGCCAAAGGCCACGCGTCCGTCATCACCAAAGTTGTCTCGGCTCGGGAACTTGGGTACGATTGGGGAAGGTCACTTCGTGAGCACCCCCGCTCGCCCGGTCAAAGACCGGCCTCTACTAACCGTGATATCTTATTTTGAAAACATTGTATGTTCTTATTCCGGTTATTAGCCTAGGTTACTATGTGATGCTCGCAGCAAACAAATATAGACTGGGCCGCCTGAATTGGAACAAAACATTTCATGTTTGTTTGTTTGAAAATGGTTTGATGGTGCTACCCGCAGGTAGGCTAAGACGCAGATTTGCCACCCTCATGTGGGCTTAGAAAACATGATTTTGCCACTATCTGGTGGGCTTAAAGCAAACACTTGATGAATTGTCCCAATTCAAGTGACTCAACCTCTACCCACAGGCATTCAAGGCAGTTATATCACATAAGCACATAGCCTCATGGCAAGCATGCTATTCATGGCAACACTCACACGCATGCAAGGATGCTAAAGCATAAAACTCACCGAGTACTCCAAGCTAAAAAATAGAAACTTGATTAGAAATCATGCATGATCCTAATTATACAGAAATGCCTAATGCAACACATGCAGTAATGCAACTATAGCAGGCTCGGCTATTCTAAACATGGCATGTGGAATGCAACAACTAACACGTATTCAATTTGGAATTGAAATACAAATGCAGTTTGTATGATGCGCCGAGCCCGGTGCGTGCAAAACAGATGAATGATGCAAGCATGCTATCATACTGTATGCTAATTGAAATATGCCCTATATCTAACCATCGTAAGCGGGTAAATAAAAGGGAGAAAGAAATGGGGGTTGGAAGACATACATCACACTCACCCACACTTATTACAATTATGCCCTCGCGCAGAGGGTCCGAATAAATAATACAGTCCGAAATAAAAGAATAATACAGTCCGAAGTTACAGTCCGAATAATATACAGATTTTCTAATATAAATAACAATTTAAATAAGAAAACTTTAAACAGGCATGCAAGCCAGGGGCTGCCTTGACTCTGATGAATGATATATGCTGGGCTGCCTTTGCGCAGAAATCCACTGGGATGCCCAATTTAGCCTCTGTTTGCAATATTTCTCGAAAAGCGTGCCGGACTCCGAAAAGTTGCTGATTCCTTATTTTGCGGCGACAGAGAGCAGGAAAAGGGCATAGCAATGTATTTCACAAATATATGCATGCATCGATTCTCGTGCCACCAATCGCGCATATCGATGCATGATGGCCGAGGAATCAGATTGCACAACTCAATATTGGGTGCAATGTAGATGAATGCAACAAAACCTAACTCCATCATGGGTAATCCGGAGTGTCGGTGACTGGGGAATTGAGACCCGTTCCGTCACTCGGAGTACGAAACGTGCCTCGTTTTCCGTGCCCGGGCTAACTCCTATCCCGAACGCGATGCAATATGCCTGATATGCATGAAATGCAGCTAATATGCAATCCTAGCATGCACAATGCTATGGAAATGAGACGCCTCGAAATGCGTGCACGCGGGCACGCAAACCGAGGCGATGACATAAAGGCATGAAATGACATGAAAAATGAGACTAAAAATGAGATGTCTCGGAATGCGTGCCCACGGGCACGCAAACCGAGAAAATGGCATACAGAATGCGATGAAGCTAAAATGATATGCAAAATGCAAAATGGACTTATACCAACATGAGAGAACCTCAGCCACTCTCATACGGGGGGCCGTCGGATAAAAAGAAGTGCCTCGAAATGCGTGCCCACGGGCGCGCAAACCGAGGCGATGCATTAAAGCATGAAATGACATGAAATATGATCTGTAATGACGCTAAAATGAGATGTCTCGAAGTGCGTGCCCACAGGCACGCAAACCGAGGAAATGGCATACGGAATGCAACAGGACTAAAATGAGATATGCGATGCAATATGGGCTTACACCGACATGAGTGAGCCTCAGCCACACTCACATAGGAGGCCATCGGATAAAAGTGAAGTGCCTCGAAATGCGTGCCCGCGGGCGCGCAAACCGAGGCGATGCATACGAAATGCAAAATGACATGGAAATGATATATAATGAGGCTGAAATGAAATGCCTCGAAGTGCGTCCCCGCGGGCACGCAAACCGAGAAAATAGCATACGGAATGCAATGATGCGAAAATGACATACAGAATGCAAAATGGACTTATACCAACATGAGAGGGCCTCAGCCACTCTCATACGGGAGGCCGGCAGATAAAATGAGGTGCCTCGAAATGCGTGCCACGGGCACGCAAATCGAGGCAATGCATTAAAGCATGAAATGACATATGGCATATGGAAAATGTAAATTTCAGCAGCCAAAATGATGCAAAAACAGTCCCCGAATTATAGCAAAATTACACCCGATGCCCGAAATGCAATGTTATGCACCCGAAATGGCCTACAGCTATGCCAAACATGCACAATATGGACATCACATGTAAAGACAGATGCTAGGCAGCCCCTAAAATAGCATTTTTCCAGTACAAAGAATGGCCAAACAACAATCACAAGTATGGCAAAAATAGCATGCAAAAATGGGGGAAAAGAGGGGAATAATGAAGCAAACGATATATACAATGCTCAAACTGAAAAAAACAGTTCTACAATATTAAAGAGGGACCAAAAATATGCACATTTACAGTAGATGACATCCCCCAATTCAGTATGTAGATATGCTTAACATAGCATGCAAAATATGAGCCAACAAAGGCTATAACATGAGATACCAAAAGGATGCACCAAACAGCCTTGGACCCTTAACAAAATATGACAAGAAGGCCAAAATAAGACTCTTTCCTAGCCTGATGAAGGCTCAAAAACAGAAGCATGGTGAGCTAGCAAGACATGCAAAAATAAGGGACTAAAGGGGGTATAACATGAGGTACCAAAAGAATTCACCAAATAACCTAATACCCTTAACAAACATGACAAGAAGGCCAAAATAAGGATATTTCCTACCCTGATGAAGGCTGAAAACAGAAGCTAGGTAAGCTCAAAAAGGCATGCAAAGTGGGGTCAAAGGGAGATATAAAGGCAAGTATAACATGGAGACCCCAAACAAAGTTGATCTCTTCTACAATATTGTAGAGGGACACAAAATAAGCTCACTCACAGTTCATGAAATGTTCCAAAACAGACTGCATGTAGGTCAAATAAATCATGCAAGTTTACGGTAATTTGAAGGAAATATGAAGCAAGTGCATGATAGAGAGGCCAAACAGGGTTGAGCCCTTCTTCAATGTTGAAGAGGGGCTCAAAATAGGCCCACTCACAGTTTATGTCATGCTCGAAAACAGATCACTCATAAGCTAAATATTTAATGCAAAATATTGACATAGAAGATGCTATTGAAGCAAGTGTGCCATAGAGGGCTCAAACAGGGTTAAGCCCTTAATCAAAGATCAAAATGAGCTCAAAAGGGACCACTTCAGTAGGGGTCGAAGCTCAACACAATAGGGAAATAGGGTTAAGAAAGGAAGCAAGAAAATGGTACAAAAGAGGGATTTGAGATTTACCCTTGAAGATAAGACTTTTGCTACCTCTTTGCTTGATGAAAGTTGCTTCTAACCTCCCAAGAACTCCTTCTTGCTGCTGGAAATGAAGTGGTGTTGGTGGTGCTAGGAGATGATGAACAAAAGGCCCTAAACTTTGAAGATTTTGGAGGTTTTGGAGATGGAGATGGAGCCAAATGGAGATCAAGTCTTGAGAGGAATTTTTCTAACCCTAACAAAGAAGGAGGTCAGCCCCTTAAATGGGCAAGAAAGGGGTGTAAAAGGGAGGGAAATGCATCCAAGCTTTCCCTCCCAAAATATCCCTCGGAGGCAAAAGATATTTTGAAAAACAGCTGGACAGCTGTAAAGTGGTCAAAAGGGGGAATCAGGCCGGCCAGGTACTTTTCTTGAAGATGGCCGGCCGGCCACCCCACTGGTCGGCCAGCCACTCCCCATGGCCGGCCGGCCATGGCCAAAAATGAAATGAACAATTACTGGCCGGCCACCAACTTTTGGTGTCCTCCCAGGTGTGTAGAACAAGGTCCATGGTTGGAATTTGGCAACTCTGGAACATGAGTCACAACATTGCATTTGAAAGAGAGGCTCAAAAATGAAAATAACAATTACTGGCCGGCCACCACTTTTTAGGGTCCTCCCATGTGCCCTCATCACAAATATGTGGTTGTGGTTGGAAGAAAATGGCCCTAGGGTATTCAACATTAGCCCGGAAGTGAGAAAAACGGGCGCCGGAGGAGCATAACTGGTTATCTGAGATAATTGCTGGCCTCCTACCCTCCAGTGATCTTCCTGGTGCTAAAACAGAGGTACCTGCCAAAATTGAACAAAAACTGATGCGAAACGAATGCTCGGGGCCCAAACCGCGAGGTTCGGGGCCCGAAAACCGGCTGTAAGCACCGAAAGTGGCATTCAGCCACGAAGTGGGTATTCAAGACCCCAGGGTTCCTCGTTATGACAAAACAGAGGTACCTGCCAAGAACCGGAGGAATCGGAGATGGTTGGGTGGTCCCGAACCGAGGCACACGGCCTGACGGCTTCGAAAACCGGGAACTGGGCTCCGAAATGGGCAAAATGGCCTACGGCCACGAAATGTAGCCCACGGCCACTGAGAGATGGTCTACGGGACCTCTCCCTCCCCTCAGGAAAGAAAACAGAGAAAACCGAGTCTGGTTCGCAAACCGAGGCAAGGTACAGAAGAGGGTTCGGAAGTCTGGAGGCAGGGCGCACGGCCGCGACTCTGAGACTTCTGAACGAGCACAATATGCAACATCACCGAGCGCTCAATCGGTGACGTCTGAGTCTTAAGGTCGGTCAAAAATGGGGTGTCTACAGTTGCCCCTCTTTGACAGAACTCGGAAGTCACAAGTGACGGGAGTGAATGTCAAAGCCCAGAGACGACCCATTTTTGATAAGGCCGAAGACTTAGACAATCATACAAGATAAACAGAGATATGTGCCCGCAGGCGTGCCCGCAGGCAAGGGCAAAATGCAAATGATATGCAGGGAGATTTTGATAATTGGACTTATACGCTACGCGAAGCTGGCTTGACAATTGGACTTATACGCTATGCGAAGCCGGTTTGAAAATTGGACTTATACGCTAAGCGAAGCCGGTTTGAAAATTGGACTGACACGCTAAGCGAAGCCGGTTTGAAGATTGGACTTACACGCTAAGCGAAGCCGGTTTGAAGATTGGACTTACACGCTAAGCGAAGCCGGTTTGAAGATTGGACTTATACGCTACGCGAAGCCGGCTTGACAATTGGACTTATACGCTACGCGAAGCCGGTTTGAAAATTGGACTTATACGCTAAGCGAAGCCGGTTTGAAAATTGGACTGACACGCTAAGCGAAGCCGGTTTGAAGATTGGACTTACACGCTAAGCGAAGCCGGTTTGAAGATTGGACTTACACGCTAAGCGAAGCCGGTTTGAAGATTGGACTTACACGCTAAGCGAAGCCGGTTATCACTCATGATCATGCAAAGAGAGCTGTAATGAAGCAATTATGAAAAATAAATGCAACATTTTAAGCGAATGCTAGGCAAGCAAGTAAACTCGGACCAATCTGTGCCTCATGCAGAAAGGATGTAAGAAAATTATGGAATCTTCACGAACATGTGCGATAGATACACAAAGGTGAACGAAGTGTGATGGATACACTATATGAAGGAGAGTATGATGGATACACTAGGTGAGTGTGTGATAGATACACAAAGCGAGTGTGTGTGATTGATACACAAAGTAGGCATAGTGTGAGCGTGTGTGATTGATACATACACTAAAAGCGACCACAAAGTGTGATAGATGCACTATGTGAACAGAGTGTGATGGATACACTAAAGGTAAACACGAAGTATGATAGATGCACTTAGTGAACAAGTATGATTGATATACTGAAGGTGAACACGAAGTGTGATAGATGCACTTAGTGAACAAGTATGATTGATATACTGAAGGTGAACACGAAGTGTGATAGATGCACTTAGTGAACAAGTATGATGGATATACTAAAGCGAACACAAAGTGTGATAGATGCACTATGTGAACAAAGTATGATGGATATACTAAAAGCGAACACAAAGTGTGATAGATGCACTATGTGAACAGAGTGTGATTGATACACTAAAAGTGAACACAAAGTGTGATAGATGCACTATGTGAACAGAGTATGATGGATATACTAAAAGCGAACACAAAGTGTGATAGATGCACTATGTGAACAGAGTGTGATTGATACACTAAAAGTGAACACAAAGTGTGATAGATGCACTATGTGAACAGAGTGTGATTGATACACTAAAAGTGAACACAAAGTGTGATAGATGCACTATGTGAACAAAGTGTGATTGATACACTAAAAGTGAACACAAAGTGTGATAGATGCACTATGTGAACAAAGTGTGATGGATACACTAAAGGTAAACACGAAGTGTGATAGATGCACTTAGTGAACAAGTATGATTGATATACTAAAGGTGATGATGTGAATATGTGCATGATAGATACACAAAATGAGGATGTGTGTGATAGATACACAAAATGAATGAAGTGCGATTGATACACTAATAAATGATCTCGAACGGAACTCCTTTGAATGAACCGTACATACAATATCGTACATGACTGAGAAAGAGACTTGATGGGTACAATGCATTATAATACATGATGCTTAAGGAAAGCAATAAATGGACAAAGCGGCGCTTTAGAAAGCACCTCATGAGGTGAGTGGCGATGACCCGCTCTTCTCCGACGGGGATCTCCTCTCGTGCTCTTCGAACACTTTACCTTTAACTCGCAGTACAAAGGCTCTGAAATGCTGACAAGTAACAACATCTATATGTAGGAGCTACGGCTGCTGCTTGTCTTCTTGATCATATTCACAACTTTCCCTATTCTCCAACGGGGTGACAGACTAGGTTGGTTCAGTATCCAGAATTGAGGTGCATACACGCTATCTCAACCTATAGGGCTTCCATACAGATTTCAAGCCGAGGGCACGCCTCTGGGTATTTAAACCAGACTTTAGTCCCGGAAATCCCGAACCTTTATGTTCTAGGCATCAGCCATTCGAACTCTAGTTTCCACCGTCGCAGTTGGTCTCCTAGGAACTCATTGCAAACATAGCCAAGATGACCCTGGCGTGAAACGGTACTCGAGAAGAGCCCTTCTGATTGCCATTTTGGCTTGAAGCAGACTTGATCTTGAGCTTGAGGTAGAGGCATACTCATACTTCGGAGCACTGACAAGGCCTGACAAGGTGCATACGGAATGCGATCTCGGAGCTTACTGAAGTTGGGACAAACTCAGATGTCCGACATTTTCCTCTTTTGCTTTTGCTTTGCAGTTTGGAACCATTATAGCTTCAGATAGATCCTGATTTTACTGTTCTCATATGACTTGGGTTGAACCCTGCGATTTTATGAAAGAATAAATTCTATTTTGCACAAATGTGGAGAACGGCACGGCACTCGGAGCACAAAACGATTTTATTTTGAAATTGAGAGATGAGTTTTCGACCAGGTATTGAGCCTACGACTGAACGCAGCAAAACGACTCAACAAGGAAATAAAAGGCACACAACCTAGACACATCGAGTAACACTCGAAACGACCCAAAACAAAATCGAGATAAAACAAAAAGACACGACACCCAGACGTGCACAGGGAGCCTGTTTCCTTGGGTAGTGTTTCCCACCCTTTCTCATTTGTGGTTCTCACATCACTCGGCCCTCAAGCTCTGTTTTTCTGAAAAAGCCCTTTTCTCACTTTTTCTCTCGTCGCACATCTCTCTATTCTTCAATCTCTCATTTTTCATCCCTCCCCTGGTGGTTGATGGATAAACAGCAAGTTGTGGGCTCGTGCCCCTAGCATTCTGCTAGATTCTTCTTCTTCTGCACACAGCTAGTGAATTCCTCCCACAGAGGGGTTGCGCTACAACTGGGTGTGTAGCAAATCTGCAGCTAGCATCGGTTGATGATGCTTTGCTGGGGAGTTTGGACGTGATAAGATCTGTCCAGATGAGGGAGTGGAATCTCTGGTCTCATTCCAGTTCGTGCTTCGCGCTTGGCTTGATACCTTGTTGCTCGGAGGATGTGAGAGCTTTCAGCCTTTTGTTGTGCCCTTCAGTTGTGCCTTTTCTGGCAGGTAGAGTGCCCTTCCTGGCAAGTGCGTTGATAAAGGGGAAAAGACAGGGAACCTGACTCAACTGTGTCCCTAGTCAATCATTTTGACCATTTTTTGTTTTTACTTTCTACTAAAACAGTTTTGACCAAATGAGAGTTAGATTAACACGCTTGTTCGATTTTTGATTTAAAAATCATGCAAGTTAGGCTATGAGCGCTGAAAATTTTCCTTTTTGGGTCCATGAAAAGGGTCCAGTTTTGGAAAAGATAGAATGATTTCTAAGAAAATAGTCAACCTTAGTAAAAATTCTCAAAAACTATTTTGCAAACGGCCATTGCTCAACGAGCATGAAACCACTCCCGAGATGCACAACCTCAGATCCAAGGAAAACTTGCCCCTTGCTTGAAGAAAGTTGCACGGCAACGGAAAGTTGCCCCTTGTTTGAACGGCACCGCGGCGCATTGAATGGCAACGGAAAGTTGCCCCTTGTTTGAATGGCGCCGCAGCACACTGAATGGCAACGAAGAGTTGCCCCTTGTTTGAATGGTACTGCAGCGCATTGTAGTCAGTCCTCAGAGCGATGATTGCAACCGTACTCTCGGATACAGAGAAGGCAAGGATGGTAAAAAACCATTACATGGACACAATTGAATTTGAATGTTTTACGGCTGGACTTCAGAATGAAGTTGCCTACGTATCCCAAAGATGGGAATCAAGCCTCACGTAGTTCGGGGTTAAGGTACACTCGGGTATTTAACCTCTCCTTTTTATGCTCTAACTTTTGCCAAGGCGCCTGTTGCAGGTTTTCAACCTTGCGAGCTTTGCTTTTCTTTTCTTTTTCATTTCTTTCTTTTCTTCTTTTTCATCTTTTCTTTTCTTTTCTTTTCTCTTCTTTTTTGCATTTTTCTTTTCTTTTTTTTCTTTATTTTTCTTTTTTCTCTCTTTTTTCTTTTTTTTTTGCTTTTCGTATAGATTTTTCTTGCTCTAACTTTTGCCTGGGTCGCCCTTCCGGGTTTTCGGCCCAGCGAGCCTCTCAAAGGGTAAAAGTGTAGCTTGATCCATGCCAAATGGTTGTAAGGTTTTGAAGCCATCCGTATCCAAGAGAGTGGCTGTTGATTTGCAAGAGGACTCATCTTCGACTCTTCGAGCACATCGGACATTTTTTGCCCCTAGTTCGAGGGGTGCTTCTGATCTAGCTTTGCAAGCTTCTTCTGATAGGTCTGACCTTCTTGATCTGACTTTGGTGCCTCTTGTTCGAGGGCTGCTTCAAATCTGGCCACACAGGCCTCACATTGTAGTTGACCGTTGAACATTCTGAATTCAAGTTCAAGGTTTGGAAGCAAAGGGGTTGAGTCTCGAGGCCGAGAGCGATCCTAAGCTGCACAATCTCAAGAACGATTCCACACATGTCTTCGCAGGACCGCGCAAAACATTTTTTGAAAGTTTTTAAGAAAACGACAAATCGCTCGCGCTGAAGACAGTGTAGGACCAACCTGGATCAAAGCTAGGGTCCTTCTCAGTACTCACACTAACAAGCATGATTTCATTCATTAAGGGCTTAGCACGCCTCTCTTTCTCTCAATTGATCAAAATTTTGCAAAACCCGAGGAATTCCTTCCTCTTCGTTTTCACCGCAGTGTTCAAAAAAAGTTTTGAAAAACTCAGGTCATTACAATGACTTCAAGGCACAAGAGAGCAGGTGGAATGCACTGCCATTTCATTCAAATCCCGGCACAACTAGCACACGGCAGAAGCAAATGCGAGAGTGTGGAAATCACTGCTGTTTCATTCAAAATCTATTGGCACAACTAGCTCCCTGGCAGAAACAAATTCAAAACAAAACAAAAAGACGAACGCAAAACAAAATGGTGACGCCCGAGGTAACACCTCCGGAATCACCCGACTCCTATACAACAGGACTGACTCGATACAACAAGACAGACCCAAAACAAAAGAGACTGACTCAAAACAAAAAGACGGACTCAAAACAAAACAACAAAACTGACCCAATACCCAAGTCAGAAAGCACAAAATTAACAGCACTTGTATATTGCTCAAAACAGTGCATGCCATCCACCAGAGCTGGAGTATTCTGAGCGCCATCCGCAGGTGGTTCATCCCTCGATCACATAGTCACCTTATCCCCCACAAGTTCACTGATCAAGTGCCGATAGACTTTGCAGGACCTGGTGCAGCAATGACCCCTTTGTCAAACAGATCTTGTACATCATGGCGCAGACGAAAGCAACTGTCGGTGTCATGACCGGTTTGCTGATGGTAGGCACAGTATTTAGTCTGGTCATGCTTTGCAGGGATAGGATCGGGTAGGGGCCGTTGTTCCAACGGTTTCAAATGTCCTTCCCGGAGTAAGACCTCTAGAGCCTTTGACAGAGGCATATGAAGTGGAGTGAAAACCCTCTTGACTCGGGGTGGATATTTGGCCGTCTGTGAGTTACTCCCGGACGCACCGGTGAATGGGGTAGCCTTTCTTGATGTGGTGGTAGTGACCATGCCCACTTCAGAAGATCTTGCAGCTGCATCACCACTGGTGGTCACATTCGAACTGCGGAAAACGCCCGCCTAGGCTGCTCTTTCTCCTGGTCAATAAGGCCCTGCTTCATGGCATCCTCGATCTGTACTCCCATCTCATGCAAATCTGAAAAGGTAGGGAAGGGGAGCACGATCATTTTCTGCATTAGTTTGGGCTGGAGGTTGCGCACAACCATCCGTATTTGATCCTTATCCGTTGGCCTAATGGTCATCATTGAGGCCTTGGCCCTCCAGCGGGCTACAAAGTCAGAGAAACCCTCTTTCGGCTCTTGCCTGGTCGTCTCGAGATCACGGGTTGTGATCTCAATCTGGGTATTGTATGAATATTGTGCGACGAAGGCCTCGGCCATCTCCTCCCAGCTTCGTTTCACTGAATCCTCCAATTTGGCGTACCAGATGGCCGCAATACCCGACAGGGTCCTGCCAAAAAGGGAGAGCTTCTGTAATCTTGTCAAGCCCATCGGGCGCAGAACATCTGAAAACAAACTCAGGTGGACCATGGGATCTCCTGACCCGTCAAAACGGTCGATGTGAGGCATCTTGAACCTGTCCGGCAATGTCACCACCGAATCAGTATATCCATCTCCAATGTCCGGGATGGAGTTGACTCCCTGAGATTTCTTAAACATCTTCTCAAGTTTGCTCAATTTCAACGCTGTAGGGTCGACCTCGAACTCGAAGGGAGAGTCCGGCAGATTGGTAGGTGCTTTGGATAGCTGGGGTAAAATTGGGGGCGGAGCAGCCCTACTGGAATGTCCGTACCTTCCTGGACATTTGGCATCTCCCCAGGTACTGGAGCTCCTGCTGGGGGAGGAACTTGTTGTGAAGCAGACGCGCCGCTTTGCTGTTGCAGCCTGGTGATGAGCTCAGCCTGCTGAGCCATGATTGCAGCCTGTTGCTTGGAAAATTCCGCTTGGCGGACAGCGTCCTCCTGCATGAGCTTCATACTTTCTTGCATCTGGCGCATCATTGCCTCCATCCCTGACGTATTCTGCTGATCCATTTAGCTGACCGGTGTCTATTCCTGTAGTAGAAATTGAGACCTCAGCCTGACTGTTCACTGGTGGAGTGGATAAGGGCCACTGATCTGGTAACTACTGAACTGGTGATCTGTGCCTGACTGACGCTCTTCACCCTGCCTCCGGTAAAGGAACACTGATTGCCCTTGAACTGAATCTCCGACCCGACAAAGTCTATCAACACAAGTTCGGTGTACCCGGGGGATATTGGAGCCCTCTGAAGCTATGGTTCCCAGACTACCTAGCAAAAGAGAAAACGGACAGCATCTCAGCCTAATTTCACCAGAACAGATACGAGCAAAGTTGAATGAGTGTGCCCTCTACTGAATTCTACCCCCAAATTCTGCCTCAAACTGAATCTGTATCCGCAGATAACTGATTCTCAAATAACTGACTGATGCCCGCAGGCCTGATCCCAAAATACTGAACTGGTGCCCGCAGGCCTGATGCCCAAACTCGCAAACTGATACATGCATTCCTGTAGAGACGCACTCTAAAAGCACATAACAGATAAGTGAGAGCCAAAACACCCCTATGTTGGGGTAGGGTTTCCCTGTCCTATTTTGTCAGGAGCTAGGGTTTCACTACGCACGCAGCGGTTTCAAACAACCTATAAACGGGTAAGCAACCTGTCCTAGTTTGGAATGGTCACTATGGATCCGAATATGCACTAGGTCGAATGGTCAAAAAGGGTGCCCCGGTAAAACGGGGTTTGTGTTCCCATGCTGTCAGAGCCCAGAGCCGATCAGCCTTATGGACATGACTTGACAAGACAAGCCTCCGGCAAATCGTTCGGGAATGGCATATGGCAAACACGGTGTCCTAGGCGCACCAATGCAAATGCAATGCAAAGAAACACACAAGTGTAGTCAAAACCAGATATCATGAGTTCGAGTCAAGTTCTCTAAATCCCCAGCAGAGTCGCCAGAAACTGTAGACGTCCCCGAACGCCCCGGGAGGGTTAAGTCCCGTTCTGTTCATATTGGGGTCACTACAGTTCAAGGACTCAAATGTCACGGTTCTTAATCTTGAACCAAAGAGTCCAAATCCGGCAAATCGTTTTGAAAACAGATTTTTTGAAAGAAGTGCCAAACATGGACTGCTTTGCCAGATACAGAGTCGCCACCTAAATGTTTTTTAATGGGAAATTTAGGAAACCCTGACTCGGTGCCAAAGGCCACGTGTCCGTCATCACCAAAGTTGCCTCGGCTCGGGAACTTGGGTACGATTGGGGAAGGTCACTTCGTGAGCACCCCCGCTCGCCCGGTCAAAGACCGGCCTCTACTAACCATGATATCTTTTTTGAAAACATTGTATGTTCTTATTCCGGTTATTAGCCTAGGTTACTATGTGATGCTCGCAGCAAACAAGTATAGACTGGGCCGCCTGAATTGGAACAAAACATTTCATGTTTGTTTGTTTGAAAATGGTTTGATGGTGCTACCCGCAGGTAGGCTAAGACGCGGATTTGCCACCCTCAGGTGGGCTTAGAAAACATGATTTTGCCACTATCTAGTGGGCTTAAAACAAACATTTGATGAATTGTCCCAATTCAAGTAACTCAACCTCCACCCACAGGCATTCAAGGCAGTTATATCACATAAGCACATAGCCTCATGGTAAGCATGCTATTCATGGCAACACTCACACGCATGCAAGGATGCTAAAGCATAAGAACTTACCGAGTACTCCAAGCCAAAAAATAGAAACTTGATTAGAAATCATGCATGATCCTAATTATACAGAAATGTCTAATGCAACGCATGCAATAATGCAACTATAGCAGGCTCGGCTATTCTAAACATGGCATGTGGAATGCTACAACTAACACGTATTCAATTTGGAATTGAAATACAAATGCAGTTTGTATGATGCGCCGAGCCCGGTGCGTGCAAAACAGATGAATGATGCAAACATGCTGTCATACTGTATGCTAATTGAAATATGCCCTATATCTAACCATCGTAAGCGGGTAAATAAAAGGGAGAAAGAAATGGGGGTTGGAAGACATACATCACACTCACCCACACTTATTACAATTATGCCCTCGCGCAGAGGGTCCGAATAAATAATACAGTCCGAATAAAAGAATAGTACAGTCCGAATTACAGTCCGAATAATATACAGATTTTAATTAATTAACAATTAAACTAAGAAAGCTTTAAACTGGCATGCAAGCCAGGGGCTGCCTCGCTTCTGATGAATGATGTATGCTGGGCTGCCTTTGCGCGAAAAATCCACTGGGATGCCCAATTTAGCCTCTGTTTGCAATGTTTCTCGAAATGCGCGCCGACTCCGAAAAGTTGCTGATTCCTTATTTTGCTGCAACAGAGAGCAGGAAAAGGGCATAGCAATGTATTTCACAAATATATGCATGCCTCGATTCTCGTGCCACCAATCACGCATATCGATGCATGATGGCCGAGGAATCGGATTGCACAACTCAATATTGGGTGCAATGCAGATGAATGCTACAACAAAACCTAACTCCATCATGGGTAATCCGGAGTGTCGGTGACTGGGAATTGAGACCCGTTCCGTCACTCGGAGTACGAAACGTGCCTCGTTTCCCGTGCCCGGGCTAACTCCTATCCCGAACACGATGCAATATGCATGATATGCATGAAATGCAGCTAATATGCAATCCTAGCATGCACAATGCTATGGAAATGAGATGCCTCGAAATGCGTGCACGCGGGTACGCAAACCGAGGCGATGACATAAAGGCATGAAATGACATGAAAAATGAGACTAAAAATGAGATGTCTCGAATGCGTGCCCACGGGCACGCAAACTGAGAAAATGCATACGGAATGCGATGAAGCTAAAATGATATGCAAAATGCAAAATGGACTTATACCAACATGTGAGGACCTCAGTCACTCTCATACGGGGGGCCGTCGGATAAAAAGAAGTGCCTCGAAATGCGTGCCCACGGGCGCGCAAACCGAGGCGATGCATTAAAGCATGAAATGACATGAAATATGATCTGTAATTAGGCTAAAATGAGATGTCTCGAAGTGCGTGCCCACAGGCACGCAAACCGAGGAAATGGCATACGGAATGCAACAGGACTAAAATGAGATATGCGATGCAATATGGGCTTACACCGACATGAGTGAGCCTCAGCCACACTCACATAGGAGGCCATCGGATAAAAGTGAAGTGCCTCGAAATGCGTGCCCACGGGCGCGCAAACCGAGGCGATGCATACGAAATGCAAAATGACATGGAAATGATATATAATGAGGCTGAAATGAAATGCCTCGAAGTGCGTGCCCGCGGGCACGCAAACCGAGAAAATGGCATACGGAATGCAATGATGCGAAAATGACATACAGAATGCAAAATGGACTTATACCAACATGAGAGGGCCTCAGCCACTCTCATACGGGAGGCCGGCGGATAAAAATGAGGTGCCTCGAAATGCGTGCCCACGGGCACGCAAACCGAGGCGATGCATTAAAGCATGAAATGACATATGGCATATGGAAAATGTAAATTTCAGCAGCCAAAATGATGCAAAAACAGTCCCCGAATTATAGCAAAATTACACCCGATGCCCGAAATGCAATGTTATGCACCCGAAATGGCCTACAGCTATGCCAAACATGCACAATATGGACATCACATGTAAAGACAGATGCTAGGCAGCCCCTAAAATAGCATTTTTCCAGTACAAAGAATGGCCAAACAACAATCACAAGTATGGCAAAAATAGCATGCAAAAATGGGGGAAAAGAGGGGAATAATGAAGCAAACGATATATACAATGCTCAAACTGAAAAAAACAGTTCTACAACATTAAAGAGGGACCAAAAATATGCACATTTACAGTAGATGACATCCCCCAATTCAGTATGTAGATATGCTTAACATAGCATGCAAAATATGAGCCAACAAAGGCTATAACATGAGATACCAAAAGGATGCACCAAACAGCCTTGGACCCTTAACAAAATATGACAAGAAGTCCAAAATAAGACTCTTTCCTAGCCTGATGAAGGCTCAAAAACAGAAGCATGGTGAGCTAGCAAGACATGCAAAAATAAGGGACTAAAGGGGTATAACATGAGGTACCAAAAGAATTCACCAAATAACCTAATACCCTTAACAAAACATGACAAGAAGGCCAAAATAAGGATATTTCCTAGCCTGATTAAGGCTGAAAACAGAAGCTAGGTAAGCTCAAAAAGGCATGCAAAGTGGGGTCAAAGGGAGATATAAAGGCAAGTATAACATGGAGACCCCAAAAAAAGTTGATCCCTTCTAAAATATTGTAGAGGGACACAAACTAAGCTCACTCACAGTTCATGACATGTTCCAAAACAGACTGCATGTAGGTCAAATAAATCATGCAAGTTTACGGTAATTTGAAGGAAATATGAAGCAAGTGCATGATAGAGAGGCCAAACAGGGTTAAGCCCTTCTTCAATGTTTAAGAGGGGCTCAAAATAGTCCTACTCACAGTTTATGTCATGCTCGAAAACAGATCACTCATAAGCTAAATATTTAATGCAAAATATTGACATAGAAGATGCTATTGAAGCAAGTGTGCCATAGAGGGCTCAAACAGGGTTACGCCCTTAATCAAAGATCAAAATGAGCTCAAAAGGGGACCACTTTCAGTAGGGGTCAAAGCTCAACACAATAGGGAAATAGGGTTAAGAAAGGAAGCAAGAAAATGGTACAAAAGAGGGATTTGAGATTTACCCTTGAAGATAAGACTTTTGCTACCTCTTTGCTTGATGAAAGTTGCTTCTAAACCTCCCAAGAACTCCTTCTTGCTGCTGGAAATGAAGTGGTGTTGGTGGTGCTAGGAGATGATGAACAAAAGGCCCTAAACTTTGAAGATTTTGGAGGTTTTGGAGATGGAGATGGAGCCAAATGGAGATCAAGTCTTGAGAGGAATTTTTCTAACCCTAACAAAGAAGGAGGTCAGCCCCTTAAATGGGCAAGAAAGGGGTGTAAAAGGGAGGGAAATGCATCCAAGCTTTCCCTCCCAAAATATCCCTCAGAGGCAAAAGATATTTTGAAAAACAGCTGGACAGCTGTAAAGTGGTCAAAAGGGGGAAGCAAGCCGGCCAGGCACTTTTCTTGAAGATGGCCGGCCGGCCACCCCACTGGTCGGCCAGCCACTCCCCATGGCCGGCCGGCCATGGCCAAAAATGAAATGAACAATTACTGGCCGGCCACCAACTTTTGGTGTCCTCCCAGGTGTGTAGAACAAGGTCCCATGGTTGGAATTTGGCAACTCTGGAACATGAGTCACAACATTGCATTTGAAAGAGAGGCTCAAAAATGAAAATAACAATTACTGGCCGGCCACCACTTTTTAGGGTCCTCCCATGTGCCCTCATCACAAATATGTGGTTGTGGTTGGAAGAAAATGGCCCTAGGGTATTCAACATTAGCCCGGAAGTGAGAAAAACGGGCGCCGGAGGAGCATAACTGGTTATCTGAGATAATTGCTGGCCTCCTACCCTCCAGTGATCTTCCTGGTGCTAAAACAGAGGTACCTGCCAAAATTGAACAAAAACTGATGCGAAACGAATGCTCGGGGCCCAAACCGCGAGGTTCGGGGCCCGAAAACCGGCTGTAAGCACCGAAAGTGGCATTCAGCCACGAAGTGGGTATTCAAGACCCCAGGGTTCCTCGTTATGACAAAACAGAGGTACCTGCCAAGAACCGGAGGAATCGGAGATGGTTGGGTGGTCCCGAACCGAGGCACACGGCCTGACGGCTTCGAAAACCGGGAACCGGGCTCCGAAATGGGCAAAATGGCCTACGGCCACGAAATGTAGCCCACGGCCACTGAGAGATGATCTACGGGACCTCTCCCTCCCCTCAGGAAAGAAAACAGAGAAAACCGAGTCTGGTTCGCAAACCGAGGCAAGGTACAGAAGAGGGTTCGGAAGTCCGGAGGCAGGGCGCACGGCCGCGACTCTGAGACTTCTGAACGAGCACAATATGCAACATCACCGAGCGCTCAATCGGTGACGTCTGAGTCTTAAGGTCGGTCAAAAATGGGGTGTCTACACAACCCCATAGGTTGAGGTAGCGTGTATACGCCTTAATTCTGGATACTGAACCAACCTAGTCTGTCACCCCGTTAGAGAATAGGGAAAGTTGTGAATATGATCATAAAATAATAAAAAAAAAAAAAAAAAAGAAAAGAAAGGGCATCTGTGGCTTCTGCGTATAGAGGTTACCCCTAATCATTCTACTATACCTTCTTCCGTTCGCGCAAAACGCGTTTGGATTTTGACTTTACCTTCCCTCTTTTCACGTGAAACGTGTTAAGATTTGATGTTTATCATTTCAAGTTCACATACTCCTCTCGCGTAAGACGCGTTTGGATCTCAAGTTCACATACTCCTCTCGCATAAGACGCGTTTGGATCTCAAGTCCCCTTCCTCTTCTCACGATTTCAGCGTGGTTAGAGTGTGTCCTTCCTCACACAATTTTAGCGTGTTTGGAATTTGTTTTTCCTCTTCTCACAATTTCAGCATGGTTAGAGTCTTTTCTCTTCTCATGATTTCAGCGTGGTTAGAGTGTGTCCTTCCTCACACGATTTCAACGTGTTTGGAATTTGTTTTCCCTCCTCTCACGACTCCAGCGTGATTGGAGTCCCTTTCTCTTCTCACGATTTCAGCATGGTTAGAGTGTGTCCTTCCTCATACGATTTCAGCGTGTTTGGAATTTGTCTTTCCTCCTCTCACGATTCCAGCGTGGTTGGAGTCCCTTCCTCTTCTCACGATTTCAACGTGGTTATAGTGTGTCTTTCCTCTTCTCACGATTTCAATGTGATTAGAGTGTGTTCTTCCTTACACGATTTCGGCGTGTTTGGAATTTGTTTTTCCTCTTCTCATGATTTCAGCGTGGTTAGAGTGTGTTCTTCCTTACACGATTTCAGCGTGTTTGGAATTTGTTTTTCCTCTTCTCATGATTTCAGCGTGGTTAGAGTGTGTCCTTCCTCACACGATTTCAGCGTGGTTAGAGTGTGTCTTTCCTCTTCTCACGATTTCAACGTGGTTAGAGTGTGTCTTTCCTCTTCTCACAATTTCAACGTGGTTAGAGTGTGTCATTCCTCACACGATTTCAGCGTGTTTGGAATTTGTTTTTCCTCTTCTCACGATTTCAGCGTGGTTAGAATGTGTCCTTCCTCACACGATTTCAGCGTGTTTGGAATTTGTCTTTCCTTCTCTCACGATTCCAGTATGGTTGGAGTCCCTCCCTCTTCTCATGATTTCAGCGTGGTTAGAGTATATCTTTCCTCCTTTCATGTGAAGCATGTTTAGGATCAATGTTTGCTTACTTCTTTCCGCGTGAAACACAGTTAGACCTTTTTTGATTTAAGCTTAAGGCTTGTTACCTATATTGTCATCCTATTATTGTTTGTTGCATCGTTTTGCATGATCATGAATTTACTAGTTTCGCGACGTGTGTAAGTCCAATATTTTTGTGCATATCATTCTGCATCTTGCCCCTGAACTACGCAGGTTTGATTCCTTGCAAACGAGATACGTAGGCAACCTTCTGGTTCAACCACTTGCATTTGCACATTTGTTTGTTTGCCCAAGTCTTACGGCCTTGTCAAAAGGGTCATCTTCGGGCTTTGACATTCACTCACATCATGAAATGACTTTGAGCTCTGTCAAAGAGGGGCAACTGTAGACACCCCATTTTGACCGGCCCTAAGACTTGGGTGCTTTCTTTTGATTACCCAATGATGACAATTAGAATGTGTTTCTCACAGAATCCTCAGTAAGAGAGATGGAATTTGAACTTTAATCACAACCTTCACCGTTATGGCCAAATCGTTTTAAAATACTAAATATTTCATTAGTTTAGTATTTTTGTAATTTTGCATAATTTTATTCATATTTTTGGTATTTTTATATAAATTGGTATAAATTATATATTTTATATATATATAAAAGAAAATAATAAAAAATATATTTAGTATTTTGGTATAAATTATATATTTTTATATACTTTATATAATATATTATATAATAATAATAAAAGAATTTGATGTCGGTCAGCTCGGTTGCCGACATCAACCAGCATATTACATATATATATATATATCTTATGATTATATTATTATTATTATATTATATTATTATATTATATATATTATTTTGCCTATATAAGGCAATCAAAGGGGGGGAGTCTAGGGGCTCAGCAAGAAAAGAAAAAAAAAAAGGGAAGAGAGGCCCAGCAAAAAGAAAATGAGGAAATCAGGGAGAGAAATAAAAAAAAAAAGGAAGTGATGCGAGAGAGTTTGAGAAGAGAGAGAGGGAAAATAAAATATTTTCTTTGATATTTTTATTTCCATTTCATCAATACACCATTCAAAAACCAACCACTAAAGCTGTAATTCCAAATTTTGGACTGAGAATTGAGAACACATTCCACAGACTTGAGAGTAATCAAAAGAAAGTTTGTGACTCAGAAAATTCATCATTTCACCAAAAGTTGAGTTTTTGCAAATTTTCATTTAATTAAAAAATGTGATATAATTTGTTTAAATACTTCATTTACTTCTTTTCATAACAAATTTTTTTTTTATCGCTTTACTGGGAAGGCTGCACCACCCACATATCTGCTGTAATTTAAATATTGTATATAAACTGTTGTAATTTATTACTTTAAATAATTTACCCCGCCGGATGAATAGTAACCTCCGACGGTGAATAGTAACCCCGACGATGAATAGTACCTCCGGCTATTTAATTTTGCTCACTTTCTATATCTTAATTTTAGCACTATTGCATGCTATTTAGGGAGCTGTTTAATTTATTTCAATGATTTATGTTTTAAATATCAAGTTTGTTTATACTAACTAATTAATCAATTTCACATAATTAACTCTGCAACCTCCCTCCATTCTTTGCTTATTTCGATTAAAAAGTTGTGAAAAATTAATATTGTGGTTCAAGTATAAGAAAGGAACTCTTCCATGCTTAATGGTTTAATCTCTTCGGAGGTTCATTACCAAAAGTATAAAACCCTCTATGCTTAATGGTTTAATCTCTTCGGAGATTCACTATCAAAAGCATAAAACATTTTATGCTTAGGAGGTTCATTACCAAAGGTATAAAATGCTCTATGCTTAATAGTTTAATCTCTTTGGAGATTCACTACCAAAGGCATAAAACGTTTTATGCTTAAGAGGTTCATTACCAAAAGTGACATGGATAGGCCCATAAAGGCCACAGCCCACAGTGAACAGACCCAAGCCCACCATTTGGATCCCATTGCACAACCCGGTTGGTGAAGTCCGGGACAGCTGGAGGCCAACTGGGTGTGAAGGGCCAATGACATTCGGACACACGGCGGGTGTAGAACATGCCACATCAGCAGATAGAGATCTGCAAAGTTATTGCCACAACACATCACCGTTAATGCAGCCTATCACAGCATTTATTACGAGAACACCTCCTCGTCGGAACAGCGCCCCCTTACCCTGAACAAGGTAAGCTACAGCACAGGCTTTCGGCGAGGGGGGCACGTCGGAAGGGACAGTGAAATGATTACCAAAGGATATAATCAAGCATCGAAGACAAGAATAAGGTTAACTTTCTATCTCCAATCTCTCTCGACATACTTCATCTCCTTTCTACTTGCTAACTTGCTCGTCGGAGGGTTCGCTGGGGGACTACCCCGTTCCCCATTGAACTTACTTGCAGGTCATCTAGTGGGCTTCGCCACTCGGACGTAGGCTCGAGGAGCTTGGATCGGTCCAGTCCATCCACCGGGAACGAACTGCATCATCAGTTGGCGCCGTCTGTGGGAAGTGGTTTGTCCGTGCGCCAATTGTGTTCATTGTTGCCGGAGACCCTGTTCCACCAACCTTTTCATCTCATCCATCAAGGTGTATGGTCACGACCAGATCCATGGCTTCCCACCATAATGCTACGGACCACCAAACCGACCCTCCCAATCCAGACAACCCACCACAGTATTTCATCGAACTTACCAACAGTATCAACCGCATGGCCGAGCAAAACCAGGCCCTAATAAATGCTCTACTCCAAAGAAACCTCCACATTCCACCACCACCACTTCTAGATATTCCACCCAATCCAGAATGAACTCCGAGCCATACTGTCCCACAACCCAATCTACCTAGCTTGGGAGGTTTGCAACCTCCTCACCCACATATAAATCCACCACCTCCACCCCCACACCCATCGGTCGCAGCACCAGCCCTCGAGGGAGAGGCCAGCAGCGTCCAACACCTCTCTCCCTCTGGTGGCGACAACATTCCCCTCTGGGACGCGGAGCTCCGAGCCACGAAGCTCCAACTCCAAGGAGTTATGCAGAACATTCAGCATAAGCCCTCCGCTACGGCAAACTCACCATTTGTTGCCTCCATCCGAGACAAACCCCTGCCCGCCAAGTTCAAAATGCCCTCCATCGACTCCTTTGACGGGACGACGGACCCGGTCGACCATCTGGAGACCTACCGCACCCTCATGATTCTCCATGCCTTCCCTGACGAGATCGTGTGCCGAGCTTTTCCAGTGACACTGAAGGGGTCAGCTCGGCTGTGGTTTAGCCAGTTACCACCAGACTCTGTCTCCGCCTTTCAGCATCTCAGTGACTCTTTCCTGAGCCATTTTATCAGAGCCCAGCGCCAGCGACGTCCGGCCACCCAACTCCTCAACATTCGTCAGACCGAGGGGGAATCACTGCGCAGCTTCGTTACTCGCTTCAACACCGAAGCCTTGCAAGTAGCGGAAAATGACGACAAGGTCATCCTCACAGCTTTCATGGCCGGTCTGCGGTCATCTGATTTCCTTTTCTCCCTCTCTAAAAACCCCCCGACCTCAATGGCAGCCCTACTCTCCAAAGCCCAAAAATACATGAATGCCGAGGATTCACTAGCCGCTAGGCAGGATCCAACAGCCAAAAACCCGACCCCCAGAGAAAAGAGAAAAGAATCAGAACCCAGGAACACCCAATATAATAGCCAAACACCCCGCTATACAGACCGACCCCCTCGTGCAGACCGGTCGGCACCAGCTCGACCGCCCGGTCGGTTCAAGCGGTATACACCCCTCAATTCTCCCATGGAACATGTCCTCAACCAGATCCAATGGGACTACCCCCTCAAATGGCCTCCCCTTCCACGGAACCCTTCCAACCGGAAAGACCAGTCCAAATATTGCCGTTTCCACCAGGACCATGGCCATAACACTGACGACTGCATCAACCTCAAGGATCAGGTGGAGACCCTCATTCGCCAGGGGCGTCTAAGCTGGTTCACAGACACCCGCCCTCAGCAGAGGCAAAGAACCGAACCCCACAGAGACAATCGCCGGCACACCCCACCGCGGCAGCCAAATCAACCGAATCAAGGCCATGATCGACCTCCATAACAACCCCGGCCACAAGGTAATCCACCTCCACCCGTTGGTGAAATTAGAGTTATTTCAGGTGGTCTTGCTTATGGGGGAGCATCTCGCTCGGCTCAGAAGGCAGAACTTAGAAAAATAAGGCAGGGCTCAGACAAGACAGTCACCACGGTAGACCGACCCCCTAAACAGCCCAAACAGTGGACAGAGCCTATCACCTTCACGGACGCCGATTGTACAGGCATCCGTTATCCTTATGATGATCCTCTCGTCATTTCTGCCATCCTCTCCAACTATAAGGTCAGACGAGTTCTCATCGACAATGGAAGCTCTTCAGACATCATATTCCTCAACTGCTTCCGCCAGCTCAAGATCGGAGAGGAAAGTCTGTCTCCCCTCCAAACCCCTTTGGTTGGTTTCACTGGCGACCGGGTGACCTCCATTGGCTCCATTGATCTCCCCATCACCATCGGTGAATATCCACGGCAGACCACGAAATTGCTTACCTTCCTTGTTGTCGACTGCCCCTCTACCTACAACATCATCCTTGGTCGCACTGCCCTCAACGCCTTCCAAGCGATCACCTCCACCTACCACCTAGCCATCAAGTTTCCCACTGATCTCGGGGTCGGAACAGTGAGGGGAGAACAAACCGTGGCCAGAGAATGTTATGTCGCCTCACTCAAGGAAATTAAACTGAAGGAGGCCATGATTATTGAAGGACTTGACGTCCGAGACGAAGATGAACTGGTCAGAGGAGAACCTGTTGAGGAGCTCGTTGAGGTTCCCATCGACCCCACTAACCCAATGAAAACTGCCAAGATCGGCAGTCAGCTATCTCCCCAAGCCAAGGCCGACCTTACTGCCCTCCTGACCGAGCATAAAGATGTCTTCGCCTGGACCCATTCAGACATGCTGGGTATTGACCCATCATTTATAACCCATCGCCTCAGTATCGAACCTCATTTCCGACCCTACCGCCAGAAGCAGCGCATCTTCCATCCAGAGCGCAATACTCTTATTGCAGCAGAGGTCGACAAGCTCCTCGAGGCCCAGTTTATCACAAATGTAAACTACCCTAAATGGTTGTCAAACGTGGTCCTAGTCCGCAAAAACAACGGCAAATGGCGACTCTGTGTCGATTACTCCGACCTGAACCGAGCTTGCCCCAAGGACAACTACCCTCTTCCCCGCATCGATCTGCTTGTCGACGCTACAGCCGGTCATCAGATGCTCAGTTTCATGGACGCTTTTTCTGGATACAACCAAATCTTGATGCACCCTTCCGCCCAAGAACATACCTCCTTCATTACCGATCGAGGTACTTACCACTACCGCGTGATGCCGTTCGGACTAAAGAATGCTGGGGCCACCTACCAACGGCTAGTCAATGCAGTTTTCCAACACCAGATAGGTCGGAACATGGAAGTATACGTCGACGACATGCTAGTCAAGAGCAAACTCTCCATTGATCATCTGTCTGACCTCCGAGAAACCTTCGCCACCCTCCGCAAGTACCAAATGAAACTCAACCCAGAGAAGTGCACCTTCGGCGTAGGGTCTGGAAAGTTCTTGGGTTTTATGGTCAGCCAGCGCGGCATTGAAGCCAATCCCGAGAAGATCAAGGCCTTGATTGAAATGCAGTCGCCCAGAACGGTCAAAGAAGTTCAAAGACTCACCGGCCGAGTGGCGGCCCTCAACCGCTTCATCTCCCACGCAACAGATAAGTGCTTACCATTCTTCAAAGTTCTTCGGCAGACTTTTGAATAGACAACCGAATCCGAAGAGGCTTTTCAGCAGTTAAAGCAATGCATGGCCAACCCTCCCCTCCTTTCACAGGCAGTTACAGGCGAACCCCTCTTCCTCTATCTAGCAGTGTCCAGCACCGCAGTCAGTGCAGCTCTTATCAGGGAAGACGGCTCAGTCCAACGGCCGGTCTACTACATCAGTCGAGCTCTCAGGGGAGCGGAGCAGAATTACCCATTGCTAGAAAAATTGTCCCTGGCCTTGGTCACCGCTTCCAGACGACTTCATCCTTACTTCCATGCCCATTCCATAATGGTCCTCACCGACCAACCCCTGAAGAAGGTTATGCAGCAACCAGAACTTTCTGGCCGGCTTATGCAGTGGTCATTAGAACTCAACCAATTTGATATCTCCTACCGCCCTCAAACAGCAATCAAGGGACAGGCCATAGCCGATTTCATCCTGGAGTTCACCAACCCGACCCCAACCACTGCCTCTCCACCCCCACCAACCCCTGCCGAGCCAGAAGACGCCCATTCTTGGACTCTCAACGTTGACAGGTCATCCCGCAGGGAAGGTAGTGGGGCTGGCCTCATCCTCACCTCCCCTGAGGGTGGCTATTTCAAATGTGCTCTCCGCCTCTTGTTTGATGCCAACAACAATGAGGCCGAATATGAGGCCCTGATAGCGGGACTCCGCCTTGCCAAGGACATCGGTGTCAGCCACATTTGGGTGTTCAGTGACTCCCAGCTCATCGTTGGCCAGATCACGGGGGAATTCGACGCCAAGGAGGACACAATGCGTGCTTACAGGGATCTGGCACTCCCTCTTGTTCGCCTCTTCAATACCTTCCACATCAAGCACATACCTCGGGCAGAAAACTCCAAGGCAGATGAAAGGCCTCAGCCACGGCAGACCAGTCCGACCTCAGCCACGGCGTCCGCCTTGAATACCTAGCCTACCCAGCCATCTCACCCGACTTTCAAGAAGTGCAATTCCTCCAAAATGAACCCATCCCTTGGGCATCCGACATCCTCCTATTCTTGACAACAGGAGAACTCCCAGATGACCAACAGCAGGCTGCCAAGGTCAGGGCTCGGTCGTCCAACTACGCCCTGGTCAGTGGCGTCTTGTACAAACGTGGTTTTTCACGACCATATCTGCGATGCCTCAACCCGGCCCAAGCAACCCATGTAATGCAAGAAATCCATGAGGGAATTTGTGGCAATCATTCAGGCGGCAGGTCTTTAGCCCACAAAATACTCCGTACTAGTTATTTCTAGCCGACTCTCAATCAAGATGCCACTGATTTTGTGCTCAAATGCGACAAGTGTCAGCGCTTTGCCAACATCCCCCATGCCCCTCCTACTGAACTGATCACACTCTGCAGCCCCTACCCGTTCGCCAAATGGGGGATCGACCTAGCTGGTCCACTTCCCACCGGCCGAGGCCAGACCAAGTTCACGATTGTCGCCATCGATTACTTCACCAAGTGGGTAGAGGCAGAACCCCTTGCGACCATCACCGAGCGGAACACAACCAGGTTCATCTGGCAGTCGATCGTTTGCAGATTCGGTGTCCCTCAGGCCATTGTTTCCGACAACGGCAAACAATTCGACAACGCTAAATACAGGAAGTTCTGTGCCAACCTCCAAATGGGAGGGACCTTACGTTGTGAAAGCCAGACCATGTCCAGGCATTTACCGACTTCAGGATCTGGAAGGTCGAGACCTCCCGCACCCCTGGAACGCCGAACACTTGAAACGTTACTTTCAATAAAATACTACTTTTGTATTGCTCAATTATTGTATTTTCTTTTCGGAAAAATCACACGTTTGAACATTCTTGTCATCCTGTCGTGCAAATGTAACTTTTTGACATTTATGTACCTCAGTCGTCTATTTGGTGTCTCAATGACATTTTGGTTACAGTAGCACAAAGCCTCAGCCAGACTGAGCACTAAAAGCCTCAGCCAGACTGAGCACTAAAAGCCTCAGCCAGACTGAGCACTTAAAGCCTCAGCCAGACTGAGCACTCAAAGCCTCGTCCAGACCGAGCACTAGAAAGCCTCAGCCAGACTGAGCACTAAAAGCCTCAGCCAGACTGAGCATTCAAAGCCTCAGCCAGACTGAGCACTTAAAGCCTCAGCCAGACTGAGCACTACAAGCCTCGTTCAGATCGAGTACTAAACAGCCTCGTTCAGACCGAGCACTAAAACAGCGTTGTCCAGACCAAGTACTAAAAGCCTCAGCCAGACTGAGCACACAAGCCCCAGCCAGACTCAGCTTGACGCACTCGGCCAGCCGATCCCCACCTAGACCAAGCATTACAGGTCTCCACCAAACTGAGTGCTACCATTGCTGACCCAGAGTGAGTTACTTGCAACATTAATTCCGGGTCCAAACTGAGATAATCCTATCATCAATGAAACTTCATAATTATGGCATTAGCAGGACACTCAGCCACTATTTGATACTTAGTCACAATCCCAGGCCAAAGTTTTTAGTCACAATCCCAGGCCAAAGTTTTTACGCCACTCTTTACTTAGTCAAATTCCAAAGATGTCCTCACATGTTTCATTTACTAATCAGATTATTTCCTCCACTATTTAGCGTAACTCCAAGAAACCACTCTCTCGAGCATCAGGGTGTTCTTTACTTTGCTCTACATTGGAATTTTCTACAAGTCCAATTTTACTTTGCATTGAGTTCTATACAAGTCCAATTTTACTTTGCATTGAGCTATTATACGACTCCAACTTTACCCCATATTGTATTTTTTACAACTCCAATTCCACTTTGTGCCAAGGAGTTCCTGAATTTAGTCCACACTGATTCATACACAAGTAAAGGCAATCGACTGAAAACACAGTTGACATTTTATTCATTCACAAATGTATACACAAGTTCATTACATCAATTCAAAAAAAAATAATAATAATATAATATAAGCGAATACAAAAATCATAATAAACAAGATCTCCCCCAGTCACTCCTCTTCACTGGACGCAAGATCTTCCTCTTCAATGCCCTCATCAAGGAGGGTTTGGGCCACATCGTCTTCGCGAATTGTCACACTACTCAGGTCCAAGTTTGGGAACAGCTCTTCAGCTCTGCGTTTGAACATCTTCCAGCCACTGTCCCAATACTCAGCCATTTCGTGCTTATAGAAGTCCGACTGCTGGAAGCTCTCGATAACTTCTGCTTCGGTTCTGCCCCCAACAGTCGTCCTTGATGGGCCCGTCCCCCCAGCTTCTTGCCTAGCCAGATTGCTGGCAACAGCGGCGTCCACTGCCATCTGAAATTCGGCAGACCCTTTGAATTGCTCCACCGCTGCGACACACAGATCGGGATAAGCCGCCCTTTCAGAAGCTGCTTTCGCCCTCTCTTGGTCCAGCTTTTTCTGAAGGGTCGCCCTTTCAGATACAGCCTTCGCTTTCTCCTCCTCCACCTCCTTCTTCAAGCCCTCCTTCTCCGCCATCGCCCTCGTCCTCTCTGCTTCCAACTCCTTCTGAAGCTTCTCCCTCTCCTCCGCTGCCTTGCCCCGCTCGACCTCCAACTCCTTCTGCAGAACGCCAACCTTAGCGTCTGCCTCATCCTTCTGCCTCACCAACTCCTCATTATTGGTCATCGCCTCTTCATGTCGTTCGACGGCGACCACACAGGCTGCTTGGGCCTCTTCCAACTTCTTTCGCTCGCTGGCCAGTTGGAACTCGAGCGACACAACCTGGCGGCATGTGCTCTCCAGCTCTGACTTGGCCACTTGCAGGTCAGCATGGGCACTCTTCCAACTAGCGCTCTCCTCCTTCAATTTCGCAAGCTGAGCCTTGGCTTCCTCTGTCTTAAGTTTGGCAGCCCCCGCTTTCCTCAACAGGGCCCCTGCTAAGGTTGTCACCTCCATTTGAGCGGAGCACAACCCCCTCAGCAGGTCTGCCTCGTTGAATCTGGATGCCGAGCGTAGGGCTGCCTCTTCCACGATGCCCACCAAGCGGTCTGCCCCAGCTCTGGCTGGGCCTTCTTCTCCCTCCAGCCGCCCCGCCACCGCCCGAGCGTGATAAATCGTTGTGGTCAGGCTATCTCCTCCTTGGGGGGCAGGTCCCCCCTAGGGCTGTTCCTCCCTCCTAAGTTCAGGGGCGACCCTACCGACCCCTACACCGACTGCTGCCACCACTGGCACAACCTCCCTCACTTCTGAGGCAACGTCTACCACCTCTGGGGCGCTTACTCTCCCTGGAGTCTCCTCCCTCCCAACAACCCCTCCCTCCTTGGCCAGACTGGCTTCCTCTGCCCTCCCTTCCTTCCTTCTTTTTTGGGTAGGCTCTTCCTCACTCCGCCTCAACCTCTTCTTCTTCTTCCCTACGCCCAATGCCTCCATCTCCTTCAAAGACCTCTCCTTCAAAGGGTCCCTTGGGGGCGGTCGGGGTACAAACTCCCCTAAGTCTTTCTCTCCCAAGGGTTTGGGGCGAGGGCGAATCCTCTCCCTTGCCACTGGTTGTGGTGGTCGGTCGCCCTGGGACTCTTTGAATTTTTGGGCTTTGGCAAGGATGGCCTGATCCTCTGCCTCTTGACCTTTTCTCCTTGCTTCCAATTCCGCTCGATCGAGGTCCCCGCCGATCGGCTGTGGACCCGACCCTGCCTCAAATAGTGCGGACGGCTGAACAAGCTCGTCCCACTTGGCTTTTTCCCTCTCCCTCTACTCCTTCACTTTTTTCACCTTCTCCTTTGCTTCTGCCCCCAATTTTTGCTCCATCGACCTGGTGGGCACCTTCCAAATGGTGCGCACTCCAACTCCTCCACTGGCACCCACGTAAAACCACCGTGGTCTCCACCCCTTGATCGATGAGGGCAACCCCGCCACCAGCCCCTTCCCAGCTGCTGCCTACAGAGTCACCCAAGTCTCTTGCTGCTCCGAGGCCTTATAGCATGCGAAGAACTCGTCCGCTGTCATGGCCTCCCCTTCATTCGCCTTTGGCCAGGCACTCGCACAAGCTAGCAAGATCTTCCAGGCATTGGGCATTAGTTGCCCTGGTGCTACCTCTAGACGGTTGAGTACATCCACCACTATTTGCGGCAATGGCAACCTCAAGCCCCCCTTCAGAGCTTCCTCATAAAGGGAAAACTGCCCTGGCCTCGCGTCCGATGGCCTCTCCATCAACGTTGGCAACAATAACTCTACTTCAGCCGGAATTTGGTATTTTTCCCGGATAGCCTCCAACTCCGCGACAGTAATTGTGGATTTGTCAGCCTTAGTATGCTAATGATTTGGCTCTACCTGGCTTATTGGCCTTGGAGCCGCTATCATGGTGGATGCTTGAGATCGTACCACCGATTCCCCCACCGTCACCATTCGTGTCTCTGTCCTGTATCGTGCCGCTAACTCCTCTGCGTCATCCTCACCCAGTGGGTCCACCCTCACATTCACAGCTCCTTCTTGTGCCATTTCTAGGGTATGTTTGCGAATCGCTTCTGCTGCAGGCGCAAGAAAATTGAAGAAGTGTCGCAAAGGTGTATCGTGAGCAACAAATGAAGTAAGACTTGGAATGTTTTGGTTCTTTCTAAACAAGTAGGTGAATCGAATGATGCCAAAAGCCCACGGTTTGCCCGTATTCCAAGGATCTCAATTAATTTTCGCCAGTTTGAAAACTTTTCAAATCATCTGCCAAAACTGTCTTTTCAACCCCATAATGACCTATCGTTTTATTTTTTGCTCCAACGCCTAACTTACCCCCCACGATATTGCCACGTGTATGGCCACGATGCACTGCCTCCCCACCTTCCCCTGTCTTTTCCACTTCAAATCCTCATTTCACACGCCGCCTCTTGAGCCCCGCGCCCCTCCGCTCGGTCTTCACATGGTCAGCCCTCCTCACGGTCGGCCTTCACGTGGTCGGCTCGTCCGCTCGGCCTTCACACGGTCAGCCCTCCTCACGGTCGGCCTTCACGCGGTCGGCTCGTCCGCTCGGTCTTCACACGGTCGGCTCACACGGTCGGCCTTCACGTGGTCGGCTCGTCCGCTCAGCCTTCACCTGGTCAGCTCCACTCGCGGTCGGCCCTCCCACTCGGCTCCCCTCGCGGCCGGCCCACCTCATGGTCGGTCCTGCCGCTCGGTCCCCCTCCACGGTCGGACCCTTTCCCGCTCGGTCCGCTAACTCGACCCCCCCCGACGGCCGGGCACATCTTCCTCATTACTATTCCCTTCGTTGGACTGAAGCTGCACTTGGGAATGGGGGACTACTGACATGGATAGGCCCATAAAGGCCACAACCCACAGTGAACAGACCCAAGCCCACCATTTGGACCCCATTGAACAACCCGGTTGGTGAAGTCCGGGACAGCTGGAGGCCAACTGGGCGTGAAGGGCCAATGACATTCGGACACACGGTGGGTATAGAACAGGCCACATCAGCAGACAGAGATCTGCAAAGTTATTGCCACAACACATCACCATTAATGCAGCCCATCACAACATTTATTACGACAACACCTCCCCGTCGGAACAGCACCCCCTTACCCTGAACAAGGTAAGCTACAGCACAGGCTTTCGGCGAGGGGGGCATGTCGGAAGGGACAGTGAAATGATTACCAAAGGATATAAGCAAGCATCGAAGACAAGAATAAGGTTAAGCTTTCTATCTCCAATCTCTCTCGACATACTTCATCTCCTTTTCTACTTGCTAACTTGCTCGTCGGAGGGTTCGCTGGGGGACTACCACGTTCCCAATTGAACTTACTTGCAGGTCATCTAGTGGGCTTCGCCACTCGGACGTGGGCTCGAGGAGCTTGGATCGGTCCAGTCCATCCACCGGGAACGAACTGCATCATCAAAAAGTATACAACGTTCTATGCTTACTGATTTAATCTCTTAGGGGATTTACTACCAAAAGCATAAAACATTCTATACTTAACGGTTTAAATTCTTTGGATGTTCACTAACCCAAGGGTGTGTTTGATTGGACGGACTGGATAAGGGGGGATTAGAATCCATCGGACTTGAGTCCTGGGACTGTGAATCCCCCGGACTATTTGGTTGGATTGGATATGTATCCTGTGTTTGTTTTTTCATGGGATTAGATGTCTAGAAATGACTATTTTTAGTGAATCCAACGTTTGGTTGGACGGACTGGATAGGATAAATGAACAAATGACTATTTTACCCTTTTTAATTATTTACTAAGTAATAGCAATATTAAACATATCTTTAATATTTTAATTATTTTTAGCTAGATTAAATAAAAATTTATTTTATTTTATTTTTTACACAATTAAATAAATTTATTTTTTTAAAAATAAATAAATAAATAAATAAAATATCAATAAAAATATATATATTTTTTTAATTAAAATTTTAAATAAATTTGTTTTTAAAAATAATAATAATCAAAAAATCAAATTAAATAAAACATCTATTAAATTTAAATAATGAAATTAAATAAAACATAAACAAAATTTTAAAATAAAACATCAATAAAATATCTATAAAAAATTAAATAAATAAAACATCAATAAAAAGTTAAATAAAATTATTTTATTTTTAAATTGAGACATTTAAATTTTATTGAATTTTATTAAATATAATACATAATTAAATAGTAGATGGTCAAAATGGTCATTTCATCATCTAATCCAAACAGTGATTAGTCCCCCAAAACAATCCCATACGCCCCCCCCAGGACACAATAGTCCCCCATATGGGGGATAAGGAGTCCGGCCGAACACGGAGTCCGGCGGACTAAAAAAAATCAAACGGCGGATAAGGAACACTATTTGGATTACAATCCAAATAGTGGATAGTCCACCCCCCTTATCCCTCGAATCAAACACGCCGCAAATGTATACATGTTCTTATACTAAAGCACAATCTTTAATTTTTCATTTCTCTTTAATCATCAGTGTGTTTGCTTTTAAGGGACTAATCGACCCTTAGAAATCACCAAGGAAAGTGTCATTATCACTTATTATCAAGTTTGGATTTTTCTAAGTCATTATCACTCTTTTGAGTTTGACTAGTCCTTGTTGCACATCTTGAGTTTGACTTGGAATCCCTTATCGCTTGTAAATAAGTTTGACTCTTCCTTTGTAATTTCCCCTAAAGAAAATTTTCTCGGGTTAAGTTGATACTTGTTTCTCTTTATTGCATTTTGGACTTAGTGAACGTAAATATCACTTTTGCACAAACAGGAGAAAAGATAAAGAAATGGAAAGGTAATAGAAAAGGCTAATAAAATTGGATTACAACCGACATAAAGAACCAATATGATTAATTGAATTCGGTCGGACGTTATACCGAGTTTATTGTGTCAAGGCTTGCCTTACATCAATTCTTGTAATAAATTAGACAGCCCCTTTCATTTATTATTCATTCAGTTTTGTAATAATTATTTATTCGGACATTTGGACATTCGGACCCTCCTTCGTGAGGACAAATATGTAATAAGTTGTATGTCTTCCAACCCCCATTCCTTCTCCCTTTTATTTCACTGCTTATGATGGTTAGATTAGGGACATCATGTTTAATTAGCATTTTTCATGATTTGCATCCATTCGTTTGCATGCATAAAAGTTCGGCTCATCATATTATTCAAATGTCAAATTCAAACTCTTTACTTGAATACATACTCTATCACATGCCTTGAATTGACTCGCATGCCATGCTAGTAGTGTGATACCCCTGTTCCGTAATATGCTAATTGGTCCTTAATTTGAGTATGATTATATGTTTAGCGTGATTTTGTGTGCCATTATGTGAATATATGTGATTTTGAAAATCTATCTGTTCACCGTAGGAATATCTGTTTGAATAATCCACTTTGGAAATTAAATTGAGGGCCTTATCGGCCACAGAACCCGAAATTGATTGCGCCATTGTGATTGGTATAATTTTTGGAGCCTACGATGAAAATTAATTAGAAATTTATTCTGGTCAGATTAAACTGATTAAGTTGATAATTTGAGTGCCCAACTATTTTATATTAAAACAGTATGTTAGTGGGGCTTGTTGTATATTAACACTTCACTCTCCTTTAACTCTATTGAACTCAAAATCTGAGATACACTATTGAGAGAGAGGGAGATCCGGCCTTAGTGAGAGAAAGGGAGAGAAGTTGTGCAAATTTTAGCCTAAAGCTTGGGAACCTTGAAGATTATTCAAGACTTGATCATAGATTGTGAGAATCAAGCTCCTAGGTGAGTAATCCTTGGATTGTAATTTGTAATTTTGTGTGTATCCAAGCTAATCAGGTGACCAAGAGTAAAATTGAATGAAATTGGGTTGGCTTTGTTGAATGAAAGCTTGATATATGCATGCATGTAAGAGATTAATTTGAAATAGCATGTATCATGTCAATTAAGCAAGATTTGAAGTTTGATTATGCATGCAAGCCTGGTTTGTTGAGCTTTGACACCATTTGCATCTTTTGAAATGAAAATAAAGTCAAGATGACCATGCATGTTTGAATAATTGAGGATGGGAGCTTGAAATGCATGAATATACATGATAGAGTTGAATTTGGTGTCAATTTGAGGCATGCAAGTGTGTAATTCTTGATATTGAGCTCCTTAATGTTGTAATCTTGTATTGGTAGCATGTTAACATGTATAAATGTGTAATTTGAGCCATTGTATGCATATTTTGTTGGTTGGAATTCAAATTGGAGCTCAAGAACTCAATCTGGAAAACCCAGATTTTTTATGTCCGCTCGAGCGGAGAAATGTCCGCTCGAGCGGGATATATCACACTCGAGCGGGGAGCTTTTGTGGACAGGCCTTCCGCTCGAGCACTATATTCCACGCTCGACCGTATTTTTCATGCAACCAATACTTCTGCAGGCCTTAAGGGTCCGCTCGAGCAGGGAAGTTTACGCTCAAGCGGGGACCCTGTTTTCTGAAATTTTGTATGATCGTTCTGTATTTTGTTTTCCGTTCTCTTTCACTTGTAAGCACTCTTAGGCATATGTTAAGCATTGTAAATGAGTTAATGAGATAAGAATGAAGCCTAAAGAGGAATATGTGAATTAAAGAACGGATTAAACTGTTAGTGACCCTTCCGTGTTCATGAAATGTGTAGGGTCAAGCTCCAGGGCAAATCCACAAGCCGATCACTGTGAGTAATATCGATATTTGAATGCTTGTAAATGTCCAATTGTTTATTCCCTTATAAGCTCTATGAGTTGCTAATTGGGATTGTGGACAGAAGTCTGACATGAATAAGTGAATGGACCAAAGGTCGTTTTGATAGACACAAATGGATCAAAGGTCATTTTGATAAACACAAATGGACCAAAGGTCGTTTTGATAAACACAAATGGACCAAAGGTCGTTTTGATAAGAACTAAGTGGGCCAAAGGCCGTTTTGACACGAATGAGTGGGCCGAAGGCCGTTTTGACATGAATGAGTGGGCCGAAGGCCGTTTTGACATGAATAGGTGGGCTGAAGGCCGTTTTGATATAAATGAATGGGTCGAAGGCCGTTTTGACATAACGAATGGGCCGAAGGCCGTTTTGACATGAATGGAAACCTGAAGGGGCCAAGGGCCAGAATGTTTGAAACTACAGTCACTGGATTTGAATTTCGTATAATATATCTGTTAAATAGAAATATGGATTGGGCCTAAGGCCATTTGGAATACGTTGTTCTATATTGTTATGTAATTTCTGTATTTGATATTATTCACTGGGCTATCGCTCACGCTCATTCATGTGTTTGTAGGTGAGCCAAGAGAAGTCCAAACCCAGCCCCAATGAGGTCTGCCAAGAGCAACAAGAGTTTTGGAGAGTCAGCCTTGTGTCTCACGCACGAGACCCATCCTTGCCCTTTTGATATGTATTTACACTTTGTCTTGTTGGCAAGGTCTTTGTGTATAGCTGTATATACTTTTGTTGTGGGTTGGCCCCAGTTTAGATGATCCTGTCTGTAAAGAAGTTCATGCTACTATACTTTTGATGTGGGTTATTAACATATCTGAGTATGGTTTGTTTGTTGTGCATATAAGCACGGCTCTATGGACGAAGTTTTAAACTTTTGCTTCCGTTTGGCCCCCTTTACTCTGATGAGTTATGTCTGTTGTGGTCTGAGGTCGTAGGTAATCACAGGATTACTGGCCGGTTATATCCTTAACCCATAGGGGTGGGTTAGGGTCATGACAAGTAGCCAAGCTTATTACTTGTACGTTGTATGTGTTGCATTAGCCATATCGCATTAATTAGGATCATGCATTTTTTCTAACTATTTACTTTCTTTTACTCGCCCTCAGACATAAGGTAAGTTTTTATGCTTTACCATATTGCACAAGTGTGATTGCTGTCATATCAAACATACTACCATGAGGCTAAATGCATACTTGATATATCTGTTTGAATGCTTGTGGATGAAGGCTAATCACTTGAATTGGGATACTTTGATTCATGTATATATGAGATCACCATTTTCAGTGATACATATTCAAACATTTTTTTTAAAACAAACATGGAATCAAACGTTCCAACTTTTCGTGAAATTAGTATATACTTGTATGTTACATATAAAACAAGAGCATATATTGTACATAAAAACCACATCATGATTAGTAGAGGCTGATCTTTGATCGGGTGAATGGGGTGTTCAATTATTGACCTTCCCCTCTCATACCTAAGTTCCTGAACCAAGACACTTTGGTAACAACGGACTATTGGCCTTTGGCACGAGTCATGGGTTTCCTAAATTTCCCAAAAATAAATATTTAGGTGGCGACTCTGATATCTGGCAAAGCATTCCATTTTTGGCATTTGATTCAAATATCGATTTTCCAAACAAATTTGCCGGATTTGGACTCTTTTTGTGTTTTTCACTGTTTCACATTGCACTTGTGAAATCAGAATCAGAACCAACACACAAGTGGAGTCCGAACTGTAAGGGCTATTTCATTCTTCCGAAAGGGAGCACGAAAAGCCGAGCTACAATGTCACCTCGAGATCATGAGTTGTGACCTCAATCTGCGTATTGTAAGAGTACTGAGCAATTAAGGCTTCAGCTATCTCCTCCTAATTCTATTTGATGGAATCTTCCAACTTAGCATACCAAATGGCTACTATGCCCGACATGGTGCGACCAAAGAGAGACAGCTTCTGTAGTCTGGTTAAGCCCATCGGTTGCAAGATATCTGAAAACAGTCACAAGTGAACCATCGGATCCCCGAACAGTCAAAACGATCAATGTGTGGCATTTTGAACCGCTCTGGCAATGTAACCACGAAATCAGTGTATTCGTCCTCTATGTCTGGAATGGAATTGACTCCTTGCACTCTCTTAAACAGCTTCTCCAATTTGTTGACTTTGAATGCAGTAGGATCGACTTCAAATTCGAACGGTGCCTTGGTCTGATAAATTGGGGCTTTGGAAGCTTGTGTGGGGATTGGCTCTGTTTGGATTGGAAAAACTGGATTACCCTAGTTTTTGTGGATCTTGAGCAGTGGCAGTATTAGCAGTGGCACCAAGCATAGGGATAGCTATGGGGGGTACATGTGATGCAGAGTCTGCTACTAGCTATGGTTACTGTTGTTGTAGCCTAGTTATAACCTCAGCCTGATGAGCCGTAACCTCAGCTTGATGAACCTCGTCATGTTGTAGTGTCATGACTATCTGTTGCAAATGGTGTATCAATTCCTCCATACTGGCTGGGGATACTATGCCATTGGAATAGGTGACATTTCTTGAGCTGAACTGGAAGTAACTGACTGTTCTTGAACCGGAATGAACACAAGTGAACTGAGAGGTGATTGCTGTAAGAATTGGGCTGGCAAACTTTGTCTGATTCACCTTCGTCTTGTAACCAGTGAGAGTGAGCTAAACACGGGTTGTCCCCAAACAAGATCCCCGGCCTTGCAAAGTCTTCCGAACAACACCTCAGCTAAGATGTGATCAACACAGACATGATCAAAGCTGTAAGATTGTACTCCGCACTAAATTCCACCCTCAAAATAGATACCAACTACACAACTGATATGCACATTCCAAAATAGTTTCACTGTAAAGCACATACCAGTTAAGAGAGAACCAAAACACCCCTATAAGCGGGGTAGGGTTACCATGTCCTAGTTTTTGTCATGAACTAGGGCTTCACTATTTCAAACAAGCGGCTTCACGCAATCCTGCATATGAGTGAGCATCCTGTCCTAGTTTGGAACAGTTTCTATGGTTTTACTATATGTAGCTAGGCCAAATGGTCAAAGAGGATGCCTCAGCAAGACTACCTAATATACCTCTCACACCTAACACCGAGAAGTGAAAGGAGGATCAAATGGTACAGCGGTAGTCCAGATCTAAGGGTTGTGTTCCCAACATGGTAGAGCCCACGACCGGTCAGCCTTTTGGCAAGTTTTTGAGCAAGCCTCCGGCAAACCGTCCAAGAATAACATATGGCAAACATAGTGACTTAAACGCACCAATGCAAATGCAATGCAAAGAACATATATCAGTAAATAAAACTTCACATCATGAAGTCCAAGTCAAGTTCTCTAAATTCCCTAGCAGAGCCGTTAGAAACTATAGCTTGCTTTTCGTACTCCTTTCGGATATGACTAGCCCTACAGTTCGAACTCCCGTGGTTCTGAATCTAATTCCACAAGTGCAATGTGAAATAAGTAAACACAAATGAGTCCAAATCTAGTAATTCTTTTGGAAAATCAATTTTGAATCAAAATGCCAAAAATGGACTACTTTGCCAGATACAGAGTCGCCACCTAAATATTTTTGAGAAATTTAAGAAACCCAAAACTCGTGCCAAAGGCCACGTATCCGTTATCACCAAAATGTCTCAGCTTAGGAACTTAGGTACGAGAGGGGAAGGTCGTGAATTGAACACCCCACTCGCCCGATCAAAGATCGGCCTCTGCTAATCATGATATAAATCTTATTTACATTATATGCTCTTGATTTGGCTATTAGGCTAACATTACTATGTGTTGCACACAAATATAAACTAACTTGCAAAAATTGGAACGAATATGATCTCATGTTTGTTTTTGAAAATTATTTCGAATATGTACCACTTGAAAAAGTGATCTCATATGCACATTACTCAAATTATCCAAATTTAAGTAATTAGCCTCCATCCACAGGCATTCAAACATGTATATCAATTAAGAACTTAGCCTCATGGAAAACATGCTTGATATGGCAACAATCATACTTATGCAATATGCTAAAGCAATAAGTGCTCACCTAATACTCTAAGGCAAGCCAATACAAAGCAAAAGAATTAGAAAACATGCATGTTCCTAACGAATGAAACATGACTAATGCAACAGATGCGAAATGCAATTAATAGGCTTGGCTATAAATATTGCATATGAATTAATTTGACAGCATGCGGTTTTAAGCACGTTTTCAAAGAAGTATTTAAACGACAATGTTTGTTAGCATAATGAGCTGAGCCTCATGCATGCAAGACAATGGATGCTTTGTACATGGAAAATGCTAAACAAAATATGATGTGCTACACTATCCATCATAAGCAGGGGAATAAAAGAGAGAAAGACGTGGGGTTGGAAGACATACACACATATTACATATTTCGCCCTTGCATAGGAGGGTCCAAAGAAATGAATTAGCTAAGCTAGCTAACTAACTAATATTACGACATCAAATTTAACTAACTATTCTGGCTAATTAAATAATTACAACACAAAATTAATTACTCTAACTAATTAATGCAAATTAGCTAATTAAACTAACTAACTAGTTACATTATAGAATTAATTAACTAAGTAATTAATTACAAGTTCACTCACAATATACTATTAGTAACAAAACAAGTCTAACAGGTCTCGAGGAGCAAGGAAATGGCTTATGCATACACATGAATTCCCCCCCCCCCCGAGAGAATGCCTCTGCACTGCTTTGCACCTCTGTCTCTACTATGCTCTGTGAAGAAAGTGGTACTACTTGGTTGAAAAAGTGGCCGGCAGGCCAACGGCGGTGGCCGGCCGCCCACTAATAGTGGCCTGCCGCCCAATAAATGTGGCCTACTAACCACTAATGTTGGGTTTCCCCTACTACAACAGAAAACAAACATAGTACAAACAATGCATTCTCAAGGGATGTCTGTCCACCATGCCTCTCCTTATCATAAAACATCTTAAAGGAGAGGTAGGCTCGATTCGCAAACCATCAATCGATGCAAATTCATTGCATGTTGGCTTATGAATCAAGGGATACAATTTCAATAAATGCACAATTAAAGACTCATGAACCTCCTCCCTATCATGATGTTGATCAAGGGAAACGGTTGACGTCGACTCTTGAACCGTGTTCATCAATAACAAGTATAAAACGACTCAAGACTCAATGGGTTCAATTAATGTCTAATTGAACCCAAGTTGTTTTATTATCTAGCTTCATTTTACCCCAATTTTATTACTCCATTTCATTACCTTTCCATTCATTAATCGATTGAGTCCAATAATGAGCATTAAGTCCACTAAAGGAGGGAAGTCTCAAACCAAGGGTTGGTTTAAGGCTTGAGAGAGATGTCATGCCATTGGTAATGAACCTCCAAAGAGATTAAACCATTAAGCACAACAATCTCTATCTCAAGCTTAAACAAACAATCGGTTTGAAACGACTCTCAAAGCAAGGAAGAAGCCAAGAAAAAAGAGAACTGCAAAGATGATTAGAGGTGAACACAAGTATGGAAAGCTTGAAATAAATGTTATGAATTCAAATAGGTTGGTGTCTAATGCCTAAAACACCAAACCTATTAGGACCGTTATACTACAAGCATGCAACACAAAGCATAAATGACATAAACAACTAAAAAACAATCCTAAAATAGGCTAAAATAGCACCGAAATTAAGGTAAAAACATCTACCAAAGGAAACTAAAATAATGGAGCAATTAAGCTAGTAAACAAGCCAAAGGAGAGGAGGCTAACCCCTCCATTTTTGGGACTTCAAAACCACATTTTAGCCTCTGAAAAGCCTCTAAAAATCAGTGTGTAAAAGCTCAAAAAAAGATAATGAAAAGATGGAAAACACAGGCGTAAAGGCCTAAGAAGCAAGGTTCAAAGAAAGGTGATCCACCCCTCTACCTTTAATGGCCTTAAATCACAAGTTTCATCCCATAAATACAGGTGAAAAATAGTACAAAAACAACAATAAATGATGGTCAATGAATAAGGGAAAGAAGCTTGGAGTTATACCTCTTAAAGAGGAATGATCCTTTGAATCACAAACCACTAATTTCACACCCTCAAGAGCTTAAAATGCAAGCTCAAACACCTCAGCAAATAACCCTCAAGGTTTGGTTGGAGTGTCTAGGCAAAGGATATAGAAGTTGTAAGGGAGAGAGAGAAATGTAGAGAGAGAAATATTTTCCAAAACTTACTTCCACAAATTTTTCTAGCCCTAAACTATGAAAGGAAGTCATCTATATGTAGAAATATATGAACTATCTTCAAAATATCCATGCAGATACAGCTAAGGCAGTGCATGCATCTATGGAGACAGCTGGCATAGCTAGCAAAAAGATTTGAATTTTTACACAGCGGGTCAGCAGGCCACTAGTAGGTCCGTAGGTCCTCGGGTGTTTAGGCTTGAAAAATCTACTATTTTGGTCCTAAAACAAGGCACAAGGTTTGTAGGTTCAAAACTGAGGTTCCCTGTTGAGGAAATCGAGCATTTGGACAAGCATGTAAATTCATCATTGGGTGATCAATCGGTGGCGCCCAAGTCTTAAGGGTCATCAAAAATGGGGTGTCTACAATCTCAAAAACATTTCTAGGTCATTCCCACCTTTGCACTGCTTCAATTTTAGAAGAATCTATTGTAACTCCTCCTTTGAGACCACATGACCCAAAAACCTTACTTCCGAGAGTTAAAACTCACACTTCTCATATTTGGCATACAACTGATGTTCTCTAAGGAGTTGTAAGACAATGTGAAGGTGCTTCTCGTGCTCCTCCCTAGAAGGTGAAAAAATAAGAATGTCATCTACAAAAACTACCACGAACTTATCAAGATAATCTCAGAAGACTCGAATCATTAAGTCCATGAAGGTAGCAAGAGCGTTGGTCAAGTCAAATGGCATCACAAGAAATTCATAGTTGTCATACCGTGTACAGAAGGCTGTCTTTGGAATGTACTCCTCTTTCACCCACGATTGATGGTAACCCGATCGTAAATCTATCTTTGAGAAGCACCGAGAACCCTTAAGTTGGTCAAAAAGGTCATATATCCGAGGTAAATGGTATTTGTTCTTGGTTGTGACCCTGTTGAGTTTATGATAATCGATGCATAACCACAACGGACCATCTTTCTTTTTAGCAAAGAGAATCGATGTTCCCCATGGCAAAGTGCTAGGGTGTATAAAACCCTTGTCTAACAATTCTTGTAACTGCTCCATTAGAACAAGCAGCTTCGCTGGGGCAAATCTATATGGTGACATAGAGATAGGTGTTGTACCGGGAACTAAATCTATAGAAAATTCTACCTCACGATGAGGCAATAACTCAGTAAGATCTTCAAGAAAAACATTTGTATATTCACAAACTACCTTAGTAAACATCCCCCGAACCATATTATTCTTATCATCTACGATGGTTGCAAGAAAGAAACTGAGTTTGCCCCAAGTTCATGGGTCATACGATGGTGACAACCCTCTGTTAGCTCTATCTCCCAAAAAATAAAAATAGTCCCCTCCTACAGTACACACCATAACCCTTCCACGGTAACAATCCATAATAGCACGATAAGAGGGCAACTCGTCCATACCAAGAATGGCATCAAAGCCTGACATTTCTAATAGCATAAGATTAAAAGGGAGTTAACGATCAGCCACCTCAATTATACACCCATGGCACCCCCAATCCAAAATGGCTTGACCCCCAAGTGGTGACTCAACCATAAGTGAAGATTCTAATTGTTCTACTTTCAAACCCAACATGGATACAAATGCAGATGCAATGCATGAATGCCATGCCCTGGTATCTATCAATACATTGACCCATGTGTTATAAACGAGATAGGTACCTCTCATCATTGATGGCCCAGATGACTATTCAAAAGCAATAGTAGCATAAACTCGTCGTTGGGGCCTTTGATCACCCCGATCAACTCTTGAAGTATTGGCTACAGACAACCCATTTTGACAGCCCTTATGACTTGGACGTCATCGTTTGCACACCCAATGATGAGTGCATATGCTTGTCCAGCGCTCGAAGTCCTCAGCGGAATGCCACAGCTTTGAGACTTTCAAGTCCTACACCCTTGTTGCCTTGTTTTTTGACCAAACCCAGTGATCTTCAAGCCTGCAAACCTCTGGTGGCCTGCTGGCCACTGTATGGGCTACCGGCTATTGCTCTTGGTTGCCGGCCACGGATGTGGCCTGCCAACCACCAGTGATGGCTTGTAGCTGGCCTACCACCAATGTGTTTTGCAGATATTTTTTGACAGTTGTGCCAGCTATTTGCACAGATGCAAGCATCTGCTCCCACATATATGGCTGGATGTTCTTAAGGGAATTTCATGTTTGTCTATATATAGAGAGCCTTCCCTCTTGCTTTGGGGTTAGAAAAATTTTCACTCTGTACAATTCGCTCTTCTCTCTCTAGCAAATTTCTTAACCTTTGTCTACACACTCTTCACCTTTGCCTATACACTCTTAACCAAACTTCTCCATCTTCAAGTTGAGGTACCTTTGAGCCTTGTTTGAGCTCTTGAGGGTGCGTTGGTCTTGTTTTATTAGCTGAAATTGATTCTTCTCTTCAACAGATATAAAGCTTTGCCTTTTTACTTGCTTTAATCACTCCTTTTTTTTTTCTTCTATTTTCTAACTGTTTTTGGGCTATAAAAACTCTGTATTTTTGGGTTGAAACTTGGGTTTTAAGGCCAATAAAGGTTAAAGGGTGGCTCATCCTTCTCTACACCTTGCTCTTAAGGCCTTTACCCTTGTGTTTCCCACCTTTGCATTATCTTTTCTTGAGCTTTTAAATACTAATTTTCAGAGTTATTTCAATAGCTAAAATCATGTTTTCAAGTCCAAAATTGGGGGGTTAGCTTCCCCTCCTTGTGTTTTGCTTACTAGCCTAGCATGCTTCATATTTTAACTTATTAATCTAGCTATTTTTGTCTTAATTCCAACATGTTTCAAGACTATTTTTAGACTATTTTAGGACTATCTTTCAGTATTTGTTGTATTTGAGCTTTGTTTTGCATGCTTGTAGTGTAATTGTCCTCATGAGTTTGGTGTTTTAGGCCTTGGACACCATCTTATTTGAGTTGATTGCATTTATTTATGGCTTTCCATACTTGTGATCACTCTTAATCACCTCTGCAACCTCCCTCCTTTCTTGGCTTTTGTTTTGCTTTGAAAGTGGTTTCAAACTACTTGTTTGTTTAAGCATGAGATTGAGATGTCATGCTTAATGGTTTAATCTCTTTGGGGGTTCATTACTAATGGTATGATGTCTCTTTCATGTCCAAAGAAACTCTTAGTTTAAGACCTCTTTCCATTAGAGGACTTAACTTCACCTTTTGGACTCAATTGATTAAAGAATGGGTGGTAATCTAAAATGAAGTAATAAAGTGAGGCTAAAACAGGTGCAAGATAACAACTTGTTTGGGTTCAATCGGACGTTAACTGAATCCTTGAGTCTTGATTCGTTTCATACTCATTCGTGATGAAAACAATTCAAGATTCATTGTCAACTACTTCCCTTGATCTTTCATGATAGGGAGGTGGTTTTGAGAGTCTTGTTTTATTGCATTTATTACACTTGCACACTTTGGTTCATGAACCATTATGCAATGAAATTGCATAGATTGATGGTTTGTGAATCAAGTTTTACAATTCCTTTGAGTTGTTCAAATGATAAGGATGGGGTAAATGTGCAAATAAACCCTTGAGAATACACTGTCTCTGCTCTATTTGCTCTCTATTGCAGCAGGGAAGTTCTGTCATCAGTGGCCGGCAGGCCCTCTACTGGCCGCCAGTGCAAAATCAAGCCATGTTCTCCTGATAAAGAAAAGAGTTGGTCTAGAGGTGGAAATCGATGCAAGTGTTCTAGTGTGCAACAGAGACATTCAGCAGCAGAAACAATTCCTTTTTTTGCATGGAAACCGCATTCATGCATGAGTACTCCATCGATCCTTGGGATCTGTATTGTATATATTAGTGTTGTGATTAAAGTAGTGGCTTTGTACTTAATTAGTTAGAATAGCTAATTCGTCTCGTGATGTAATTATTTTAATTAGCTAGATTAGCTAATTAATTAGTTCAGTTGTTGTTGTAGTAATTATTTAAGTAGTTTGGCTAATTATTCATTTGTTTTGTAATAATTAGCTTAGCTTTAATTAGTTAGCTAGTTAGTTTATTCAGACCCTCCTATGTGACGGCACAATGTTGTAATAATGTGTATGTCTTCCAACCCCACGTATTTCTCTCTTTTAGTTACTAGCTTATAATGGTTAGTTTAGGAGCATCATGTTTTGTTTAGCATTCTTCATGTTTGCATCCATTTGTATTGCATGCACTGAGGCTCGGTTCATCATTCTAACTTGCATTGTTATTGCTTATACTTCTTTGAATACATGCTTAGACCGCATGCTATCAAATTAAATTATATGCCATATTAGTAGTCGAGCCAAGTAATTGCATATCACATATGTTGCATTAGCCACATTGCATAGTTAGGATCATGCATCTTTCTAACTTTTTCATCTTTTTTTGCTTGGAGTACTAGGTGAGCCTTTACTCGCTTTAGCATATTGCATTGTATGTTAGTGTTGCCATATCTAGCATTCTTGCCATGAGGCTAAGTGCTTAAGTGTTAAACAGCTTGAATGCCTATGGATGAAGGCTAATTGCTTGAATTGGAATAATTTGAGTAAATGTTCATATGCAACCACTTTTTTCAAGTGGTACATATTTCAAAACAATTTTCAAAACAAATGTGAATCAAGTGTTCCAAATCTTGCAAGCTTGTCTATACTTGTGTGTGTGCGCATCACATAGTAATGCTAGCCCAAGAAATCGGAACAAGAGAATATAATTTACATAAAATTTATATCATGATTAGTAGAGGCCAATCTTTGATCGGGCGAAGGGGAGTGCTTAATTCATGACCTTCCCCTCTCGTACCTAAGTTCCCAAACCTAGACGATTTTGGTGATGATAGACATGTGGCCTTTGGCATGAGTCATGGGTTTCCTAAATTTTCCAAAAATATTTAGGTGGCGATTTTGTATCTGGCAAAATAGTGCATTTTTGGCATTTTTTGATTCAAAATCAATTTTCCAAAAGATTTTCCTGATTGGGACTCTTTGGTGTTTATCTATTTCATATTGCACTTGTGAGATCAGATTCAGAACCGCGGGAGTTCGATATTGTAGGGCTTATTCGTTTTCTGAGAGGGGTCACAAAAAAAGTCGAGCTACAGTTTCTGGTGACTCTGCTAGGGATATTAGAGAACTTGACTTGAAATTCATGATATGAAATTTTATCTACACTTCTATATTTCTTTGCATCGCATTTGCATTGGTGCGCCTAAGTCACGGTGTTTCCCATCTGCTATTCCTGGACGGCTTGCTGGTGGCTTGCCTAAAAGCTTGCCAAAAGGCTGATCGATCATGGGCTTTGCCATGATGGGAATACAACCCTTGGAGCTGGGCTATTGCTGTACCATTTGATCCTCCTTTCACATCTCGGTGTTAGGTGTGAGAGGTATATTAGGTAGTCTTGCTAAGGTACCCTTTTGACCATTTGGCCTAGTTGAAAAGCCATAAAGACTGTTCCAAACTAGGACAGGATGCTTACCCGAATGCAGGATTGCGTGAAACCGCTTTGTTTGAATAATGAACCCTAATACCTAATGAAATTAGGACAGGGTAAACCTACCCCCTCATAGGGGTGTTTTGGCTCCCACTTAACTGGTATGTGCTTTACAGTGAAACTGTACAGGAATGTGCGTATCAATTGCAAGTTTGGTATCTGTTTTGGGGCCAGAATTTAGTGTTGAGTGCAGTCTTATAGCTTTGATTACATCTGTGTTGGTAACATCACTAGCTGAGGTGCTATGCAGTTTCTGATTACTGCTTTCTTTTTTGCTTTATTTCCTTTTGCTAGGTAGTATAACACCACAGCTTCGGAAAGTTCGAATATCCCCCAAGTGCTTTGGACCCAAGTCAGAAGGCATTGCAAAGCCGAAGATCTTGTTAGGGGATAGCCCGTGTTTACTTCACTCCCACCGGTTACGAGACGAAGAAGAGTCAGGTGGAGTTCACCGGTCCAATTTTTACAACAGTCACCCTTCAATTCACCTGCATCCAGTCAGGCTCAAGGATAGTCCTCTGCATCTAGTCCAGTACGAGTGCACTCGCCTATTTTGATGACACAATATCCCCTAGTCAATATAGAGAAATTAATCCATCATCTTTAGCAAACAGTTGAAACCCTACAGCAAGACGCTGCTCATCAAACCGAGGTCGCAGCCTGTCAGGCTGAGGTAATAAACAAACTATAACAACAATAGCCGCAGTCGGCCGCGGCTTCTGTATCCCATGTACCTCCTACGGGTATCCTAGCACCCAGAGCCACTGCCCATGCTAAAACTAAGGTAATCTGGCAGAGCCGATCCCACCACAAGCCTCCAAAGCACACCTGTATATCCAACTGAAGCTCCATTTGAGTTTGAGGTTGACCCAACTGTGCTTAAGGTCAACAAACTGGAGAAGCTATTCAAAAGAGCACAAGGTGTTAACTCAATCCCCGACATAGAAGATGGGTATATCGACTCTGCAGTGACATTGCCAAATCGGTTCAAAATGCTGCACATGGATCAATTCGACGGCTCTAGAGATCCCATGGTTCATCTACGACTATTTTCAGTCATCTTGTGGCCGATGGGCCTGACCAGATTGCAGAAATTGTCTCTCTTTGGCCAGACCATGTCAGGAATAGAAACCATATGGTATGCGAAGTTAGAGGATTCTATGGTGTAGGATTAGGAGGAAATGGTCGAGGCCTTTATTGCTCAATACTCGTATAACACGTAAATTGAGGTCACAATTCGTGATCTTGAGGCAACGCGCCAAGAGCCAAATAAGGGCTTCTCAAAAATTTGTGATAAGGTGCAGAGCTAAAGCTTCAATGATGACCATAAGGCCTTCTGAGAAAGATCAGATAAGGATGGTAGTCCGCAATCTGCACGGGAAGTTGTTGTAGAGAATGATCGTCCTACCTCTATTCACATTCACCAAGCTCTATGAGATGGGGGTTCAAATTGAAGACGCCATGAAACAAAGGCTGATTATCGATGAGAAAGAGAAGGCAAAGAGGCCTTTTGTGCGCAATTCCAATGCTACCACCAGTGGAAGCACAGCTGCAAGGCCGTCGGATGTGAGTGTTGTCACCACTACAACCAAGACAGCCAATCCCTTTGCCAATGCAGCTCCACAAACTTCAACCAACTTTGCCCGATCCCAAAGGACGTTTACCTAACTCTACATGACCCTATCTCAAGCCATGAAGGTGTTGGTCAAAAAGGGGCACTTCAAACCATTAGAGCCTCACCCACTACCTGATCCTCTTCCACCCAAACACAACCCAGCCAAATATTGCGTGTTTCACCAACAGCATGGTTACAATACCGACCAATGCTTCAGACTGCATCATGAGATTCAAGACCTCATTGACAACAAAGTGATCGCACCACCCCAAAAACCAAAGGTAACTACAAACCCTCTCCCGGTCCACAATCAAGTTCTCCCACCTAAAAATCTAAACCTAATCCATACACTGGCCATCCCCTGTGACCCTAGCGTATATATTACCCCTTCCCACCTATCCAAACCGATGGTGTTCATGCCTGAAAGCATAGATTTGTGCATGATGGACACGTCCACACTTCAACCTAAGCCTGTAGTGGTGACAATTACAGTAGAAGTGAGGTTGGCCTTAAAGGAAAGTACGAGTCCATTGCTTGAGCGCTATGAGGACTTACCTAAGGGGATGTACGATCCAAGCTACTACATTGTGCCGACTACCCAAGTCAAGCCGGAACTGCTGTTGCCAATCGTAGTGGAAGTTAATGTGGTTAGGGAGGATTTCCCGAGCCAAGGGTTAGATGATCTGGCGAAACTCAAGCAGGATTTAGACATCATGCAGTTCTTTGACAAACAAGATCAAGAGGATATGCAAATTGGCTGGTTTGACTTGAATGGATCAACAGACAACTCTGGGTGGCTGAGTGATGAACCAGATAAGGAGGATGAAACTGAATTGAAACCGGAAGAAAAAGAAGCAGAATTACTGTAGTGGTTAGAAGGGCCGATGAAAAGGGAAAACTACCAGAGAACACCAGTGTGGAAAATTCAGCTCAAGAACTGGGCGTTGTGAGCATTGTGGACACAGAACAGGAAGCTGCACTGAAGCAGTTTGAACAAGAAAGGGTTGAAGACAACCAGAAAGCAATATTGGCCCAACATCCTGCGAGGGATACTTGTTATATGAAAATGATCTGAACAGAGCCGGACAACTGCTTGTCGGCTGCCGGAGGTGTATGGTGGGAGAATGACAATCTACATCTGGCCCACACCGACGAAGATTGGGGTGAGTGCTTTCCAGACAACACATGGTATGTGGAAGAGATAGATCACATGACAAGAAGTGGGCGGTATTTTAAGCCACCGCACTTAGATCAGGCTGAGGCATCTGGGAAAGACAAAGAGGTTAAGAAACAAAAAAAGAAGTAGCTGGAAGAAAAGGCAGTGTTGAAGCAGTTTAAGAAAATGCAAGCTGACATCTCAATTTGGGGTCTTCTTATGGCCTCTCAGGTACATCGACAAGAAATACTGTTAGCAATGGACAAAGCTAAATTGTCCATTGACACTACCCCCGAACAGCTTGTGGGATTGGTCTTCCCAGGTGATGTCAGGCCAACCCTAACCTTTTTTGACAAATAATTGCTTGCTGGAAGGCTCGGTTCACAACAAACCCTTGTACATATCTATTGAGTGCAGGGAAAAATGGGTACTGGCTGTGTTGATAGATACCGGTTCGGCTATCAATGTATGTCCTTCCCACATAGCTTATGCCATCGGCTTTAGACCTACAGACTTTGTGCCCACAGCTCAAGTAATTCAGGCATATGATAATACGAGCAGGGAGGTTATGGGCACGGTGCAAATTAGAGTCCAGGTGGACCCAACTCAGCAAGATGTCGAGTTCCATGTCATGGATGTGCTATCCACCTTCAACTTACTACTAGGGAGGCCATGGCTACATCATGTGAAAGCTGTCTCCTCCATCCTCCACCAAATGTTGATATACCCTCATAGGAAAGGAGTGGCGATTATTTTCGGGAATTCATACATCCATCCCCCGCTAGAGGTAACTACACCAGTGTTGGAGATCGTTCATGGTGAGGAGGATGTATTCCTTTCAGGGTTCACTTTGGCCAAGGCCTAGGTAGTGCAGACCATTCTAGCTATTGATGAGGGCATGTATGTCAGCACCCAATCTATCTATGTCATGAACAAACTGAAGCATGTGCCAGGAATAGGACTTGGAAGAAGTGGCTAGAAAGGCATCATAGCATTGGCTGATGTGCCGCACAATCCACACACCTTTAGCTTGGGATATTTACCCACCAAAGAGGACTGGATCAAGAAATGAGAAGAAATCAAAGGCAGAGCTAGAGCCAAGCAGGTCGGGAAGCACAATGAGCTCATCCACAGGCCAATCTGGGGAACGTTGAATGGCCACTTTGTTTGGGAGGAGAAGATTTCCCCTTTAGCGACTTTCCCAAACCCTGGTGAATTCCACGAAGCAGCATGTTCCTGGGTTTGAAATCTTCTTCGACCTGTAGTTGCAAGATAGTGATGCCGAGGAACAGGCTAAACCAAGTGTTGAAGCTGAACAGAGCATGGAAAGTTACTCAGACAACAGCGAACTTGGAGTAGGGGCAGCACTAGCATGTCTGTTTACAGATCCTTCGACTGACTCAGAGAACTTGGGGGATAACCTTACCATCTCCATGATCGGAAAGGAACCAGGTGTGAACCCATCTAGCAACATTTTGGATGCATCAAAAGCACCACCTCTTATCTGGAAGATGGAGGAGGGCTACCTGTCTAGTTTTGAGTCGGGTGATAAGCTAGAATCTGATTCCACTGAGTCTGTGGAATCGGACTTAGATTCCGGTTTTTCTGAGTCTGAGTCTAAGTCTAGTATCCTCGGGGGTGACAACTCGGATGCCAAGGTCTTGTTCAGGTCCTCTTTTTCTTTTTCTTTTGAGTCGGTTATAACCGAAGATCTGGATCTTATGAATGAGAACATTGTCGATTCTGAGTATTTCTATGTGCCATTTATTTATTATATTAACTAAGATTTTTAGAATTTTAATAAAAATGAAGAGGAAGGAATTCCTTTGGTTTTGAAAAACCTGATTAATCGAGAGGATGAGAGGTTTGCTAAACCTTGTGCTGATAAAGTCATTGCTATTAACATGGGTACTAAGAAGGATCCGCGTTTGGTCCAGATCTGGTCCACGTTGTCTTCAGAGGAGCACAAGCGCTTAGTCGCTTTGTTAAAAGATTTCAAAGATGTTTTTGCATGATCCTACGAAGACATGCCTGGAATCGATCCTGAGATTGTACAACATCAGATCCCTCTTAACCCCGAGGCCGGACCCGTCAAATAAAAGTTGCGTAGAGTCCGTCCAGATTGGGCGTTGAAAATCAAGGAAGAGGTCACCAAGCAGATCGAGGCAAGTTTCTTATTAGTATCTAAGTATCCGACTTGGTTCGACAATATCGTCCTAGTGCCGAAAAAGGATGGTAGAATCTGGGTTTGTGTGGACTTCAGGGATTTGAACAGAGCTAGTTTGAAGGACGACTTTCCTCTGCCACACATCGACGAGTTAGTGGACTTCACCGCGGGCCATGCATTGCTATCCTTTACGGATGGGTTTTTCGGGTACAACCAGATTTTGATGGTGCCTGAGGACAAAGCGTAAACTGCATTTATTATGCTGTAGGGAACCTACTGCTACCGGGTTATGCCGTTTAGGCTAAAGAAGTTGGGGCTACCTATCAGAGGACTGCGACCACTATTCTGCATGATATGATCCACAAAGAGGTCGAGGTGTACATGGACGACATGATTATCAAGTCAAGGAAAGAGAGGGCCACTACATCGCCTTAGAGAAATTCTTTCAACGGATCAGAGAATACAGGTTGAGGTTGAATCCGCAGAAATGCACCTTCGGCGTGACAGCAGGTAAAATGCTTGGCTTTTTTATCACATAGAGCGGCATCGAAGTAGATCCTTCCAAAATCAAGGCCATCCTAGATATATCACCACCAAGGACTGAAAAGGAAGTGCGAGGCTTTCTGGGTAAAGTGCAATTCATAAGACGGTTTATTTTCAAATTAACCTTGACTTGTAAACTACTATTTGGTCTCTCGAAGAAAGGGAAGAAATTCTGATGGGATAATCGATGTCAATTTGTCTTTGAGCAAGTCGAGCAATACCTCCAGAATCCGCCTGTGTTGTCGCCCCAGAGCTGGGAAAGCCTTTGATTTTGTATCTGTTAGTAACAGACACGACTATGGGATGCATGCTTGTTCAAGAATCTGAAGACAAGGTGGAGAAAGCCATCTACTACTTGAGCAAGAAAATGCTGGATTATGAGACCTGCTATACTCCGTTGGAGAAAGCTTGCCTAGCCTTGGTATGGGTTACCAGGAAGTTGGGGCACTACTTGTTAGCCCACTCTGTAATCCTAGTTTCGAGATGAGATCCCATCAAATATATCTTTAAGAAACCAGTGCTTATGGGTAGGCCAGCTCGTTGGTTGCTTCTCCCCTCTGAATTTGATCTCAAATACATCACCTGCAAGTCAGTCACGGGAAGAGCTGTAGCGGAGTTCCTGGCAGATCACCCAGTAGAGAGGGATAAGGCGGTGGAATATTTGTTCCCAAATGAAGCCATTTTGCAAGTTGAGGAGGAGACTTGGACGATGTACTTTGACGGAGCATCCAATTAGTATGTTTATGGAATAGATGTGTTGCTGATAGCACCCGATGACTCCCATATACCTTTTACCTTCAAACTCTGGTTCAAGGTGTCCAATAACGAAGCAGAATATAAAGCGTGTATCGCTAGTTTAGAAGCCGCCCTGGAACTAGGGGCAAAAAGATTGGATGTTATTGGGGACTCGAACTTAGTTGTTTCTCAAGAAAATGGAGACTGGAAAGTCAAAGAAGAAAAGATGAAGGTTTATCACCAGACTCTGGATGTTCTGATTCCTAGGTTTGAAAAGCTGACTTTCACACATCTATTACGAGAGAACAACAGGTTTACTAATGCTTTAGCAACTGTATCTTCTATGGTAGACATCCCACTTGGAGTCCGAATGCATCCGATTATCATTAAGCAAAAATACATGCCGGCTTATGAAACTATCACCACAATAGATAAAGTGCAGGACAAAAACCCTTGGTACTATAATATTTGGAACTTCTTGGAAAATGAGATTTATCCACCAGGGGAAAATGCCAAGGACAAATGAGGAATATGGTGAATAGTTGTCCAATTTATCATCTACGGAGGTAAACTGTATAAAAAGGCATGCACAAGTTGTGTGTCAAAAAAGAGGAATCAAAGCGCCTAATGCAGGCCATCCATGGAGGAGAGTGCGGAGCACACATGAATGGAGTGATGTTAACCTGAAAGATTCTCAGGCAAGGTTACTACTGGTCTGCCATGGAGGAGGATTGCATTGGTTTTGTTCGACGATGCCACAAATGCCAAATTTATGCCAATCGCATGAATATCCCACCGTCAAAGCTATACAACATGACTTCGCCATAGCCTTTCTCAGTTTGGGGAATCGACGTCATCAGTGCAATCACACCAAAAGGGTCGAATGGGCATGAATACATCTTGGTGTCAATTGATTACTTTACAAAGTAGGTGGAAGCTCAGTCCTATGTAGTGTTGAAAGCATCGAATGTTGCCAAGTTCATCAAAAACAATATCATTTGTCGATATGGAGTCCCAAACGAGATCATATCAGATAATGGCTCCCACTTCAAGAAAGAGGTAATAGACTTGTTGGAGAAATACAATGTGGCTTTCCATAAGTCATCGACATATAGGCCGCAAACCAATGGAGCCGTTGAAGCCGCCAACAAGAATGTCAAGAACATCTTGCAGAAGATGGTTGAAACCTACAGGGACTGTCCAGATAAATTATCATTCGCACTCTGGGGTTATAGAACTTCAATTCGGATGTCTACAGAGGCAACTCCTTATTCTCTCATCTACGAGATTGAAGTTGTTTTGGCAATCGAAATAGAAGTCCCGTCGCTGCAAGTTATGGCTAAGTGTTAGATAGTAGAAGTGGACTGCCAATAGAGCAGATTTGAGGAGTTGATGCTCTTTGATGAGAGAAGGTTGAAAGCATTGTATCATGTTCAGGGCTACCAGCGCAAAATTGCTAGGGTTTTTAACAAGAAAGTTAAGTCCCGAAATCTCAAAGAAGGAAATATGGTGCTGAAAGACAACCGAGCTCTCATTCATGACCCTAGGGGCAAGTTCAGACCCAATTGGACTGGTCTTTATATCATCAAAGCTATCTGGTCAGGTGGAGCTGTTATTCTCATGGACTTAGATGGCCTGGAATTTTCACAACCGATCAACATGGACAAGTTGAAGAAATACTATCCCTAAGAGGCTCGGTAGGCCGAAAACCCGACAGGGTGACCTACGGAAAAGTTAGAGCATGAAAAATTAGAAATAAAGAAAATTAAGCTCGCAAGGTTAAAAACCCTAAAGGGCGACTTTGGCAAAAGTTACAGCGCGAAAGGAGAGAGTTAATACTCGAGTGAACCTGAACCGAACTAGGTAAGGCCTGATTCCCATCTTTGGGATATGTTGGCAACTTCTTCTTGAAGTTCGGCCGTAATCACCTCCAACTCAACTGTCCTGTCCATGTGTTTGATCAGGTCATCTTTGTCTGTCCATTATCTGAGAGTTCGGTTATGATCTTCATTCTGGGAAGAAGAGTTGGTTACAATGCAAAGCAGTGGTGTTCAATCAAGGGGTAGTTTATGATCTTTTGATTCGGGGTTGTACATCTTGAGGATTGATTTCATGTGTGTCAAGTTGTGATCCTTTTCGAAAATGGTTTTGGAAAATTTTAATAAAAGTTGATTTTGTTCAAAATTTTACCATTTGCAACTTAGACCATTTTTGGACCAAAAGAAAAAAATTTAATGCTCACAACTTTAATTTCATTGATTTCAACATAAAAGCTCCCCAACTCTCTAATACAAATCAAAGTTGCTTTTATTAAATCAAAAAACTTGAAAAGAAAGGTCAAAGTAATAAACTAGGGGCATAGTTGAGTCAGGTACTGCTGCGTCCTCTGCTCATGCTTATGGAAGCTTCTGAAGCCAAAGTGGGCCCGGTTTGTGCCTCATCCTCGAGCCAAGCCAAACACTCGCCAGAAAGGGCATAACTGAAACTAAGGGTAGGGGGTAGAAGCTCTTTCATCCTCCAAGCAGCGAGATACCTAGCCAAGTGTAAACCACGGATGGGGGCTAAAACCGGGTACTCTACCCCCTCCTCTGGGCGGGTCTGATCATGCCCAAACTCCCGTTTGAACTGGAAGGGAAAGTAGAACACGCAATGCGTCAGGCCGATCAACTGTATGCTAGGCTATTAAGCCATGCTGTAACTCATCTCAGTCAAATTAAGTCAAGGGCAAGCTATGTCAGCAACAGACCTGTTGAACATCCAATCACACCACCATCCCTTATTGGGAAAATCCACTAGTCAGTGGTGGAATAAATAGCCTCGAGCTGAGTACTCAGGGCAAGAGTCCATTACCTTCAGCTTATCCATAAGCCACACCTGGGAAGGGATGAAAGAAAAGAGATATTAAAGAATATAGATATGTATATTGAAAGAAAAGTGAGTAGAGGGCTTTGAGAGAAAAATAGAGCATAAGTGCCGAGTGATGTGAGAAACACATATGAGAAAGGGTGGGAAACAATACCTAAAGAAGTAGTGGACTCCCAGCAAATCTGGTAGTCTCTCGCTGATGAAAGGCGTCTAAGCCCATCAAAGTCTCGGCCAGTGCCAAACCAATACAACTTTTGTCTTCTTTCAAACCTTGGGCCACTTCGATCAACTGGATACTGGATCCACCGAAACTAGGAGTAAGAAGGAAGTGTGCAAGCATACATAAGCAGAGAGCATGTTGCCAAAAACCTCAACAGAGAAGGTCACCAATGTCACCGATACCGGAGAATCGATGAATCACGCTAGGTATGTCTAGCTCTCCGTTGTGGGCTAAAGATCGAGCCTCATGTAGAATGAGCCAACACATCCATCCAAAAGCTTAGGCGTGGCCAAAACGGGATTGAGGCATGATTTCCTCATTGCGCCAGGATTCCATTAATGTCTGAAATTCTTCAATTGTCGAGCATATTTCTTGTCCCCCTAAAGTTAAAGACGTGTATAATTGGGTCCCAACATCAGGCTGCGGCATGGAGGAACAAAAAACAAAGTGGAGTACGGTTCAATAGAAAAAGTGCATTTATCTCGAAACCCCAGAAATTTACCTTTTTCATGCCGTCAAAAGCAACTATCCAATCCCTGAGTTTTTGGCAAAAAAATGCCTCCATTTATGGAAGAAATTGCAGCTGAAATGAATTTCTAGAAAAGAAATCACAAAGTTGAACCTCTTGTAGAAGATAAGGCTGTGAGTGGAAACCAACTGTCAGAAATCTGGAGGTTATTTACACTGGCCACCTCTTGTGGCCGGCAGGCCACCTCCTTTGGCCTGCAAGCTCTATCTTTGGCTAGCAGTCTCTCTTTCTGGTCTGCCGCCTAGCTGTGTGCTGGGCAGTGCTAGAAGCATGTGTTTTGGTCTTAATCTTTGTGTTTTGAGGTCTTGTTTTGAGTCTTTTTAGTTTTAGCAAGTTTTTTTTATTTGTATTTGATTTGTTTTTGCTTTGTTTATCTAGTTGTATTTTGCATTTTGGTTGTTGGTCGGCTCATTACCCGATTAAGAACATCGTGCCAATACAAGTGTTCAGTTTGCATTTGCAAATTCGATTCCATTTCCATTTCATGCAAATGGGGGTTCACGTGATGCAAAAATAACAACATTTTTCATAAAAACTGTGAGGTTTTATTCCAATCATGGTTTTTTACAAAAGAGGAGTACAAGTTTCAAAACGAAATAAAACCTATCTGAAGCTATACATGTGCTAATACTATCAAAAAGAAACTACGCAAAAAAGTAAAAAAAATAAATAAATAAATCAAAATCAGTGCCCATCGCCTCAAGCTTGAGAGGCCCTCTTCGTTCTCTTCCTCAGAGGGGAAGACTCAGGGGCACTATCTCTATCAGCACCGCTGTCCGAATCAGACTCTGAACCAGAGCCAGTGTCATCTCCGCTCTCTGTCCCAGAGTCCTTGTCAATATCACCTCTCTACCTCAGAGCCCGCCGTATCGTCACCTCCGCTCTCGGCCCCCAAGCCAGTATCATTGTATTCACTCTCTAATGACTCAGAATGCCGACCTACTACCTCCTCGGAGTCACTAGTCTCAGCATCGTTGTCACTCAAGATGGGCTCTGAAGGACTACTATGGCCTCGAGTGCCCCTATCTCTGCCTTGACCGCGACTCACATGTCAACCACAAGCAAAAGCCTGTCTCTCTCTCCTCCCTGCTGTTAAAGGAGATGCTACCGGTGCCGATGCTGCTGCTGCCACTGCTGCTGCTGCCACTGCTGCCATCAGTGCAGATGGAATCTGAAAAGACAGTTGTCAACATATCAGCTACAGTGTGTGTATCAGATACAGGTGGTATGCAGAAACCAGATACAATATGAGTACAATGTATGGATGCAATGTGTGAGTGTAGTGTATTAGATGCAGTGTATCAGTGCAATTTGGGAAAGACTACAGTTGAAATACTAGTGTATCAGTGGAAAAATGATAGCATGAAGTGCAAACTAAAGGAAATTATCGAGATATCGTGGAGACCAAGCAATGTCTCCCTCCTCTGCACCATCCCTATTAGGGAAGCCACCAGCTTAAAATAGCTCCACGTGTACTCTATAGATGCCTGCAAATGCATTTGGATGATCAATGTATATGATGAACATATTTGAAATGAAATGTGGGATGCAAATTGTAAAGTATGGTCCATACCTTGGATGAGCCTCGAACTTCGACAAGCTCATGTCCAGCCTCTGCCGGCTCAATCGAGATCTGATAAGCAGTCCCAGTAGGCCTCCAACATAGGAGCATAGTGGGAAGCTCTAGCCAACGGATAGCCTACTCAACAAGGGAAGCCCCTCTAGCATGTGCCCTAGTCGTCCGAATAGCCTCACCTATCATAGGAGGCCCTGTTTCCTCGCCTCCATGAGCGCCTATCAGAGGAGGCATAAGGTGGGTCTGAATAAAGGTCGCATAATCACCCTTGCCTCTGAAGAAATCAGCGTCCAAGCCTACCATCAACTGCGTCATTGCCTTAACAGATAGGCTACCCGCTGACCTCATAGACTCTAAAGATAGTATCGGAACGACCAAATCTAGTAAGCCCATAGTCTGGTGAACGAATCTCTCGCTCAAGAACCAGCCCCGGCAGACTGGGCCCTCCAGCAGAATCCGGAAGCATGATTGTAGACGTGCCCTTGGGCCTCACTCTACAGTTCGCACTCCCTTTTGTGTGTTGCGGTTCTTAATCTCGAACCAAAGAGTCCAATTCTGGCAAATCGTTTTGAAGAAAAACAGATTTTTTGAAAAGTAGTGCCAAACATGGACTGCTTTGCCAGATTACAGAGTCGCCACCTAAATATTTTTTAATGGGGGAATTTAGGAAACCCTGACTCGGTGCCGAAGGCCACGTGTCCGTCATCACCAAATGTCTTGGCTCGGGAGCTTGGGTACGATCGGGGAAGGTCAGCTATGAGCACCCCCTTTCGCCCGGTCCGAAGACCGGCCTCTACTAACCATGATATCCGATTTTGAAAACATTACATGCTCTTAAACCGGTTATTAGCCTAGATTTACTACGTTATGCGCACAGCAAACAAGTATAGACTAGGTTGCCTAATTCGAAAATAATCATTGCATATCCGTTTGTTTTGAAAGTGCTTTGGGTTTTGCTACTCGCAAGTAGGCTAAAATATGGATTTCAATGAGTTTTCCAACTCAAGCAACCCAACCTCCACCCACAGGCATTCAAACAGTTCATCTCACATAAGCACTTAGCCGCATAGTAAGCATACTGTCATGGCAACATTCACACGCATGTGGTATGCTAAAGCGTAAATACTTACATCGTACTCCGTGCCAAAACAGTAAACTAGTTAGCAAACATGCATGTCCTGGTTCATGTTAAGTGGCTAATGCAACACATACAGCATGTAATTAGGATAGGCTCGGCTAACCCTAAAAATGGCATGTGAAGTGCACTTTATTTGATGCACGTATTCAATTTGGAATTGGAAGCACGATGCAGTTTGTATGATGTACCGAGCCCTATGCATGTAAACAAATGCATGGATGCACGCATGCATTGCATAAGGTATGCTAAAATAAGTATGCCCTAATCTACCATCGTAAGCAGGTAAATAAAAGGGAAGAAAGAAATGGGGATTGGAAGACATACACCCACTCACACACACTTATTACAACTTTGCCCTCACTCGGAGGGACCAAAAGAATATACAATTTAATTAACTACGCAAGCTAATTAGTTACTACAAATTAACTAAATTAATTAATCAAAATAATTAATCTAATTAAACAGTAAACCGCCTCGGGATGAGGGCCAAATGCAGCACACGCGCGGGACTAGCTCGGAACCGCACTGCCATGCAAGTGTGCCTCTGTTTCCTCTGCTCTCCTCCTCAGAAAATTGCCAAAGTCCCAGAAGTACCTCTCAGGGCATTGGGGAGTACCACCGGCTGGGGTAGAGCACCACCGGCTGAAGGAGGAGGCCACCGGCACAAAATTCATCCATCGGCTGCCAAGTCGGCACTAAAAAGTGCCGGTCGGCACAAAATGCCTGCAAAACCTGCAACTCACAGCAGCAGGGGACAACAACATGCATGGCAATATAATTCAAGCCATTTATGCACCAAACACATCCCTTATCATGTTAGTGACTCAAAGGGGCATGTGCCTCGATTCCCGGACCACCAATCACGCATTTCCATGCATGATGGCCCAAGGAACCAAGGATGCAACTTTGATCTCAAATGCATGCAATTCATAGAATCAAACAAGGGTGCCAAACCTCCATCAAACTTCACTTCAAGAGGTCTAGCATACACAATGCAAATGCAACTCTAAGCATGTTATCTAACATGCAACATGAACAATGCAAGCAAGCTAAACATGTTAGGCATACAACCTAAGCAAAGAAGCATGTAAACCAAGCAATGGAGTGGACTAAAACATGAATTAGGCTACTCCTAATTGGCCTAAAATCAGTGGCCGAAGTGCCTAGAAATGGAGACTAAACACACACACACATGCAAGTGTTATGGTCCAAACCCAAGGCATAAACATGGCAACCCCCAAGCACACTTGGAGATACCAAACAAGGACAATAAACACACATTGTAAAGCTCTGAAAATCATGCAAAACATGATGCCAAATCATGCAACAAAACAAGCCAAACAAAGCATGCAAATGGTCTAAGGTTCAAAGCAAATCAATGAGGCTTTGAACCACACTTAGCACAACCACACACGGCAATACTTAAACACTTAAAAACAGAGTTTTAACACATAAAACTAAGCCTAAAGGACCACCTAGATGGCATCTAGATGACATGAATCCAAAGGCATGCATTAAAGCCAAAACATGGAGCATTTAACACATACTCTTAAAGCATTAAAGAGGCATGCTAAGCAATCAAACAAACATGTATGAAGGACTGAAATAGCATGCAAAATGGTTCCAAACCGTCAAAAATGAAGCAAGCAAGGCATGCTACACACTCATGCTCTTAAGGCCAACAAGCCCAATGCAAAGAGGCTATATTAAACATGCTATGGCTGGCTCAAACAACATGAGACAGACCTGAAACATGGAAATATGAGCACAAAAACTTCACAAATGCAAGCCTAAAACATGCTAGAAGCTAAGGCATACAACCTAGGCATGTTAGAGGATCAAAAGGCATTATAAGGCAACTATGATAAGCATGCATAGGGGACCAAAACCAACTTATAACAATGTCATATTAGGGCATAATAAACATAAAATGCAGCCAAGACATGCTCAACAAACAACCAAACATGGTGCTCCTTTGGAGGCCAAAACTTGCCCTTTCCAAGGACATCAAGGAGAGGGGGTGGCCCTCCCCTTTTGGAGACTTCAAGGCACCATCTCTACCACTGAAATCCCTCAAGATTTCAGTGGTGGAGAGGCCCAAGCACCAAAGTCTCGGATCTCTCACAAAATAGCACAAAAAAGGGCCTTTTCAAGGCGTAAGGGTGGTCAAACTTACCCAAACCACCAAACACTCTTAACAAACAATAAAGAGGCTTAAAAAACAGAACTTTTATGTGTTAAAGTCTAAGCACAAAAATAGTTCAAAACTAGGCAAAAATGGAGTGCAAGAATGGGGTAAAAAGAGCTAGTTTCTTACCCTTGTAGCCTTCTTCAACAATGGGGTGTGTTGGTTTCCTTGAGCACCAAACCAGCTCCAAAGCTCCAAAACAAACCTCTGGACCCTCAAGAACTCAAGGAAGGTGAAACACTAGGTGTTGGTGAGCAAAAGTATGACACAAACACCTAGTGTACAAAACAAGAGGAAGAAGAGAGATAGGATGTGTATCTATCCTAACCCTAAAAACCAGAGCTTGGTCTATCTAAAATGTCTAAAATTTGTAACCCTAAGCCAAGAAGAGGAGTGGTCCTCTTATAGGAAAGCAAAGCTTGCAAAGCTTACAAGCTAAGCTAACTAAGAGGGTCATCCCTCCATACACGTGTATGGAGGGGAACCAAAACTATACAGCTATCTGAAAATATATCATAAAGCAACTGCACAGTGTCCGGCCAGCAAAGAGTGCCATTTTGGCAAAACTTAGTGCCGGTCGGCACAAAAGAGTGCCGGTCGGCACAATAAAGTGCCGATGGAAACACCACCCAGCCGGTGGCCTCTAGCCAGTGCCGGTGGTGTGTGGGGATGCCTCACAAAGCACTCCCTGCCCTTCCAAGGCAAAACACAAGTGTTTGGTGCAAAACCAAACACAAAACGGTCGAGTTCGGAAGTCCTGAGGCAAGGCGCGCGAGCCGAGAACTCCGGGAACTCCAAACGAACGCAAACATGGATAATCACCGAGTGTTCAAGCGGTGACGTCCAGGTCTTGAGGACGGTCAAAAATGGGGTGTCTACAATGATATACCCCACTATCCCGCGTAATGATCCCGTACCCCAGCCAGTATCATGGCCCAAGGTTGCCACATAATCTACAAACAAGACATGAACAGATTGTTAGTTGCTGTCAGTTGCCAAAGTGTGAATTAGAACAGTTGTAAGGCAAAAATGACTGTGTTTTGGGTTACCTCGTGGGCAGTCACAGTATCAAAGTAATGGTGGAAGAAGGCAAAGGACTCGTGACTCTGGCGTTGACATCGGCCATCATATCGTCTCGAGTAGGGAACCATCGGAGGGAGCTCCTCTATGGGATCTAGGGCAAGGGCTGGAAAATACGCATAAACCCATAATAACGAGGAAAGTGCAGTGATATGTGATCAACAAAGCATGAACAGATATACAAAATGCAAAGCAGAAAGCACAGAGCATGAACAGATATAGAAAATGCAAAGCCAAAAGCATAGGGCATGAACTGATACAGAAAGTGCAAAGCAAAAGCACAGGTGTTAAACAGATATAAAGCAGAAAATGTGAAGTAAAAAGTGTAAAGTGTAAAGAGGGAACTAAAATGCATACCTCCTAGGCTCGCCAATAGCCTCCGATCTGCTCTCTCTTCAGGTAGGAGGTAGAGCTCATATAGCCGTACAAGGTGGCAAGGCCCACTCCACCCCAATTGTAGAAGCGTACCCAGGAAAGGTGGTACCGAGGACAAACATCAGGAAACTGCTCAACATATATAAGCCACAGTGTTCCATCTATTCAAAAACAAGGTGGTACCGAGGACAAACATCAGGAAGCCCCGGGCATACTGCTTCATCCCCTTCAGCGTCTCGAGTTTGCTCCCTCAGAACTACTCATTAAATCAACTGTACCTCACCATGCCTGGCCGTTACAAAGGTGGGCGCACTCCTAATAGCTCGATTCAGGTAGCCTCTCACTCCCCCATGTCTGTGTCAAAAGGGATCAGATCACCTCCTACTCCTAAGCTTGTGATCATGGCAAAGTCGTAGGGAGTCATCATTATCTCCCCGGTAGTAGAGAAGTGAAAAGAGTTGGTGGTGTCCCACTACCTCTCTACTAACGCTCCTAGAAGGGGACGGCTCGCAATGACGCATGTCAAGCCAGAGCAGAAAAGGCTGAAGCCAATCTCGTCAACGATGTCGCGAACCCCAACAGGGAGCTCGTCGTACCAATCCCTCGTTGTCGTAGCTCTGTACCCCCTATAGGCGCGGGAGACTCCCTGTGGCAAAGATCAGATAAAAGGTAGTGATGAAAGTACAGTAAGATGAAAGGCAATGCAAGAAATACTGTTAAAGGAAATGCAGGAATGCATGAAAATAGAATTCATACCTCAGTAGCGCTAGATGAAAGGTGGGATGCCGGCTCCCTCAGTAGGAGGTCCTTTGGTACACCGTGAGCAAAGTCACTGAAACGTCGAATGCCTCCGGGTAGTAAGATGCGTGTGCGGGGATGATATCTCATCAAATCAAAAGGTCGTACTCTCAATGGTAGCGACTCTAGCTCAAACTCGGGCTCAAACTCCACATCAAGGTCGACCTCAATGCCCTAAGCTGCCTCGCCAGCCTCGGCAACTACTGACTCCTCTACTCCAGAAATAGGTAGGAATGCAGGTGGAACCTCTAGAGGGGCTCCGTCATGTGGAATCTCATCTGCCATCTGGAAAATGGGTGAAAAGTAGGTGAAAAGTGAAGAAAATAGAGAAAATAGGGTAAACTTGGAAAAAGTCAACCCTAGGAAAGAGAAAATGGGAGAAAAAGTCAAAGTCTGGGAAAGTTCACAAAACCCGAGAGAAACTCAAGGGAAATAAGCCTAAAGTGGTGAAAATCCAAGAAAAAGCGTCAAAATCAAAATCTAATCGGTTCAAAGTGAAGAGAATCAAGAGGGTTTTACGAAAAAAGTTTGTGTGGGGTATTGGAAAACGCGTAAAAAGCACAAATCTAGAGAGAAAAAGCACCTAGAGAGAGAAGGAGAGCAATTTTGGAAGTGTGGGTGTGTGGAAATGAGGAATCTTGGTCTATACTTAAAGACTCGAGGCAAAAGGACCAAATTGCCCCGAATCTGCCATGGGTGGCCAGCAAGGTGTTTTGATGGCCGGCAAGTGGCCGACAGCCTCTCCATGTGGCCGGTATCTCTCATCTGAGTCCTGGTTCTAGTTTGTGCTTTTGTTTCTCGAATGATGTATGAAAATTTCTGTGTTGAAGGTTTGCAATTGCGGTTCGGCATGCAAATGGTGTCCATTTGTTAATATGAATGAGGTGTATCCTTTTTGAACATGTCACAAGTCTTCGAGTGGTAATCGGAGGTTGCACCAAGTTTCATTGTCCATTATATTGAAATCGCATCTTTGTCGTCTTCGTTCTTTTCTATTGCATAGAATATGCATTTCATATATGTGTATATCGCATGCGTGTCTTGCATCATTTATGATTCGTGCGTAGAACACGTTGTCAGTCATGCATAGAATATGCTCTTATTTCATACATAGAACATGCTTTAGCATAGAATATGTCTTCAATTAACGTTATGTGTTGCTTGACCATCTTGCATGGAATATGCGTTATCACTGTATCGTTATGTTCACTTTGTGCACCTATTGCACACGTTCACTTTGTGCATCTATCACACACGTTTACTTCGTGCAACTATCATACATCTCTCTATTTCAACTCGGGACGCATGAAGCACGAGCTCGAACAGTTCTTTTGTATCTCAGGATGTATGAAACGCGGCCCTGCGCATGTTTTATCTCGGGATGCGTGAAGCACGAGCCCGAGCAGCTTTCCTCATCTTCTCACGATTTTAGCGTGATTAGAGTATCTCAAGATACGTGACGCACGGCCCTGGGCGTGTTTTATCTCGGGACGCGTGAAGTGTAAGCCTGAGTGACTTTTCTCCTCTTTTCATGATTTCAGCGTGATTAGAGTATCTCAGGAGGCGTGACGCATGGCCTTGGGCGTGTTTTATCTCGAGATGCTTGAAACGCGAGCCTAAGCGGATTTTCTCATCTTCTCACAATTTCAGCGTGATTAGAGTGTCTTAGGACGTGTGAAGCGTGGCCCTGGGCATGTTTTATCTCAGGACATGTAAAGCGCGAGCCCGAGCGGCTTTTCTCCTATTCTCACGATTTCAACGTGATTAGAGTATCTCAGGACGCGTGAAGCATGTCCATAGACATGTTTTATCTTGGGATGCGTGAAACGTGGGCTCAAGCGGTTCTTCTTGTATCTCAGGACATGTGACGTACGACCCTGGGTAGTTTTGCTTTATCTCGAGACATGTGAAACGTGACCCCAAGTGGTTTTTATTTTCTAATTTCTTAGTATGCGTGAAACACAACCCTGGGCGGTGTTTTCTTTCCTCGTGTCTCATTTTGGCGTGGTTAGAGTTTGTTTTAGACCTATGTTGGTTTTAAGTTTGAAGTTGTTCATTCATATCTTGTTATCTTTCTTATTGCATCTGTTATTGCCTATTGCATCATCTTGCATGATCATGAGTTTTCAAAATAGCCGGCTTCGCGAAGCATGTAAGTCCAGCTTTCAAAGTTTCCTTCATGCATATCATTTTCATTATGCCCTAGAACTATGCTAGTTTGATTCCTTTCAAAGGGATATGTAAGCAGCCTGCAAGTGAAACCATTTACTTCTGTCTTGATTGTTTGTCCAACTCTTACGGCCTTGTCAAAATGGATCGTCTTTGGGCTTTGATATTCACTCACGTCATTTCATGATTCCGAGTTCTGTCAAAGAGGGACAATTGTAGACACCCCATTTTTGACAGCCCTTACGACTTGGACGTCATCGCTTGCACACCCAATGATGAATGCATATGCTTGTCAAGTGCTCAAAGTCCTCAGCAGAATGCCACAGTTTTGAGCCTTTCAAACCCTACACCCCTGTTGCTTTGTTTTTGGACCAAACCCAGTGATCTTCAAGCCTGCAAACCTCTGGTGGCCTACCAGCCACTTTTATGGGCTGTCGGCCATTGCTCTTGGTTGCCGGCCACTAATGTGACCTGCCGGCCACCAATGTGTTTTGTAGATATTTTGTGACAATTGTGCCAGCTGTTCGCACAAATGCATGTATCTGCTCCCACGTGTATGGCTAGATGTTCTTGAGGGAATTTCATGTTTGTCTACAAATAGAGAGCCTTCCCTCTTGCTTTGGGGTTAGAAAAATTTTGGAGCAAAATTTTTCCTCTCTCTCTCTAGCAAATTTTGTAACCTTTGCCTATACACTCTTCACCTTTGCCTATACACTCATAACCAAACCTCTCTATCTTCAAGTTAAGGTACCTTTGAGCCTTGTTTGAGCTCTTAAGGGTGCGTTGGTCTTGTTTTATTGCTTGAAATTGATTCTTCTCTTCAAGAGGTATAAAGCTTTGCCTCTTTACTTACTTTAATCACTCTTCCTTTTCTTTTTTTTTTTCTATTTTCCAACTATTTTTGGGCTGTAAAAACTCTGTATTTTTGGGCTGAAACTTGGGTTTTAAGGCCAATAAAGGTTGAGGGATGGCTCATCCTTCTCTACACCTTACTCTTAAGGCCTTTACCCTTGTGTTTCCTACATTTGCACTATTTTTTTTTTTTTTTTTGAGCTTTTAAATACTGATTTTCAGAGTTATTTCAATGGCTAAAATCATGTTTTGAAGTTCAAAATTGGAGGGGTTAGCCTCCCCTTCTTGTGTTTTGCTTACTAGCCTAACATGCTTCATGTTTTAGCTTATTAATCTAGCTATTTTTGTCTTAATTCCAGCATGTTTTAGGATTGTTTTTAGACTATTTTAGGACTATCTTTAAGTGTTTGTTGCATTTGAGTTTTGTTTTGCATGCTTGTAGTGTAATTGTCCTATGAGTTTGGTGTTTTAGGTCTTAGACACCATCCTATTTGAGTTGATTGCATTTATTTATGGCTTTCCATACTTGCGATCACTCTTAATCACCTCTGCAACCTCCCTTCTTTCTTGGCTTTTGTTTTGCTTTGAAAGTGGTTTCAAACTACTTGTTTGTTTAAGCATGAGATTGAAATGTCATGCTTAATGGTTTAATCCCTTTGGGGTTTCATTACCAATGGTATGATGTCTCTTTCAAGCCCAAAGCAACTCTTGGTTTAAGCCCTCTTTCCATTAGAAGAGTTAACTTCACCTTTTGGACTCAATTGATTAAAGAATGGATGGTAATATAAAATGAAGTAATAAAATTGAGGGTAAAAAAGGTGCAAGATAACAACTTGTTTGGGTTCAACCAGACGTTAATTGAACCCTTGAGTCTTGAGTCATTTCATGCTCATTAGTGATGAAAACGGTTCAAGATTCATTGTCAACTACTTCCCTTGATCTTTCATGATAGGGAGGTGGTTTTGAGAGTCTTGTTTTATTGCATTTGTTGAACTTGCACACTTTGGTTCATGAACCATCATGTAATGAAATTGCATAGATTGATGGTTTGTGAATCAAGTTTTACTACTCCTTTGAGTTGTTCAAATGATAAGGAGGGGGTAAATATGCAACCAAAACCCTTGAGAATACACTGTCTCTGCTCTATTTGCTCCTTATTGCAGCAGGGAAGTTCTGTCATCAGTGGCCGGCAAGCCATCATCAGTGGACGGTAGGCCCTTTGCCGGCCACCAGTGCAAAATCAAGCAGTGTTCTCCTAATAAAGAACAGAGTTGGTCTAGAGGTGGAAATCGGTGCAAGTGTTCTAGTGTGCAACAGAGACATTCAGCAGTAGAAACAGTCCCTTTTTTCATGTGGAAACCGCATTCATGCATGAGTCCTCCATCGATCCTCGAGATCTGTATTGTATATATTAGTGTTGTGATTAAAGTAGTGGCTTTGTACTTAATTAGTTAGAATAGCTAATTTGTCTCGTGATATAATTATTTAATTAGCTAGATTAGTTAATTAATTAGTTCATTTGTCATTGTAAGAATTAGTTAAGTAGTTTAGCTAATTATTCATTTGTTTTGTAATAATTAGCTTAGCTTTAATTAGTTAGCTAGTTAGTTCATTCGGACCCTCATGTGTGAGGGCGCAATGTTGTACTAATGTATGTCTTCCAACCCCACGTCTTTCTAGCTTATGATGGTTAGTTTAGGAGCATCATGTTTTGTTTAGCATTCTTCATGTTTGCATCCATTTGTATTGCATGCACCAAGGCTTGGTTCATCATTCTAACTTGCATTGTTATTGCTTATACTTCTTTGAATACATGCTTAGACTGTATGCTATCAAATTAAATCATATGCCATATTAGTAGTCAAGCCTAGCAATTGCATACCTCATGTGTTGCATTAGCCATATTGCATAGTTAGGATCATGCATCTTTCTAACTTTTTTATCTTTTTTGGCTTGGAGTACTAGGCGAGCATTTACTCGCTTTAGCATATTGCATTGTATGTTAGTGTTGTCATATCTAGCATGCTTGCCATGAGGCTAAGTGCTTAAGTGTTAAACTACTTGAATGCCTATGGATGAAGGCTAATTACTTGAATTGGAATAATTTGAGTAAATGTTCATATGCGACTACTCTTTTCAAGGGGTACATATTTCGAAACAATTTTCAAAACAAACATGAATCAAGTGTTCCAATTCTTGCAAGTTAGTCTATACTTGTGTGTGTGCGCATCACATAGTAATACTAGCCTAATAAAGTGGAATAAGAGCATATAATGTACATAAAATTCATATCATGATTAGTAGAGGCCGATCTTTGATCGAGCGAGCGGGGGTGCTCAATTCATGACCTTCCCCTCTCATACCTAAGTTCCCGAGCTGAGATAATCTTGGTGATGACGGATATGTGGCCTTTGGCACGAGTCATTGGTTTCCTAAATTTTCCAAAAATATTTAGGTGGCGACTCTGTATCTAGCAAAGCAGTCCATTTTTGGCATTTTTTGATTCAAAATCGATTTTCCAAAAGATTTGCCAGATTGGGACTCTTTGGTGTTTATCTATTTCACATTGCACTTATGAGATCAGATTCAGAACAGTGAGAGTCCAATACTGTAGGGCTTATTCATCTTCTGAGAGAGGGCTTGAAAAAGTCAAGCTACATTGGCCGGTTATGTTGATTGTGTTGAAGTGGCCCCTTGCACTACCCTCGATGTTTGCCCAGACTGAACTGGTTGGTAATTCTGTCTCTAGCCTTGGCCAGACCGATGCCCCCCAGAATTTCAAGATCCCAAAGTACTCCCCACTCTACCCAATTGTGGACAAGACCATTTCATATGGCCCGATTGCCCGCAATGGTAGCATGTAGGCAATTGGCCCCTTCTCTGGGCTTAGCCTTGAGAATCCGTTGGTTATTGGTGACTCGGATTCTGTTTGCAATCAGATGCCTTGTGACCTTGTTGGCCACATCTGAAACAAGTAACATGGTAGGGACCCGCACTCCCCAAACTCCTCATGGAAATAGACCCCGATGATTTTATTTGTTAGGGTGTGGACTGGAAAGATGAAGAAAAAGAACCCAAAGATCTCTTAGAAGACCCCATATCACCCTTAGATTCCGTGTAACTCAGCCTCTTGTGATTCTGCCTCACTTCTTTAGCCTCAAGCATAATCTCCACATGAGCTGTAACCTCCATCAGTCTATCATACTCCTGATACATATTGCCCATCACTTTCATCAAGATCTTAGACCTTAGTCTCTTCTCAAATTCCAAACACCGAGACTCCTCGGTTGCTAGGAGCTCGGGTGCAAAACGCGCCAAACTAGTAAAAGTGGCCTCAAATTCCGCCACTGGTGTGTCTAATTGCCTTAAGTCTTCGAATTGCTTCCTCAACCTCTCCCTTGCTATGGGAGGCAAAAATTTCTCTTGGAAGGCGTGAGTGAATGCCTCCCAGGTATGCTCCATTCTGTGTTTCACTGATTTCCACCACTGACTAGCCTCCCCTTTAACTGATAAGCCACGAATGCCACCCGAAGTTCTCCATCATGGATATCTAGAATCTCCACTAACTTAATAATCTGCTCCAGCCATTCGTTTGCCTTCATTAGGTTAGGCCCACCACTAAACTCGATAGGGTTAGAACGAAAAAAATTCCTTCTTCAAGAAGGAGACTCGGGTTTCCTTTTCAATTGTCCTCTCTGCTTGCTCGGCTCGAAGTATCTCAATGGACTCACGAAGAGCCCCTGCCATCTCCCAAGCTAATGTCCACATCGCATCTTGGGCCAATGGAAGAGCCACATCATTTTGTCCCACCCCTTCTTCTTGGAAAGGGAGATCTTGTTATGCCAGCATATCCCGACAACCTCTACGAGGCCTACCTCAACCTCTTTCTCTTCCTCTTCCCAACATCCTATATAAAGATAAGGAAAGAATGAATTAACTCAAAGCCTGCATCACCAACCAACTCACACATTATACACAAATTAGATATACACCTATGCAAGTGTCTATATCATGTAAAACATAGTCATATAAACAGATAGAGCATACATGAGTTACTCTCCCACGACTCTGACTAGTCCCGTGGCACTCAAAGATTTCCTAATGGAAAAAGCATTGATCAGGTGCCCTTCCAAAAGGATTTCAATGATTGCAATAGGTATAAGTCACATCCTAAGAGCTTAACTCCATACCCACATAAACAGATAAGACACATAAGAAAAATTAACGTCCCCAGTAACACAACAGCCCTATGCGGTAAACCGCTTCCCACGAGCTCCAGGTATTCAACCTTGTTAGCTCTGATACCAATTTGTAACGCTCTGGAAAGAACCCTTCTAGATCTTGTTCTTCCAAGCATTACCAACACACAATGCATAATTAAAAGAATAAACAAAGCACACAATCATAACATTCATTTTCATTGAACTATTTCCCAAAATTTACAATATTGTCTCATTACATCCCCAACAAGAAAAACAGTTCAATAGATAAGATCATATACAAAACAAATCAAGTCCAAAATGGATCCCCTCCCCCCTCCAAAATATGCTTTTCCCACACTAACACACAAAATCAACTTTTAATTACAATTATAATAGCCAAAACCCAACAAAACTCCATTAGATATGTTATCAAGCTCCAAAAGTGTCCTTTCTTACGAATGCCATTATTTAATGGGTACATTACCTTCGTTTCCTGAAATTGTTAGCTTTTGGGGTGAGTGTGAGCTCAGTAGGTGATGAATTTAACAAGTTATATAGCCAATTGAAAGACTCATGATCATGCAATGCAACAATTGAAAATATGGAAATGAAGATGGGTACTGTGTTTATTTAGGTAAAAGAAAAGATGCAATGCATGAACTTTGTTCTATCTTCCACATTCACTACAAGTGGTAAACATACTATAACATCCCAAGTAGAAACCCAAAAGTCAAAGAATATATATATATATCTAGTTATAGTTTTGTATACTGAAACTAGTCCCACATTTGCCGGCTCCAAAGACAGGGGGGTGATGGGCACCCAAAACATTTTCCCTTCCACATTTGTCGGCTCCATAAATGGCGGGGACGTGGACACCCAAAACCATGTTTTTCTACATTTGTCGGCTCTAGAAATGGTGGGCTCGTAATGACCCAAAAAAAATTTCCCACCTTCGTCAAGCTATATGCGCAAACAGGACAATTGGGCACCTTGACTCCTCGCGTGGGTACCAATTACAATACACAACTCAACTCAACCAGACTCACTACTCGGACTCATAGACAATTTACCTCCTTGCAACCCTTTAACCTTCATTTCATTATGATGCCAAGAGAGAATGTAAGATGCATATGATGCATGAATTTGGAAAACCCTTGAATTTCCCTATAATAATTCCAAATCATAACAATTCAACATTTCTCACATCAATAACGGAGGATGCCTTATAAGCAATTGGGATACTTACGTGTAGATCCTAATAAGTAGATTTATTGTCTAATAGGTCCTATGAAAAAAATTTGTAATAAAAAAATGTTATTAATTAGAAATCTTAGCGACAATTTATAAAAATCATGACAAAAAAAGTCACTAATTGTCAATTTTTAGCGACGTATGTAAAAAATTGCCAAAAAACAAATATTTTTAGCGACAATTTTACCAAGACTTATTTTCAATAAGACTTGATAGGAATTAAGTCTTACTATTAGGACCTATTGGTAGTTTACCCTAAGCAATTCTCCTTATCATCAAGGTTTATATAGAGGAAGAGATCAAATCTTACATTCCATCCTTAGAGTTAAGTAAATGCATTCAATTTCATATTTTTAAACCAATTAAGCAAAACCCCTCTTTATTGAATAAGTCTCAAAGTTAGGGTTTAAGGAAAATTAGGGTTTTCTCTCTCATGTACAAATTGGAGATCAACTCTCACCATCACTTCTATAATCTTCAATAATAAGCATGATTTCATCCATAATCACAAAGTATCACCACAGCTTTCCAAAATCACTTACTAGCAACACAATTTATACATATACAAACATATATATATATATATATATATCTAACCTGAATAGCTAATGAAACTGCCACATAAGTATTTCAAATTGAAGATATAACGAGTTAAAGACACCCTTACCTCGAAATAGGAAGCTAGGCTTGAGAACCACACTTGAAATGTTCATGAGCTCGGGAAACAATTGGTAAAAATGTTGATCTAATCTTCCTTTCAACTTTCCTTCAAGGCTTTTAGGTGGATCTTAGGTTGAAATTAAAAATTAAAAAAAAAAAAAAAAAAAAAAAACCTTCAGTGAGAGGGCTAGGGTCGTCAAAAAAAAAATAGAGTTAGAGAGAGAGAGAGAGAGAGAGAGTGTGTGTGTGTGTGTGTGTGTGTGTTTGTGAAAAGTGGAAAGAAAATATATAAGGATCGACTTTTAAAATCTATTGTCCTAACTGACTGCTCGAGCGCAACTTCATTCACTCAAGTGAATAGCACAAATTCAGAAGGGTCGCTCAAGCAAAAAATGAGAGGTCCCAGAAGTTTTGCGGAGCTACAATGAAATTACTAGGAGCAAACATTCTATACTCAAGCGACAACTTCTTCGCTCGAGCGATCCGCCTGCAAAACTGCCAACTACTGGGAGCTGGAGATTTACGCTCGAGCGACAAAAGCATCGCTCAAGCAGTCCGAAAAACTCAGGTGTCACACTAACATCCGGTTAGAACTGTTTGAAGATGCAAATAATGAAGAAGCTATTGCACAAGCCTTGGACATGGCAGAAGGCCAAAGAGAAGCAACACTGATCAGACTTGTAGCTTATCAACAGCAACTTATCAAGAGTTTCAACAAGAAAGTTCTCCCAAGACAATTTACATCTGCTGAAAAGTCATGGATCACAAACGGGTGCCTGGCGAAGGAAAGTTAGGACCTAACTAGGAGGGGCCTTACAAGGTGTGGACACCCCATTTTGACCACCACTAAGACTTGGGAGCCGCAATCCGAACACTCGATGATGAAAGTTACATTATGCAAATGGTTAGAATCTTCAACAAAACAATTCAGTTTCGAGCTTCAAACCCAAGCCTTCCACCACATTTGGAGCAAAACCCTTTGTTTAGTTTGACCCCTCAGTGACCAGCGGAGCGTATTAATGAGCAGTGGGGCCAATTAAATTGGCAGGCCAGCCAATTAATGAGTAGGCCATACAAAATATTGGCCGGCCAACCATGTTCAGCAATGGCAGATATTTTGAGACAGCCAGTTGTCCCCATGACCATCCTTGCACCAGCAATCTCATTACAGATATTTTCGACGCGAGATGGTGTTTTTCTATAAATACAAGGCCTCCCCTAAGGGTTTGGGGTTAGAAAATTTTACCAAGAGCCAAAGACTTGCCAAACAACCTTCCTTCCTCTCTTGCAATATACATACACTATACATACACTTCCTAAGCCTAAACTTGAGGCCTTCTGCTGAGATTCTTGAACACAAATTTTAGCTCTTAAGAGTGTTCAACTACAAGAAGATCATCCTCTCTTTAAAGGGTAATCTTTGAGCTTTTATACCATCTTTTACTATCTCTTTTCTTTACTTTTTCACACTGTTTTTCAGAGATTTTTTAAGCTTAAAAATGTGATTTTAAGTCACAAAAAAGAGGAGGGGTTAGCCACCATTTCTTAGGCTTGTTAGTCATTTGAAATTTCTTGGCTTTAGCGTACTTTTCCTCACTTTTTCCACCTCAAAAACCTAATTTTCAGCATTGTTTTAGTGTTGTTTTTGGTGTTAAATTATGCTTTGAATATTGTAGACGTGTTGTTGTAAGTCGTCATGGATATAGCCTTCAATCCATTTGAGTTGATTGTCTTTTCTTACACTTTTTTATATCTTTCATACATGTTCATACTATTGTAATCACCTTTGCATAATCAACTCTGCAACTTCCCTCCATTCTTCATTTATTTTGATAAAGAATTGAGTCAAACAAAAGACTGTTGTTCTAAGCATAAGAAAGAGACTTTTCATACTTAATGGTTTAATCTCTTCAGAGGTTCATTACCAAGGCATCACATCTTTCTCATGCTAAGCACAATCTCTTGTTTGAAATTTCTCTTTATCACCGGTGCATTTACTTCAAAGGGACTAACTTCCTGGTTTAGACCCTTGGAAATCCTAAAGGAAGGTTTCATTATAGCTTGTTATCAGGTTTGGATCTAGGGTCATTATTGCCCTTTTCGGGGTTTGACTCCGAATACATTATTGCTCGTAAATAAGTTTGATTCCTCCTTTATAATTTCCCCCCATAGAAAAGGGCTTGAAAAGCTCATTTCTTGAGTAAAGTCAGTGCTTGATACTCTTTATCACTTTTTGGACTTAGTAGACATAATTATCACTTGGACAAAAAATGAAGAAAAGATAAGAGCTGGAAAGGTAATGTAAACGAAGCTTATAAAATTGGAATAAAAGAGATCAAAAAAAAAAAAGTAATAAAATTGAGTCGGGTTCAATCGGACGTTATATTGAACCTATTGCGTCTTGACTCATTGCATATTCTTTAGTGATGTTCAATGATTCAAGAACCAATGTCCACCCCTGTTGTTGGTTTTTCATTTCATTTTTATTGAGCTTTTGTCCTATCGGTTCTAAGATCATCACGCAACAAATATGCGAAAATTGATGATTTCTGAACCGATTCTATTCCTCCCTTGATCATCTTCACGATAGGAAATAGCTGAGAGGATAAACATCTCCTGAAAACACTCTATTTTTGCTCTGCTTCAGCTTTGTTGCAGCAGGGTAATCCCTAAAAATAGTGGCCAGCCGGCCACCATTATGTTCGGCCAACCACTTTCCAAGGCCAGCCAGCCACCTTTTTTTGTACAGGCAGTAGCATTTTTGTGGCAGAACAGAGCCGAATCTAGGGCCAAAACATAATAATTTATGACTGCAAACAGAAGAGATTCTGGCAACAAACACAGAGGTTTCCAGGAGGATGTTCTCGATTGCGCGCATGTGGCTCCTCGATTCTCATTCTAGTCCATTAAATTAATGCTTTAATATTAAGTATGTTGTAATTAATTAGTTAGCTTCATTTGAGTTTGCACTAGCTAGTTAAATTTAGTTAATTCATTCAATTGTATTGTAATAAGTAATTAATTAGGACATTCATTCGATCCCTCTTGTGCGAGGGAAAATGTGTAACATTTGTAATATTTTGTACGTCTTCAAACCCCCATTTCTTTCTCCCTTTTATTTACTTGCTTACTATGGTTGCACGTAGTATCATATCTTTGGTTTCATATTATTACCATGACTTGCACCCAATTTTTGCATACATTAGGATTTGGCTCATCAAACTTGATAAACATCAATTATTTCTTGCTTGAATACACGTGCTACCATATGCCTTGATTTGATCCATATGTCATGTTAAATAAACCGAACCTCGTAGTTGCATTAGTCACATGCATATTAGAGCATGTATATTTCTAATTATTTTCTTCTCTTTAGCTTGCCCTGGCTGAGTACTAGGTGAGCATTTTTGCTTTAGCATATTGCATACATGTTTGTGTTACCATATCAAGCATATTACCCTGAGGCTAAGTGCTTATTTGATATACCTCTTTGAATGCCGATGGATGAAGGCTATTTCACTTAAATTGGAATGATTTTGACAAACATACATATGAGCTTACTTTTTCAAGTAGCACATATTCAAAATTCTTTTCAAACAAACATGAAATCAAAACATTTCAAAATGGATGACTTAGTCTATACTTGTGTGCCTCACACAGTAGGTTAGCATTAATAATTAGAACAAGAGCATATAATGTACATAAAAAATTATATCATGATTAGTAGAATCTGATCTTTGATCAGGTGAGTGGGGTGCTCAATTCATGACCTTCCCCTCTCATACCTAAAATCCCGAGCCAAGACACTTTGGTTATGACGGACAAGTGGCCTTTGGCACAAGTCATGGCTTTCCTAAATTTTTCAAAAATATTTAGGTGGCGACTCTGAAATCTGGTATTGCAATTCATTTTTGGCATTTCTAATTGTAAATCAATGTTTCAAAGATTTGCAAGATTTGGACTCTCTTTGTGTTTCTTTGTTTCACATTGCACTTGTGAAACCAGATTCAAAACCACGAGAGTCCGAATTGTAGGACTATTGTATCCAAGGAGACTAAACCCCTCCGAGGAGCACGAAAAGCAAGCTACAGTTTCTGGCGACTCTGCTGGGGATTTAGAGAACTTGACTTAAACTTCATGATGTGATATTTTATCTACATATATATGTTCTTTGCATTTGTATTTGCATAGTACTCTTTGGTCATGTTTGATTCACAAGATTAATAGTGAAGTATTAATAATCCTATTAAGTTAGTGTGGTATTCACTATCCAGTTGGATTAATATCCATTGGATTAATAATCCCACCCCTACCCCATTACTAATAATCCTACAAATTTGTTGGATTAATTATCCATTGGATTAATAATCCTAAACCAAAATGTTAAAACAAACATAGGATAATTGGGCCCATGGATTAATAATCTCAATCCCATGCTCTAATCCACCCAATCAAACATGCCCTTTGGTCACTGTGTTTTCCATCTACTATTCTTGGGCGGCTTGCCTATAAAGCTGCCAAAAGCCTGGCTGGTCGTGGGCTCTGCCATATTGGAAACACAACCCTTGGATCTGGATTATCGTCGTACCGCTTGATCCTCCTTTCACTTCTCGCTATTAGGTGTGAGAGGTATATTAGGTAATCTTACTGAGGTACCCTTTTGGACCAATCGGCCTACTACATGTTGTGAGCTCTAGCGACCATCCAAAAATAGGACAGGATACTCTCTTATATTCAGGATGTTATGAAACCACTTGTTTGAATAGTGGAACTCTAGATCATGCCAAAGCTAGGACAGGGAAACCCTAACCTCTCATAGGGTTGTTTTGAGTGCTTTTGTGCAAAATGTGAAATCTTTGGCAATGTGTGATGTAATCCTTGGAGAGTCTTAATATTGAGGCGATTCCTTTCAAAACTTGAGGGTTATATCAGAATCGTAATTTGGGTCAAAATCCAGGGGTTTGTGTTTGATATGGGTGAATTTTCAGCAAGACCAGAACCAGGGCCAAAAAAATTATATCTTGCTTTGTCTTGACCAGTATACCTAGTATCCTGATCTGATAAGGCATTTGTTTTTAATGCTAGGTTTGTTTGAGCCACAGAAGGAGCAGTACCTAACTCAGCAAAGGCCCAACCTAATCTGACCCGAAAAGCCTTAACCCATCATAGTCCATCCAATCCCAACAAAGAAAAAAAAAACAAAAAAAAGCACTCAACAAAGGTCCAATCCATCTGATCCCTAAAGGCTAATTTAGAAAGGATCCATCTAATGCCAAAAGACCCATTCTAAAAAGCCCAATCCAGTCAAACCCATCTAGACTAATCCAGTTCAAATACATCAAGTGTAACCGGGTCAAAATCCTTGTTAGTCATCTCTCAAGTTACACCAATACATTTCCCTAATTGCCAACTCAGTAGACCCATGATGGCACAAAGTCCAGAAGAAGTTGCAGCAATGATAACAGCCTTTCAAAAAACCATGGATACACTAAACCAGAGAATTACCATGCAGGATGAGACAATTTCTGAAATGCAACGCCCATCTGGGGCACCTACCACACATCTAGTCCCGGCTACCCCGCTGAACCTTGATCTATCTCCGCTATCTAAAAATCTCTAGGCTCCGGATCTCCAAGAGGTGTTAGCTCAAGCTCGAGCTTTCAAGCCTTTGGCGTAGCCCTATGGGGGAACTCTCCATGATTTTGATCCCGCCAGGATAAAAGTCTCTCAACTTTAAAAAATGTTTAAAAAGTCTCAAGGATTTAACTCAATCCTAGACATCGAGGACGGTTACACGAAGGCTTCTGTAAGGTTACCACAGAACTTTAAGATGCCGCATATTGACAGATTCGATGCAAGTGGGGATCCGATTGTCCACATCCATCTCTTCTCAAATGTCTTGAAACCAATAGGCTTGACATGGGCTCAGAAACTGTCATTGTTCGGGAGGACTCTATCGGAAGTAGCAGCCACCTGGTATGCCAAACTAGAGGACTCAACCAAGCAGAACTAGGAAGAACTATCTGAGGGATTTGTTAATCAGTATTTCTACAACACTCAGATGGAGGTAACGATCAACGAACTGGAGGCAACCTCTCAAAATCCCGAAGAACCCTTCATAGACTTTGTTACGAAATGGAGGGCGAAGGTCGCACAAATGACCAACAGGCCTTCAGAGAGGGAACAAATTCGCTTAGTAGTTTAGAACCTTGAACCAGACTTGTTACAAAGGATGATAGTCATGCCACTATCTACCTTCACTGCTTTACATGAATTGGGGGTTCAGATTGAGAGTGCTTTCAAGAAGGAAATTATCCAAAGAACGATCGAACCAACAAGGGGGTGTTTTCCAGGAGTACCAATGCTAGCATAGCACTATTCCTAAACCCACTGAAATCAATACCATTGCCACTAATCCCAAAACTGCCGATCCTTTTGCCAATAACAACCCACAAACAGTCATTTAACCCCAAACTCAAGGCAGAACTTTCACCCCCCCCCCTCCATATGAGCCTAACCAGCGCACTAAAAGTCCTGATAGAAAGAGGGTATCTCAAACCCCTTAATTTCCAACCTCTTCCTGACCCACTCCCTGCTAGATATAACCCCACCAAATATTGTGTGTACCATCAGTAATGCGGTCATGGCACTGATCATTGCTACTGCCTTTGTCATGAGGTTCAAAATCTCATTGACAACCAAACGATAACTACACCTCAAGAACCCAATGTTACCACTAATCCATTTCCCATCCATGACCGAGTACCTCCTCCTCACCTTAACCTCATCCATACACTACCACCTACCTTCAGCCCCAGTATATATCACTCCATCCCATCTATCAACGCCAAAGGTGTTTATTTTTTAAGACACCGATTTGTGCACGATGGATACACCCAATCCGGTTTGGATACACCAAGAGCGCCAAATGGCTAAACCCACTACTACTGAGATGTTAAAAATGATTAAAGACCTTTAAGGAATAGTGGCAGATTTAACCTTTGGGGTTTCGACCCCGTCATTTACCACACCTCATACAGGGGATTTTATACCAAAGAATTCTCCAATGTTGGAACAAACTAAAAGTGGAATGGGTCAACCCAAAATCGAAAGTGAGATAAAGACTGGTGGTGATAATAGAAGGGTAACCCAATTAGATACAATGATCAACCCATATATGTTCTGACTCTTTGACAGGGCTAAAGCAAGTAGGAAAAATGAGTATAGGGTGACTATTAACCCTTGTGCACATCTCTGACGGGTTATCGAAGCTCTAAGGACCAAAAGCCTAAAGAAATGGCAAGTCCTTGCAATTGTTGAAAGGGTTGTGGATGAAACTTTCGCCATTCAACACACCAATGCTCAAGTGAGGGTTACTATGGATGAATTCAATGAGAAAAGCCAGGTTGCAGGTATTTTGAATCACAAGTTGGCAAACAAGGGAAGGTCAAACAATGAAAAGAAATGCTTTACCAGAAACACCCATCCTAATTCCAGTCCCAAGCCCATGAATACCTAGCCAACACCCGCCAACCCATTTGCCAATATTTCTAACACTGATGCTTCCTCCTCCCAAAAACGAACCTTTACCCATCTCCATATGAACCCAACCCTCGCCTTGAAGGTACTGATGGAGAAAGGGTATCTCAAACCGCTCAATCCTTGACCTCTCCCTAACCCTCTCCCACCTAGACATGACCCTACCCAATATTGCACATTCTATCAGTAGTACGATCACCATACTGACTGTTGCTTTCACTTTCGCCATGAATTCGAGACCTGATTGACAAAAAGATCATCATCCCACCTGAAAATCCCAAAGCTATCAATAAACCTCTTCCTGATTATAATAGATTGCCACTCCACAACATAAATCCCATCCATGGCTTGCCAACAACCAACCTTGACCATAGCTAGCATAGTCAAAAAGATGTGTGGGGACAACTGGGGTAATTGTGAGGCTCAATCTATGAGACTCAGTTTGAAAGTCTCGTATTGCTGAATTGAAGACAGGTTTGGACCCTCCCATGAGCTACTTGAAGTTTTTTTGAATTCTGTAGATAGACTTAGAGAGTGAAAACCCCTTTTGTCTCAAGAGTACTGATTTTGTTTTGAGTTGTGTCCTGTAAATAGTTGAGTTGTGTATCGAGTATTATTTTCTTTTTTGCGTCGTTGTGTCAGTTGAGTCTTGTCTTTTGAGTCGCTCTCGTGTACCCTTATGTCTTTGTCTTCTTTTCAATAAGAAAGCAGGAGTGAAGTTTTTGGATCATTTTATCGTGCCTATAATAATTCATGTGTGACCTTTTTAAAATAGGAAAAGCTTTGAATTTATTTTTTGAATGAGATTATGTTAATAAGTTTGAGTGTTAAGAAGGATCCCCCAAATGGTTTGAGTGGATTCTGACTTATCGGTGCAATGTCCTTCATGAGTTCAAAATTTTAAGTTGTTTCATTTGCAAACTTGCCAAGATAGGTTCAGAATTGTGCGTAGTATTCTACACTGTCCTGGGGATTATCTTCACCTTTAGGCGATCATTTTGGCAAGCATAAGACGGCTTTCAGACCTCACAATCATAGAATTTCTCCCCTTGGTGTTTTCATTACTTCAAAAAGAAATAGATAAAAGAAACCAAAAAGAACCACCCCCCCCCCCCCCAAAAAAAAGGAAAGAAAAGAAAAGAAAGAGGGGAAAAAATGAGAAGAAGAAGAAGAAAGAAAAGAAAAAGAAAAGGGAAAAAAAGTCAACCATCAAACCAGGGGTATTCATTGGAAGAAAATCTAACCAATTGTGAGGAAATGAACTTTTGTCTAAATCCAGGGAGGCTACTGTGAGGAAGTACCATGAGAAGAACCAACTTTGAAAATGGAGTGAAAGAAAAGGAATAAGACATGCATAAGGGAATGGAAAACCAAGCTCAAATCAAGGTGAAGCCAGTTTCAGTGTTAGGGCAAGGATGACTATTGATTAAATTCACCACAAAAGTTATAACGCTATCCTTGAGAGGCTCACTAGGTTGAAAACTCGAAAGAGCGACATAGGCAAAAGTTAGAGCATGAAAAATGAGAAATCAAATAAATAGAGCTCGCAAGGTTGAAAACTGAAAGGGCAGCTTTGGCAAAAGTTAGAGCTCAAAAGGAGAGTGTCAACACCCGAGTAAACCTCAGCCATGAACTACGTTGACCTGATTCCCATTCTTAGGATATATAGGCAACTTCATCCTGAAGTTCGGTCTCAACCATATCCATCTCATTCATCTCAACCGAATCATCTTACCTAATTCACGTTATCAGCTTCACATCAATCCATGAGCTATACCGACTGCTATGCATGTCATATACTTACGTTGGGTAAGAAAGAACTAGCTTGAATCAACAAATGGAGAAATTTTCAATACTTGAACTTATCAATAGAATCTCTAACTTGAGTAAAAAAGGAACCAAAACTTGGGTTTTGCGAAATTGAGTTTTAAAGGGAGCATAAATAATAATAGGGGCACTATGAATGATCAGTCACCTTGAGTCTTTTTCTGCTTTCAGGTCAGTTGTAAGGTCTTTTGTGTCGTGCCCAGTATTTGTCTCGGTCTGCACTCTTTATTGAGTCACCATAGTGTGTCTATCGCTCAAGTTCAACTGAGTGGTATGGTCAAAATTCCATACACAAGTGTTCGCTCCAAACTTGAAAACAAGTCCGTGTGTGGAATTCATAAACAAACTGAGAGTGCCCATACAAGGGGCATCGCGTTCATGATCATTGCAAAATGTATGTGAAGAATTTGTTACTACTTTGGAGGGGACTGAAGGAAGTTCTCAACATACTGGGATAGAAGGAAAGCATAAGTCTGATTGGTTGGCAACTGTTCTAGGATCTGATAATCCGTATCACATGTGCCTGCATAATGTTGACAACAGTGGCCAGTGATTGGACACTAGGGGCAATTTTTAGTGCATCTGATCGGGTCATCAATTGAACAAGGTGCATGAACCCAACCTTTCTCTCAGTAAACTCAAAGCCATTTGTTAGGCATTTTCCCTTGGGTTAGGGTAACTCACCCCCATGATGATTCTGATATGATTCAGCTTTCGAAAGTTGTCTCCAACCATTTCAAAACTCTCTTAAGATTGCCCTATTCCCTCTTATTAATACATGTGTTTTGGATTATACATGCAATGCTCATACACTCTAGTTGATTTGAATTGCATGATTGGTGCTCATGTTCTTGACTTTGTTCTGTACTTGTAATAATAGTGTTTCGTTAAGTTACCTTCTGCAGTATTTCTCAGTTGCATTTTAATAAGTTGTGGCAAGTTGCCCTACACTCATTCCATAAGGTACATGATGCACTATCTTGTATACTTGCATCACACTGTTTTGTGCATTCATCTTACATCTCACTATTTTGTGCATTCATCTTACATCGCGTTGTTTTGTGGATTCATCTTGCATCGCATTGTCTTGTGCATTCACCTTGTATCACACTGTCTTGTGCACCTCGTAACGCACTGTTTTGTACACCTGCATTGCACTGTCTTGTGTATTCACCTTGTATCGCACTGTCTTGTGCACCCCGTATCGTACTGTTTTGTGCACCCACATCGCACTGTTTTGTGCACCTACATGGCATTGTCTTGTGCACCCACATCGCACTGTCTTGTGCATTCACCTTGCATTGCACTGTCTTGTGCACCTACACAGCATTGTTTTGTGCATTCACCTACGTCGCACTATCTTTTGCATTCACCTGCATCACTGTCATGGCCCAAACACGCCCCTATGGGTTAGAGTCATAACTAGCCAGTAATCGTGAGAGTCAGTGGTGGCTTCATTTTCTTGAATTCTTTAGTAAGGGCTATTATTCGGTCATCATTTTGCAAAATCCGGTATAGGTTGTACCGAAGGTGGGGATTGCAGTTGTTGCCACTACTATTGTTGCCTTAGTGTTTCTACCATGTCCTGCATCATTCTCTCCATTCGGTCTAGCCGAGCAGTGGAGGATTCTTCTAGAAGATCGGCTCTTGTCCTCACCATCATCTAATGAGACTTTCATTATAATTCATACAGAAGATATACACAATATTCATGTACAAAAAGAGCACATTCATACAATTAGGCAACAGTTATATATATCATATAGTTGCATACTTCAAATCACTTAGCAATTTCTCAATGCATTCAAGCATATATTTATCATATGAATGCAACTTAGATCTTTTCTAGACACTCTATTGCTCATTGGAACAAGTGTGAGTTATTACTCATGCTCTGATACCACTCTGCCATGGCCTAAACCCGCCCCTATGGGTTACAGTCATAACCGGCCAGTAATCATGAGATTACCTGCGGCCTCAATCAGAAATCAAATCATATTTAATAATAAGGGGCCATAATGCGAAAGAAGAACTTGTAAAGATTGTCCAATGAGCTGTGCATATATGGCTTAATCAAAAACTTTCAATATATATGTAATAACTCACACTATACAAACATCCATAGTATGTATTACATGAGTCCAGGATCATTCAAAAGTCAATATTGAAAAAAACCAAGGTTATACACAAATTTGGTCATACATGACCACAAAAGAACAAAAGTAAACGCAAAACAAAAGTAAAGCCTCTTGCGTGAGGCGACCTTGGTTGACTCCTCAAAACTCGGTTTCTTATAGCTCACTGGGGCTAGGGTTGGACATCCCACTGCTCACCTATGTACAAATAAAGAGTGAGCGAACACCTAGTGAATAATACCAAAGTAAAGGAGTTCATGAATGAGATTCATTTAACCATAATTCATAAACTAAACTTGTTGATCGATGTCAATGCAAAATGACCTCTAGTCCAATATATCATATATCATATCCATATACAAAATGACCTCAGGTCCAATTCGTATTTACAAAACAACCTTTAGTCCATTATAAGCAAAACGACCTTGGGTCCAGTTCATATACAAAACAACCTTGGGTCCATTGTATGCAAAATGACCTTGGATCCAATCAATTCATATTCACATGTTTGCGCACTTTTAGATCTATGATCATGTTCACATTTGTCTTCGTATTCAAAATGACCTTAGGTCCAATCAATTCCTTATTCAAAATGGCCTTTAGCCCATCTAATAGTTATATAAAACAGCCTTAGGCCCAATTTGTATCCTCTTCAAGTAAACCGAATGGCCTTGGGCCCATTTCGTAATCATACATCAATCACTTCGCATACTTCATTGCGAATCAAGCGGATAGAATACTCATTCACAGTATTAATTCAGAAGTTTAGAAACTTATCACAGAGGTAACATTTAGAAAATAATGTATACACAAAAATATCTTTACTAAGATATTACTCACAATGTTCCAATGCTTGATTCGTCCTTGCACTTGACCCTACATAATTCATAACACATTGGGTCATAATACAATTCAATCCATTCTTTAGTTTACTTAACTTTCTTAGGCTTCTTTTGTGTCCCTTTAATTCATTTAGGATGCTCAATGTGTGCTTAAGAATACTCAGAAATGGAAAAGAAAGGAAATTGGAACATAAAACAACTTTTCAAAAGTTTTTGAAACAAGGCACTCCGCTCGAGCTCAACTTTTGTCGCTCGAGCAGTTTGTAAAACTCTATAAAAGTACTGGTTGCATAATTTTTACGCTTGAGCGAGACATTCTTCGCTCAAGCGATGAGTATTGCAAAACAGGGTCATCTCGAGCGCAAGTTTTGCCGCTCGAGCTACGGTGCAATTCTCTGTAAAACTTCTGGGAGCTAAATTTTTACGCTTGAGCGAGACTTTCTTCACTCGAGCAGATAGGTCGAATTCTAGAATTTCCAGAATTGTGTTTGAACTTCAGATACACATTCAAAGGTCCAATTTCGTGCTAAACTCACTCAAATATGCAAGAACACTCCCAAATACATATATTTGAAGATGAGTTCAACTATAGTTCAAAATTCCATGGATTCAACAAACTTTGAACCGAAAACTTTGTATAATTATAATCCATGTTCTTTATCATGCATTTACAAGCTTCGAGGCTTTCAAAACTTAACAATTCATGCATGCATGTGTTAAACAACCCTTAATTTAACATGATCATTAAGGTTTATGCTCAAACATGAGAAATTACTATGAATCCATGCATTCATGTCTATATTGATATCAAATTCATCCATTTAAGCTTAATTCATGTATTTAGCTTCATATATAGTTTGAATTCACATAATTACAAACTCTAACTCATGAATTAAGAGTTAATTACTTACTTAGAAGCTTTAATCTTCCAAATTCTAGCTAGTTCTAGAGTCTAGCTCTTCAATTCTCTAAGCTTTGAGCTAAAATCTTCAAATTGAATTCTCCCTCTCTCTATAATCGACTCTCTCTCTCTCTCTCTCTCTAGTGTATTTTCAAATCTTTGAGCTCATAATGTGAGCTTAAGTGTGTTTAGCTCAAATATATATACTAGTTGATTAGTACTAATCAAACTCACTTAAAGATTAATGAACCACATTTAATTTAATCTAATTATCTTGATCCAAATCAATTTTTAATTAAACCTCACCATAGGCTCTAAAAATCATGCTAATCACAATAATACAGTCAATTTTGGTTTATGTTGCCTCTATGGCCCTCAATTTCAATTTCTAACAGAAAATGAAACAGATTTCTCTACAGTGAACAGATATAACTTCAAATTCACATATAATCACATGATTAGCATTCAAATTCACAACAAGCATATAATCACAAGTATAATTAATGATTAACAGTATGTCACAGAGCAGGGTTATCACAATCGCATTGTCTTGTGCATTCACATTGCATCGCACTGTTTTGTGCACCTACACAGCACTATCTTGTGTATTCACCCACATCATATTTTCTTGTGCACCTTGCATTGTGCTATCTTGTGTGCCCACATCGTACTGTCTTGTGCACTCACTCGCACTATCTTGTCCATCTCCATCCACATATTGCTCCCTTCGTACCTTTATCATCATCTCATTGCATAGTGCTGCATATCATCATTACACAACCACTTTTTAAAACTTTTCGACAGCTTAGTATGCGTAAGTCCAATTTCAAATCAAATATCAAACCCGTTTACCCCTTTAATGTTCGAAGAGCGTTAATCCCCAACATGGGTCTAAGTGACCTTAAATCCTCTAAAGGTGCAATTCCTTTGGTGTTTGTCGTGCCTGAACGACTTCAAGCAGTCTAGTATAACCACCTAACTATGTTTGTAGTAAGTTCCTAGGAGACCAACTGAGATAATGGAAACTAGAGTTCAAATGGCAATGCCTAGAACGTAAAGGTTTGGAATTTCTAAGACGAAAGTCTGGTTTAAATACCCAAGGGTGTATCCTCGACTTGAAATCTATATGGCAGCCCCATAGGTTGAGGTAGCTTGTAGGCACCGCAATTCTAGATATAGAACCAACCTAGTCTATCATCTTGTTGGAGAATAGAGAAAATTGCAAACATAGCCAGGGAGAAAAGTAGTACATGTGGTTTGGAAGCGCAAGATACAGGAAGAAGTCAAGAAGTCTTCAAACCAAGAAGAAGAGGAAGAGCCCCAGCAGCATAAGGTGAGACCTCGCCAATTACCCCTATAAGGTACTTTCTAAAGCACTGCTTCCCAACTGCTACATCACATTTATTATCTATTACCTCTATAGCATTGCATATAGCATTATCGCACACATCTACTACATTATCCATTACACACATTACGTCATACCATTTTATTACCTGCATCATTTCCTTGTTAAGCTTAGTTTGGCATGTGCTCATACTTTTCACATTAAAACATAGCTTTGCATGTGTATGCTCTTATTCTGCAAGAATTGTGGTGTGAGGGTTTCACTACCTTTTCTGTGTTAGACGTGGTTTGTTTTATGTCCATACCTTTTTCTAGATAAAACGTAGTTTGGCCTGCACCCCTTATTCACTTCATCCATTGTATCCATTGCATCGCACTTTGTCTTGTTGCATTTAGCATTTAGGATCATTATCTTTTCCCAGCAAATCATTCCTCACTTATATCATACCACCCTATTACTTGTATTCTTACTGGGAAAGGCATAGTTCTGCATATGTACGCACCTATTCCACAAGAATTATGGTTTGAGGGTGTCGACACCTTTTCTGTGTTAAACGTAGTTTGATTTGCGTCTCCATTCTTTTATGATATTTGTGCAATAAGCACTGCTCGTGGTTTTGATTAGATCATTGCATTGTATATCATTTGCATCCTGTCCCCGAACTGCGCTGGTTTGATTCCTTGCAAAGGGATACGTAGGCAACCATCGGGTTCAACCAACTGCATCTGCATTTTGTTTGTTTGCCCAAGTCTTACGCCCAAAAGGATTAACATGAATTCTATTTTATTTTCTTCCTATTTCTCTTTCTTTTCTCTTCTCTTCTAGCTATCGAGAACAAAATTTCTCTCTAACTCTGTCTGTCCTGGTCGTCTTCGAGCTTTGACATTCACTCACGCCATTTCATGACTTCAAGCTCTGTTAAAGAGGGGCAACTGTAGACACCCCATTTTGACTGCTCCTAAGACTTAGGCGCCTCAATTCAAACACTCGATGATGAAAGTTGCATTATAAAAATTGTTCGAATCTTCAGCAAAAGAATTCGGTTTCGAGCTTTAAACCCAAGCCTTCCACCCCATTAGGACCAAAACCTTTTTTTTACCCAGACCACTCAGTGAGCAGTGGGCCCAATTAAATTGGTAGGTCGGCCAATTAATGAGTAGGTCGTACAAAATATTGGCCGGCAGGCCATGTTCAGCGACAGTAGATATTTTAAGATAGCTAGTTGTCCCCATAACCATGCCTTGGACCAACTGTCTCATTACAGATATTTCCGATGTGACAAGGTGTTTTTCTATAAATACAAGGCCTCCCTTAAGGGTTTGGGGTTAGAAAATTTTTCCAAGAGCCAAAGACTTGCCAAGCACTCTTCCTTCCTCTCTTGCAATATACATATACTATACATACACTTCCTAAGCCTAAACTTAAGGTCTTTTGTTGAGATTCTTGAACACAAATTTCAGCTCTTGAGAGTGTTCAACTTGTGGCTTGTGAACTAGAAGATCATCCTCTCTTTAAAGGGTAATCTTTAAGTTTTTGTACCATCTTTTGCTATCCATTTTCTTTGCTTTTTCACACTATTTTTCAGAGTTTTTTTAAACTTAAAAATGTGATTTTAAGTCACAAAAAAGAGGAGGGGTTAGACACCCTTCCTTAGGCTTGTTGGTTGTTTGAAATTTCTTGGCTTTAGCATATTTTTCCTCATTTTTTCCACCTCAAAAACCTGATTTTCAGCACCGTTTTAGTACTATTTTGTGTGTTAAATTATGCTTTGAATATTGTAGATGTGTTGTTGCAAGTCCTCATGGATATAGCCTTCAATCCATTTGAGTTGACAGTCTTTTCTTGCACCTTTTCGTAGCTTTCATTCATGTTCATACTATTGTAATCACCTTTGCATAATCATCTCTGCAACCTCCCTCCATTCTTTGTTTATTTTGATAAAGAGTTGAGTCAAACAAAAGATCGTTGTTCAAAACATAAGAAAGAGATTTTTCATGCTTAATGGTTTAATCTCTTCGAAGGTTCATTACCAAGGCATCGCATCTCTCTCATGCTAAGCACAATCTTTTGTTTGACATTTCTCTTCATCACTGGTGCATTTACTTCGAAAGGACTAACTTTCTAGTTTATACCCTTGGAAATCCTAAAGGAAGGTTTCATTATAGCTCGTTATCGGGTTTGGATTTAGGGTCATTATCACCCTTTTCGGGGTTTGACTCTGAATTCATTATCGCTCATAAATGAGTTTGATTCCTCCTTTATAATTTTCCCTGTGGAAAAGGACTTGAGAAGCTCATTTCTCGGGTTAAGTCAATGCTTGATACTTTTTATCACTTTTTGGACTCAACAGATGTAATTATCACTTGGACAAAAAAGGAAGAAAAGATCAAAGTTGGAAAGGTAATGTAAAAGAAGCTAATAAAATTGGAATAAAAGAGGTAAAAAAAAAAGATAATAAAATTGAGTTAGGTTCAATCGAACGTTATATTGAACCTATTGTGTCTTAACTTATTGCATACTCTTTAGTGATGTTCAATGATTCAAGAAGCAATGTCCACCCATTTCCTTGAGATAACTCCATGATAGGGAGGAGGTGTTATTGGTCTTTCATTTCATTTTATTGAGCTTTTGTCCTATCAGTTCTAAGATTATCACGTAACAAACATGCGAAAATTGATTATTTGTGAACTTATTCTATTCCTCCCTTGATCATCCTCATGATAGGAAAGGGCAGAGAGGATAAACATCTCCTGGAAACACTCTATTTTTGCTCTGTTTCAACTCTGTTGCAGCAGGGTAATCCCCAAAAATAGTGGTCGGTTGGCCACCACGATGTCCAGCCAACCACTTTCCAAGGCCAGCCAGCCACCTTTTTTTGTACAGGTAGTGGCATTTTTGTGGCAGAATAGAGAAGAATCTGAGGCCAAAAAAGAATAATTTTCTAACTGCAAATAGAACAGATTCTGGCAGCAAATAGAGAGGTTTTTAGGAGGATGATCTCGGTTGCTCTCATGTGACTCCTCGCCTCCCATTCTAGTCCATTAAATTAATGCTTTAATATTAGTATGTTGTAATTAATTAGTTAGCTTCATTTGAATTTGTAATAGCTAGTTAAATTTAGTTAATTCATTCAATTGTGTTGTAATAAGTAGTTAATTAGGAAATTCATTCGGACCCTCTTATGCGAGGGCAAATGTGTAACACTTGTAATATTTTGTATGTCTTCCAACCCCCATTTCTTTCTTCCTTTTATTTACTTGCTTACTATAGTTGCACGTAGTATCATATTTTTGGTTTCATATTATTACCATGGCTTGCACCCATTTTTTGGCTCATCATACTTGATGAACATCGATTATTTCTTGCTTGAATACACAAGCTACCATATGCCTTGAATTGATCCATATGTCATGTTAAATAAACTAAACCTCATAGTTGCATTATGTTTGTGTTGCATTAGTCACTTGCATATTAGAGCATGCATTTTTCTAATTATTTTCTTCTCTTTGGCTTGCCACGGTTGAGTACTAGGTGAGTATTTTTTGTTTTAGCATATTGCATGTATGTTTGTGTTATCATATCATGCATATTACGTTGAGACTAAGTGCTTATTTGATATACCTCATTGAATGCTAGTGGATTAAGGCTATTTTGCTTAAATTGGAATGATTTTGACAAATGTACATATGAGCTTGCTTTTTCAAGTAACACATATTCAAAATTCTTTTCAAACAAACATGAAATCAAAACATTCCAAAATGGGTGACTTTGTCTATACTTGTGTGCCTCACATAGTAAGTTAGCATTAATAATCAGAATAAGAGCATATAATGTACATAAAAAGTCAATCATGATTAGTAGAGGCCGATCTTTGATCGGGTGGGTAGGATGCTTAATTCATGACCTTCCCCTCATACCTAAGTACCCGAGCCAAGACACTTTGGTTATGACGGACAAGTGGCCTTGGCTTTCCCAAAAATATTTAGGTGGCGATTCTGAAATCTGGTAATACAGTCCATTTTTGGAATTTCTAATTGTAAATCGATGTTTCAAAGATTTGCCAGATTTGAACTTTCATTTGTGTTTTTTTGTTTCACATTGCACTTGTGAAAACAGATTCAAAACCACGGGAGTCCAAACTATAGGGCTATCATATCCAAGGAGGCTAAACCCCTACGAGGAGCACGAAAGCAAGCTACACAAGGTTACAATCGTTACTAGAAATGGAGCATACTACTTGGACAATCTCAAGGGCAAAGTCATACCTCGGTCCTAGAATGTAGCAAACCTCAAGATGTACTATCAATAGACTATCACCCCAAAGTATCTATCAAGTGTAATGGCATTTATCTTTTGAGTAATAAAAAAGTCTCCCCGCTTCTTTAAACTTTTGTTTCCAGCACCTGTACAGCCTTATGGCCAGAGCAGATTAATAATTAACCTAGCCCTTAAGATCCAAGTTCCGGGGGCATAGTTCAAAGTAAAGATGATCCTGAACTAAAGCAAAGTTAGCAATAAACTCTTAGACTAAGCTTCATTTGGAATGAACAAATTTTAGCAAAGTCAAGACGTGATTTTTTGGACTTAGCTTTGGTTTCAACCGAAAAAAATTAGCTTCGATTTCAACCGAACAGAATTAGCTTTGGTTTTTACCAAACGGAATTAGCTTTGGTTTTTACCAAACGGAATTAGCTTCGGAACAACCGAACAGAATTTGGTTTTAGTTCGTACTCAAACATGCCAGGTGAAATTGCTTGGTGGAGTAATGTTTGGCAACCAAAATGGAACTTAGCCAAGTAGAATTGCTTGGTGGAAACCACATTAACGAATTTTTCAACTGATCATTTCTTTTATGGAAATCACAGAATTTTCAAAGTCACAGCTCTCTTTCTTAAGTACAAGTACATCAACACTTCAGTACTGCTACATATAAACAAAATTGGAATAGACTTAAGTGGTTCTGGCAGAAAGCAGGATCTTCAGTACCAATCTTACTTAGCTCCTAGTGGGGGCAAACAATTATTTTTTTAGAACCTACCTAGACCTAGTTAAGTCACTCTCCTTCGATTACAATACAAGCACAACCATACAGCATATTGCATAACCAGACCGAGTAGCTATTTGGCCCAGAGGTCCCAATAGTGCTCAACCAGGGGCAAACAGTACAGATAACATTCATTCATAGAAGTAAGAAAGCATCATATTACAAAATCAAAGAAAAAATATCATCATCCAACAAAGGCACAGCTAGCCTCACAAACAGCAACAAAAATAAGAAAATTGTCCTGACAATCATGAAAGTGGCAACTTGTCAAGAAGACCGAGCTCCAATACAGTAGAAAGCAAAAGGAAGAAAAAAACAAAAATGTAAAAAACTTCAAGTTGTTTCAAAGATCACTTCAACTTTCATTGCAAGGGGGAATCTCAGAAGTAGGGTTCACAGTCTTGTCCAAATCATCTCTGTGGGGAAAAGCAAAAGTAGCTCCAATATCTTGGGAAATAGGAACCTCCTTGACCACCTCCTCTGCAGCTTCAATCTCTGGGTTCCCACCTTCTTCAGCATGCACTGTCTTGTTGGCAGCTTCACTCTCTGGAGTCTTGTTTGTAATACTAGTACTTGGAGAGATCTTTGATAGAGGAGTAGTAGGTGTGGAAGCAGTTTTCAGGGTTAAGGATTTGGAGGGAACGGGGATTTCCTGGAACAAAGGAGACCCCTCAGGAACCTAGGCAGCAGTTAGGGCACTTGTCCAGCCTTTAAGGAAAAGCTTGTCACGTAGTACCAACACATCTTCCTTATAGGTAGCTCCAGCCTCATCCTAGCCCTGCTGCCAGTACTTGGCTTCCAGAGTTGAGCGCTCAACTGCCATCACTGTTATAACAGCCTCCAATTCAACCACTTTTCCCTCAAGCTGGGCGTAGTAACCTTATTCAAACGAAAGACCTCTCTCTCCGCAGTTTTGCAACCCTCCTCCTCAAGACTTGTTGTCAACCTTTCAACACTCATAGCAGCCTCTCACACGGCCTTCTCCAATGCCTCGGCACGGGTAATGGACAAATGCATCCTTTGAATGCACTATAGCAATAAAAGGTATTAAGAGAAAGGAAACAATACTGACAAGATGGAACAAAAAAGAAAATACAGAGGTACTCACATTAGTCATCATTTGAAGAGTTCCCTTCAAGATTGGAATATCACAAGGTCCATTGTAATCCGCCATGTCCACTAGTCAAAAGCGAGATCTTTAGATGCAACAACAGAATCAGAAGTAGAAATGGGTCTACCCTGATGCAACATGGGCAGTTCCTAACATTCACAGGATTCATCTATAACGGGCTCCTTAAAAGCCTCACCGACCTTAGCTTTACCAGTCTCTCTTTCTTTTCCCTTTCAACAATCAAGGTGTCAGGTTCAAGAACAGCAACAGAAGGGCTGATAGCCCTCATTTCCAACTTCATATCCATCAGACTCTTTGGTTCGACTCTCATCGTGGGGGTTTCCAAAGCTAAAGAAGAACCAAAGGCCTCAACCTCCAAATCTACAAGCACCATTCTCTTCGACATTGATCCGCCTTCTATGAAACTGGGGATAGGAGAAGGGGTCCTCTCAATAGATAGGCTACCGCCGTGACGACGGTTGGTGATCAAAGGGACAGGGGGAGTGCTTGTTTCAGTATCAGAATCAAGCAAGAATGCAACAAGTCTTGCCCTTTTAAGGATGGTAGTTTGGTAGGTAGCTTAGTACTCCAACAACTCAGGGGCAGATCTCTTTTTGTACCTCAGTATGGCCTTGATTGCTTTAGTGTTTTCACGGGTCGGCCTCCTCTGATAACGAGAAGATTCTCCAGAAACAGGGAACAATATTAGCACGACATTCAAACAGAACAGTAAATCAAAAGTAGAAGTATAGAAATACCAAGATAGAGGATTCAGACCTAGGTAGCCATCTTTATGGGGCATCCTGTCGAACTGGATCTCAGTTCCGGAAGGGCCGCCAACTTGGAGGAAGTCATCATTGTGCTTATCAGAATCAGGTAGGCCAGTGACCAGGTGAGAGTTAACGAAATGGACGCGAAGGTAATAGGTACTATGGTCTTTGTTATGAAAAAGGGTATAACAACCAAGGATGTGTCAAATATCCAAGTTCAAGCCTAATCACCTTTTCAGAGCAAAAATGCTACAAACAACACGGAACGGAGTCACAGAAACTTGCATTAGGGTAAGCTAAACTTGATACAAGAAACAACAGACCAGTGGGTCCAAAGGGAACTGAACCGCCCCTTCGACAATAGCAGCAACAGGGAACGCAAAAGTATTCCTTGTACCCATGCACTTGGCATCAACTTTAGCCAACGCAAGGGTAACGTCAGCTGAAATACCGTAGTCCCAACGAAACATGGCCATCGCTTCAGGAGGATCAACCAATGCATGAAAATTGCCCATGATCTAGACCTAGAAGGGCAAAGATGAAATCGAACTACGTGAAAGACAGAGAAATAGCACCAGTCGCCGGAAACAGTGACACAAGGGCCAGCAATGGCGATAAATAGAAAAGTAAGAGAAAAGAAGGGTTTCAAATGAACTTACGGTGATTTGATGAGAGGACGACAAGGAACGAAGGTCTTGAAAACTGGAATTAAAGGAGGACGGCAGCATCTGGAACCAACGGTAACGACGGTGAGCGTCGAAATGAGGCACCTTCAGAACTAGGAAGCAAGAATGAAAGGGGTTTTGGGGATTTCAAAACCTGGAGCAGTCGAAGGGTTTGAAAAGACAACCTTAGGATATTTATGACCCTCGACCGGCGCGATGGTACAAAATCACATCCCTCTGTATGGAATCAGCGCATTATCTCTGCACACCAATACTATATTGCCACGTGTCACCATGAAAGGACGCATGCAGAGCACGTGTGTCAAGATCGAACCACCACCAAGGCTGAGATGGAGCAGAACCAAAGTGACACGACGATTGGGACATTGAATAGTAGCTCCTCCCAAGGGGAACCTTAGCTCGAGCTAGAAGACAAATGAAGGGGCAAAATATAAACGGGTCAGATCCAAGCCTTGGGCCGATCCAATCCACTAAGCCCAAATCCAAGTGGTTCAGATGAATGTGTAGGCCAGCCAATTAAGCCCATCTCTATAAAGAGCAGTCTTCCTATGTCCTTAAGTACTTAGGCCTAACTCGTAGTGGAAAGGCCAGTCCAAGTCGTGATGCTGGGCTGGGCCAAGCTGCTAGACTTAATCCATGGACTGAACTGATGGGCTAAACCCATCATCCGAACGAAAGTGGGGCAAGCCCATAAAAAGATATCCAAATGGGCCAGCCTATCTCTACAAATAATCTTACAAAAGGCCGAGCCGAGGCACAACAATATCGAGCTGAGGGAACAACGTGGAAGCTATGAATGCATGAATATGAAGGCTGTCACCTTAGTTGGGTTCCCCCTCCCCCCTCTCTAGAATCACGGAAACAATTAACTAAGGGAATGTGATCTGTTATATGCATGGTTATAATAAGCACATGGATCCATCATCATCTACCTGGTGGTCCCCTACCTTGAGCAATGCTAAAGAAGCCTTGAAGCACCAAAAGTCCATGAAACTATCTTGGGCAACAAGCGAAATCTTCTATATAAGCCTCACTCTCTTCACATTGAAAGTATGAACTCATCTCATGACAACTCTACTCACTTAAACACAACTGAATACACTCTTTCCTTTCCTCTCTCGACACCTAGAGAGAGTTTTTAATCTTCTCCGATCACTCATTCCCATGCCATAGGGGTTTTTCGTCCAACCCTGGCCAAGCAGCTTTGAAGGTGTTCTGTGTTGCAGGTTCTGAGTTCCTGGATAGTCCATTCAATTGCGGAGCTCTGACGCACTTTCATCTAGTGCGGGATTCAATATGCATATATGGTAACCAAAAACAATGTTGCACGAACTTTTTAATTGAACTAGATATTGCCAAAGTCATTGAAGGATAAACCCTTACTAAGCATCTTGGACGAATGAAAGGTATGTGGGATGAACTAGCCTTATATCGTCCTAAAATTCTCTTGAAATGGGCAGAAGATACAAGATATTCCAGTTAATTACTGGTTTGAAACCTGAGTACGAGTCTTTGAAGTCTTATCCTAATGAGTATTGATTTGCCTTCTTTTACTACAGTTTCTTCTAATATTCAGAATGAAGAAACTAGAAAAAATTGTTGTTGAATCTAAGTTTGTCCCTGATTCTAAACCATATTTTGACTTGGCTTACATACATGCGTTTGTGATAGACAAGAAACGTGGTGACATAAAATATGTTATTGATAGAGGTCAGGGTTTTTCTAAAGGTCAATGACAATCTGTTTGATGTAGTTATTGTAATAAACTGAAACATGAGATACATGCTCGATTCTTCATCCCCATTTGAAGCCTCAACTCGATAAAGCCAATATTGTGACTGCAGGTACCTCTACTTCAATTGGACAACTCACTCGGCTTCTCCAACAAATGAATAAATCAGAAACTTCACCTTCTGAACCTATTTCCTCAAATCTTGCTTCCTGTTACTCTGCTTCCTCTACTCAAGTTGCAGTTGATGTCTGTGCTTTCGTCTCTTCAGCTTCTAATCACCAACTTGGGTCATAGATTCTAGTGCTACAGATCATATGACCAATAATCCAGACTAATTATTGGATTTCACATCACATGTTAATTCAAAATTTATCTCTATTGCTGATGGTACTTCAATTCCTATTCTCGGTTATGGTAAAGTCAATTTCTTTCAAAGTCTTCCTAGTTCAGAAGCTCTTCATATACCCTCTTTTCCTATTAAACTTCTGTCAGTTGGACAAACTACTAGTACATTAAATTACGAACATTTGTAAGCTTCACTATATCAAATTAATACATATAGGTTTATTACAGTCCAGAACACCAAAAAAATAAAATCAAATCGATTATCTTATTTTATGAATAAAGAACCACTCTGGAAATATTCAGGTAAAACAAATCAAGTACATTTGAGAAAGTCCTTGACAACTCATCTCTAAAATGAAAAAACAGATACGGTCTCATCTCAAACAACATGAAGCTTGCTTTGATCCATCAGCTCCATCTTTTACTAGGCTTACCCTATTGACAGACAACTCAGCTTTGTATGAATCTGAATTCAAAACTTTTCGACTGACATTACTATAGATCTCCCTGATAACAATCTCAAAAGCTCTCCTAACGTTCGTGGAATCCAGGGCAGATGTCTCAATAAAGAACAATCCTTCGGCTTCTGCAAGGCTCTTGCCTTCTTCCACACTTACATCCCTGATGTTGTCCAAATCACATTTGTTCCCAACCAACATCCTTGCCACGGTTGTATCAGAATGAGCTGCATAATGTTCATTGTACTTTCAATTGTGAGAAATCCAAATCCAAATCATTTTGAAAGGATGATAAACAACAGAGAAAACAAGCACATATTTTGCTTACATAAAATTTAAAAAAAAAATGTAACTAAATATATTTGAAAATCTCCTTGGAAAATCACCTGTATGGAGATCAGATAGTTCACCCAATATGAGAAAACTATGCAACATTTATTTCCTGCTCAATCAGTTGCCATTGATACCTGATTATAATTAGTTCCACCTCTGGCTAATATAATGCCAGAGGATCATAAGAAAGGCACTTTATTAATACAGGAAGTACAAGAACGCAATGGGGATATTTACGAACTCCAGTGAACATCACAATATCTAGCTGCATTTTTCTAAACATTTGGATTGTTTGTGTTCTTAGATAGTATTTTGAGTCCTGATATGTTACTAATACTATTTGTAATGTGGTGTAGCTCTGGTGATTGAACTATCAATTAAAAATTAATTTCTCGACGATTTTTTTCTTTCATCAATTGGTTGGAAGTAAATTACAAATTTTAGAACTTGCCTCAATTTGGACATTCAACTATCAACAAATAGCCATAAAAGACTCTTGGAAAACGGGCTAGCCTCATTGTTTTAATATGTCAACAACTAGCAGCCCTTAATTCCTTAAGAGAAGACCGATGTTCATTCTCCATACCAGAAACTATGCTTGTGTATGTGTAGTTATATAGTATAAAATAGACATTCTTATAGAAGAACCATGTCCCATTTGGCGTAATCAATTTATATCACAGCAGGGCAAGTGTGTACTATGTGCGATCAGCAAATCAAAAACAATAGAATATAAATTGCATAAATATAATACAAACAGAACAAAACAATTTATGTTGTTCAACCACAATGAGGCCATGTTAATAGACCAACAATCAATAAAGCTGTCCTTCATACATGAAGGTCAGAAGAAAGCAATGAACTCTAACACATACAATATTAGAACCCACACAGCACAAAACCTGAAACATAGTCTTTTGACAAACTAACATTGCTACCCAGAGTAAAATCGGAAAAGGAGCCAAGTAGGCGCTTAATCTGAAAAAATATTTCTTGTTTAATGTGCGTATGATCAAATTCCTACAAGTAACTAATAAAATTATGCAAAAAAGACCAATGGCAAATTTGGGATTTCATATGGAGAACACCTTGAACAATGTTTAACAACGTTTAGGTTTAATTTTGAGTTACTTTTTAATTTTAAAGTAGTATGCTGATGCTAATCCGAATCGAACAATTCAGAATACTTGCCACATGATTCAGTTCACTACACCAAGTAATTTTAAAGTATCTAGGGTAAATCAACAGAAGCAATAACCACAGAAAAATCGTGCAATTTGTGACAAGTATGACATACTTTGTTCCGATACACTAAATTGATTCAAAAGTAATATCTTGAAGGCACAAGCCAAAGGTTTGAAAATTTGTGGTGATTTGGGTACTGTGGGCCATTTGAGTGAGTATTTAGATTACTCAAGTTATAAAAATGTAATGACTGGCTGCTTTTATGGAAATTGAAAAACAAATACTCAAAACTTCTAAAAGTTTTTTGTTAATGGTATTTTTTGATACCTTATTGATTTACATTTGAAATTGAAGTTGGTCTACTTTTGTTTTTTTATAGAATTTCGCTTTTGTATGAAAGAAAAATGTTAGAATTGCAACTCGTGAAACTGTCAATCTCGTGATGGTTGTAGTATCATATATGAATGCCAATTGTGTTGAAATATCTCACTTTGGAATTTTAAATTTTAAATTTTAAATATAACTTTTTGTATCCACACTGTCCAATGTCGTCGAAATGCTAATGGCCTTGCAAGGAATGTGACTTTGGGCTACTTCAGTGAAGCCAAGCCAGAGTCTGACCTTCATCAGCCGAATGTGTGGCCAATGCAAGACGTGTTTGGGGTTTGCCTTGCCTTGCCTTGCCTTGCCCAAGGGTTGTCGATGCATGGCTAATAAAGTTTTCTTGTTGAACGGCCGGGTATAAGTCGCGCACTTGAGCACCATTCATTTTCGGGGCTAGTTGATAGGCAAAAAGCAAACTGAGGTGAAATGGCCTCCTAAGGCCTAAGCATGAGGTGATGAGGCGAGGCAAGACAAAGATATTTCTTAAAAAATAAATAGTCTGGACAAGAACTTCAGTATTTCCAAGAACCATATTAAAAGGGTTAATTACTCTGATGTATTTGACAATCTCAGTGGCCTCCCCTGTGATTTCTGAATTTGCACTGACCTCTGTTGCCAGAACTTTCAAGTGACGTTAAGCAACAAAAATGGTAAACTTACTATTTTACCCTAATAAAATATTCAGTTGTAATTACTCATTTATTAATTTCCCCAACTTCAGGCCAAACAAAGAAAACCCACAATTGACAGTGGCCATGGCAGAATTTGTCTACATTGTGGGTTAACTTCCTATACCAATGGGTGATGTTGGTGTGTATATATAATGGTGGGTGGGTTATGTATGATGACCCAAAATGTGTACATGATGGTGGGTATGTTCTGTCTCTGTGTGTGTGTGTGTGTGTGTGTGTGTGTGTGTGTGTCTCTCTCTCTCTATAACAGTAATTGAGACCCAACATTTGGTCATTTTGTATACTCTAACCACAACACAACCATAACCTCCTCCCACTCCCAAACACACAGAATTTTCAAAAACGTCTCCACCAGCCTAGCAAGTATCAATGGCTCATTTCCTTTCCCATAAATTTTCCTATTAATTGATATATTTCTCAAATAGTGACAATATGAACTTATATATATACACACACACACACATATGCATACACAATACGGCAGTGGCTGGATTTATTCATTGATTCTTCACAACCCATCCTTTTCTACATTCTATGGACATGGCCACTGGAACATCGGCTGAGAGATGCAATCTCCGCGCTGTTCATGCTCACTTTTTGATTAATTCTAGGTTATTCTACTCAGATTTCGTTACCTAGAGTTGTGATCTCATACCTTGTTTCGGCTGGAATCTGATAATTGTGTGAAATGAGTCATGACCACTGGGGGGAGAGAGAGAGAGAGAGAGGTGTTTGGCCATGGGAATGGTAGAATATGGGATGGAGGTGTCTGGTTGTGAAAGAGTGTTGGTTACAAGATCTGCAAGGGTAATTTTTGCATTTAAATGTTAAAATATGATGACAAATTAACCAAGGGGAGGCTTGTGTATATTGTTAGCTAAAGTAAGGGAGGTCCATGTATTTGTCAAAAATATCAAGGGAGGTTTGTGTAATTAGCCCTTATTAAAAACATAAAAATCCAACATCCCAAGTATCAAAATCCAACCAAAACACAAACTTTATATGGTGATCTACCTACAGAGAACAGTTGCTGACTTGCCAGATTCTCAAAAGATAATTTTGGATACACACAAGCGCACGTGCACACACACACACAAAATAAATAAATAAATAAATAAAAGCCCCCACCTCACGGCAAGGCTTGAGGCAAGCACTTTTCTCGCTTAAGCCACGCTTCTCCACTTCATGTCGCTTCAGCCCCTTTACCTTAGCTCACTTTTCACAGCACTGCTTTAACTTATACAGTACATGTATCCATGGATTATCATAAATCATAGCATAATCAACAATGTAATCTGCATTCATAGATCATGCTGAGGCTTGGACCCAAATCTCTTACTATGGAGATAAGTGTCTTACCTGTTTCACCATATATTCATCATTCAATTCATTGATTTATGTCTAAACTTCTCATGTTTATAATATTTTTAATATCTAATTGTTTAAATATTATTATATATTTATTTTATAAATTATAACTCAATATTTATTGATTCAGCATTCAGGCCTCGTTTGGCAAGTGGCTTTTTTAGTCAAAAAGTTACTAAAAAAATCAAAAAACTAACAACTTATACCAAAAAGTCAAAGATTCACTTTTCTCTCTACTTTTTGAACATTTTTTCGTAAAAAAATCAAAAAGTCATTCCAAACATACTAGTTTTTTTTACATCATATTTTAGCTAAAAAGTCAAAAAGTTATTAAATAAGCATGTTCCCAAACGAGGCCTCAATGCTCAATTTAACAAATATAGTCGCTCCATATATTTATTTGTAAATTATCAAGTTTTAGCAACCAAGAGTAGTCATCAGGTAATTTTCTAATGTACTAGACATTTACTTAATTTATTGGGTCGTCACATGTGATTTTTATTAAGGTTAGAATGTTTCGATTAGTCAAAATTTCGTAGCCCCTTTTTCTAAGCTAGAGCCTATTAGATTCCGAAGAAGTCTAGGAACCTCTAAATTGCTATCTCAAAGTTTCTTAGTTTCCCCCATACTTATTGGCTTTTAATTAACCCCAAATCGTATTTAAAATATTGTCCAAAATCATTTCAGTCACTTTTCTCTGCAAATCAATAAAACCTACATTATCAAACACAATGTCATCCGCTTCCCTCATACGAACCTAAAATTCTTTGCCATGAATTAAAACTATGAGCAAAACCCACACGACTAACTCTTTCTATCCACTTTAAAGACCAATTTTCTTGATGCACAAGGCATAAGGAATATTTTTTTATGCAATAAGAATACCTTAAAAAAGGAATCATGCTTACGAAGTTGAGAAGCCCAAAAAGATATGGATCACTAGATTATGATTCTTAAATAATTCTGGTTCATGGCATTTAGATCCACATCTCTTGTTATGAAGGCAATGTCTTTGCAATTAAACAGTGTAATCATGTCCTTACTCCTCATATAAGAATTATTGTATAACATGTGCCAAGATTATTTTATTTTATTTTTTCGCATATGTGATTGTTTACATCATCTTTTATAGTTTGTGCCAAATCTTACAATTCACAATTTGCAAAATTAGAATTTTGATTCATGGTATGATTTTCGGTTGGACAAATTTGATCATGTTGGCGATTACACCACAACTGAATACATTCAAAAAAAGAAAATTTGTAGTTCAATATTGTAGACAATATATTCTTTAAACACCATTACACAAAATGCAATCTACTATTCATTCATAACATGGGACAAGCGAACTAATACACTCAAGGGAAGAAACTTAAATCTTCAGCAGAAGCACTTGGAAGAAGTAAGAAAAGGATAGAAAATGATTGGTCCAAAACTAGAGATAAAAATGTTGTGTACCACGATTTCAATGATTCGATCAATTCCTCTAAAACCCGTTACCGGGATCAATTCAAATCCCACATGGGGAACCTAGTCAATTTGAGAATGTTATCAATATCTTACGATCTATGAAACATGTGTGCGGTATGGGTACAAGTACCAATACTAGTACCTATGAAGCACAAACACGGACACGGGACACGACAAGAACACGTGGACACACAAATTTTAAAAAAATGGGAGACACAACACACTAGGGACACACTCAATATATATAATTTTTTTATTTATTATATGTAAAATTAAAAATTATATATTATTTTTATTTATTTATTTATTTATTTACTTTAATATCAAATATCATGCCCAAATTAAATTTTTTTTTTTCTACAAATAAAAATAATTTATTCTACATCTTAATGTTTAGCAAACAAGAATATTAAAAAATATAGAAAAAAGTAAAGAGGGGAAAAAAGGTTCTTTTTATTACTAAAAACAAAAAAAGGTCAAAAAACAAAAAGGGAGAGAACAATAACACGAAAAGGGGAGAGAGAGTCCAACAAAAAAGAAGAGAGCATCAAACAAGAGAAACAAATAGAGAGAGAGAGAGAGAGCGAGAGAGAGATGAAAGAAACAAAGAACAGAGAGCACCGAATAGAGGGAGAGAGAGAGTCGAAGAAGATGAACAAGTTCGACGATGAACAAAGAGCACCGAACAAAGGGGGAGAGAGAAAGTCGAACACACAGATTGGAAGAACATACCTCGATCTAGGGCTTCAACAAGTTTCTCTCTCTCTGTCTCCTGGGTTAGGGTTTCTCTCTGTCTTCAACATGTCCATAACATGTCCAAGGGTGTCCGGCTACAAAAATTCAAAAAAAAACAAAGGGGGCATGTTAGGTAGAATGTCCAACACGTGTCCACCGCGTGTCCGACGCGTGCCCATGTCCAACACCCATACATTACTTTCAGAGAGGTGTCCGTGCTTCATAGACTGGTATTGTACAAGTACGTCGACGCGGTAAAAATTTTTAAAAAAAAGTGAGGCACAGGTATGACTAGGTACGTTCGTAACTATTCACCCAAAAAAAAAAAAGGTACGTTCGTAACAAAATATTTAGTTTTAATTTGTAGTAATGCAATAACTAGTTAAATGGTTTAGTTGGTTAAGATACAACCTACAATTCACATTTACTACCAAAACTAAGGCATACACAAAATTAAATGTCATCATATTAAATAACTTACAAAAATAAACTTAATTTTAAAACCATGATATACCTAAAAAAAAATATATAAAAAAAAAATCAAATCAAATCAAATCAAATCAAATCAAATAAAACCAAGTTCATCCTTTCATAGAAGAAAATACTATACCCACTTAGGTATGGCTTGGGGGTATACTAGTACCTCTGGGTTACGACAAAAATTAAGAAGAAAAAATTGGATGTGTTTTATGTACCAAAACGTATGCAGAAGTACCATGCAAAGTACCAGTATTCGCTACGGGTATGATATGTTTGTCAAAGACCAATGTTTCATAGCTTATTATTAACAATACATATCATATGATTCAATAATTTTATAGACAAATAGATACGTATCATTAATACATATATTAAGTTAAATGTATCTTATGATACATATATGATACATGATGCAATATACAATACGAGAAACATGAAGCCATACATACGATACACGAATACTTAAATTTCTATAGCAGTTTTGGAGAGGGGGAAAAAAAAAAATTTACTTATTTTATGTAAATAAATATTGTTAAAAATTTTCAATAATATCTTATTATGAGAAGGGGTTTTTTCTTTTATTTTTGTCTGCTTTTTTGACAAATATCTACTTGGATGGTATTAAGTATCTTATGCCATTGATTTTTGCCTATATACATCAGTTAAACTATGAAACTTTCTACTACAGACAAGCTATTTGATAACAAAAGTTGTGAAGTAAATATTAAAACTTAAATGGTGAGTAAAGACAATATGAGAACATATTACACAATTATATTAAGAATGAGAAAATTTTGAAGGTAATAACGTAGTCAAGTGTTAATATATTTTGTCATAAATATTTTAACTATGCTCTGCTTTTTATATACATTAAGTATTGATGCATGCATATCTTTAATTTAAGTAGCTTTACTTTTTAATGTTACTGATTATATATTGTTTAGTGTTTTGTTTTCTCAAGATTTTTTTTACATTTATATTGATTTTTCTACCTACATTTAAATATGTTTAAAAAATCTTACAATACATAATTTAGAAACAAAGGAAAACAATACACAATAGGTATCTCAATTTGACAACTATGATGAAAACAACTTTTGCTTTCAAGTTGTTACATAATTGACAGCAATATTGGAAAATAGGTTGCAAGGACATTATGAACTTTGATAGCTTCTCTCTAAAGTAATGGTTAGAGAAGTAAATACTGTGCACAGAAATTCCAGAATATGTAGGAAATCAACCTTATTGTTTCAAGTTACAAAATTACAAAACATCCACACACAAAAAAGGTGACTTAATGCTCGAGACTCCCTCCAAAGCAAGGTTTGGAGAAAGCAATATGTACAAAACATCAAAAATAAAATAAAATAAATATCCCACCCTCCAAGGAGATGGGTAACGGGGACTAGAAGACGTCAGATGTGGAAACATTACTTGGAGTTGCTTGGAAGAAAAGAGAAGGTGAACTGATGACTAAATAGATACAAACAGGTGCAAATTCTGACATCACCACAGCCCATTTGGTTCCCTGGCTCCTTGCTTGCGGAGCGGCATACCCAAATAAAAAAGAAAGAAGAAAAGGCAAGCCCATTTTCTATACTAATAACCATATTTATCATTTACTAGCAATCCATATAATATAACTCACTAAAAAATGAGAACAGGTTTTGAATGAAGTAAAATTTGGGTTCAAAAAGTAGCGACTGAAAATCATCCCCCCCCTCCAAAAGTACTTTCAGCCCGACAAACTTTCAAGAAAAGGTGAAAGAATAGCAATCATACCAGCATACTTTTTTGGGTTTTCATTTTACCCTTTCTATTGGGGCCAGCCATATTTGCTCTATTGCAAAAGCAAAAGTGGCTTTTGCCACAGCAATACTAAACAGTTCTTTGGCATCCATGCCAGATCTACTTACCCAAAACATCTTAAAACTATCTTATATCAACCAAATAAACAAGAAATCCAAGCATAAAGATAAATTGCTACGAACTCATCAAAAATATCCAAAAATAGTGCCCAATTTTGAACGTAATGCTTAGATTTAAACTTGATGTGATGTAAGTGAGCCGATAAAACTTGTTCATATATTTTAAATTAGGAGTACTTTTATGACGAATAACCCAATCAATGTCAATACATTTTAAAAAAACTCCAACCATACCATTACAAAACAACTAAGAATAGGACAAGCATTAAAGGAAAAAATTCAAATTAAGAATACCAATCCTATCAAATCATAGACAATACTTAAACATCATTCCATGCTTGGCTTCTCACTTAAGTAACGAATCACTACATCTTAACTAACTAAAAATTTTGAATTTTGGGTTTGATGATTCAACGCAAATCAAACATAAAAAAATAAAAAATAAAAAATAAAAAAAAAAACCCCAAATTCCATTTCCCACATTTCATTTCCTCATCAATCCAAAAAAAAAACAAAACAAAACAAAACAAAACAAAAAATTAAGAAAGAGAGGGATTTATGTAAAAAGCAGGACTTACTTTTGAGCTCATCGAGCCAGCGGCCGACACTGTCGAAGGTGGTGCGGCGGGTGATGTCGTAGACGATGAGGGCACCGACAGCGCCGCGGTAGTAGGCGGAGGTGACGGCGCGGAAGCGTTCTTGGCCGGCGGTGTCCCAAATCTGGGCCTTGACTTCCTTGCCATCGATGTCCATGCTCTGAGTCTGGAACTCTACTCCGATCGTGGCCTTGGAGTGCATGTTGAACTCGTTTCGAGCGTACCTTGACAAGAGATTGGACTTGCCCACTGCTGAGTCTCCGATTATGACTACTTTGAAGAGGTACTCTTCTCCTTCGTCATCTGAGGAATCCATTGACAGAAACAGAGAAAAAGAGAGAGTGTGTTTGATTTCAGTTCTAGATTTGGGTACGAACGACTGAGGAGAGAGAGAGAGAGAGAGAGAGAGAGAGGGGAGTGAGTAAAGAAGGAAGGGAAAATGGCTGGCACAGAGGCAGAGAGACAGAGTGCGTTAATAGTGGACCCGTGAGGTGAGGTATGGTCACGCACTTTCGCGCTGTGTTTGACGAGAAGTTGTTTAGTGGTGTTGAGGCAATACGTTTGCCATACAATTAAAAAATAAAAATATTAGACACTCTAAAAATTCTATCAAAAATTTTACTAAATATATTACATGGATGTGGAATTCATATGGAACCTACATTGTGTGGGTCCCACAACTTTGATAAAAATTTTGGTAGAAATTTTGAGATCAATTATTATTTGGCTTAATACTAATAAATTCTAAATAGTAATCTTATTAACTGTTTGGTCATTTATTTTTTCTTATAGATCCAAAGATCTCATTCTAGTGTGAATTATATAAATGGCCAAATATAAATGTGTGTTATCTATTGAGGGATAAATGTAGGTTTTTTCATAATGTTGAAATTACTAAATGTAATATTTCAAAAAAATTTCGTAGTGTATTTTTCTCAAACACAACACTCCAATATAATACTCAAATATATAACACTCTAATGTAACACACTAAAAAAATTCCTTAGTGTACTTTTCTCAAGCGTAATACTCCAATCAATGTAACACATAAAAATTTCTTAATATACTTTTTGCAAATGTAACAATCCAAAAACGTCATACTCCAATATAGCACACTAAAAAAAAAATTAGTGTACTTTTCTAAAACGTAATAGTGCAACATTTCAAAAAAAGTTCCTTAGTGTATTTTTCCCAAACATAATATTCTAATCAATATAACACACAAAAAGTTATTACAGCACTTTTCCGAAACGTAACAACGTAACATTTCAAAAAAAATTCTTAGCATATTTTTTAACGTAACACTCCAATCAATATCACACACAAAAACTCCTTAGTGCAGTTTTTCTAACATAATACTCTAATGTAACACTTTAATGTAACACCAGAAAACTACACTAATATAAATGTAGATTTTCACACCCGACAACCAACACTTCAATCACCAATCTCTCCACACACAAAAAAAATCTTCCACACCACACTATTCCATTCTCATCCCAAAAAAGAATTAGAAAATTGAAAAAATGAATCACAAAAGGGCATTCACTTAAATTCAAACGGCACCAAATCAAATAAATACAACTTTTTAAAATAAAAATGACTAATTAATTTATAAGAAAACTCTTAGCACTAAATGGATCAACATTCTCCCATATAGGATTTATGGGTAAATTTTCCTTTTCGCATGTAGGTTAAAAGTTAACTTATTGGTTTTTTGACTCTTTTTTTTTTTTTTTTTTTTTGTCGCATCACTTCTTTACTTTTTTATACATTTTTTTTTTAAAAAAAAATTAAAAAAACTAACTTTTAACCTACTTCCTAAAATAGGCAGGTTGAATTATAGTCATAGTCCATCTTATTCATTTTAGTCATGTAATTCTAATTGTGTCGGCCTTGTTTTGAATAAGTTTTTTTTAGTTTTATTTTTTGGCTATTTGATTATTAACTTAGTAAAAAAAAAAAAAGTTGTGTTTTTTATTATTTTTAGTTTTTTTTAGTTGATTTCATAATTGTTTCATAATTGTGAGAGAAAAAAATGAAATAATTGTTGTTTAAATGTGATATTTTATCTTATTAACTATTTTAACTAATAAGTTACATCCCAAACGAGGGCTTAGATCCAAATCAATTTAGTCCTTCAAGGAAATATAGAAATAAATTACAAACCCAGAAGTTCTATTAATTACTATAAGATTCTATTTTCTTATTAGCATAATTATATAATCTCTACAAAATATAAATGTTTTGTAAAATTACATATGTTTAGAATTAGTATCAAAGTCAATTTTTTCAGTTTTGTCAATATAAATATATGAGCATTAGATATACTGAAAAAATAAATCAAATAATTTAAATAATAGTATTTCACTACAAATAATAATTGAATAAAATAATACAATAATCAGGTTATTAAAAGAACTAAAGAAAAATCTTAAGAAAATCAATTAAAAATTATATATGAAATTCGACATCTACTGTTAGATAAATGTAAGTAATTAGCTATTGTAGAAAATAAGTAAGAAAACACCACAAATAATTATCTTTATCCTTACAACTTACACGTGGAACTCTCCAAATGAACCTTTTAAATTAATATCACCAGAGAAACGCAAAAAAATATTGTGTGATAAAATATAAAATAAAATAAAAAGATGTTTGCTTAATATAACAAAACTTAAAAGAGGCAAGAATATAACCGACAATGCTACGTAGCTCAAATTTTGTGGCTCAAAAATGGCTCAAATGGCCAAAACGACGTCGTTTTGGCCATTTGAGCCACTTTTGAGCCACAAAATTTGAGCTACGAGACATTTTCCGAATATAATAACTAAAATCTTAGGGTCAATAGCCAAAAAGATCAAAGTGGAACTAGATAGGAAGTGTAAGGACCAAAATTGACAAAAATCAAAGTATAAGGACTAAATTGAAACTTTGAGGAAATTAGGAGGACCATTGATGTAATTATCCCTATTATTTATTATTTATTTTTTTAATATTTTTGCTTTTAGTTATTTTTTTCAAAAAATTATGTCAGAATTTTTGTTATTTTTTAACGCTGTCTTGTGTAAAAAAAAAAAAAAATTAGTAAGTTAAAAACTTTAATGGAGTAAAATCTAAAAACGTAAAGTTTTTTAAAAAAATTTACAAATAAAAGTTTACTAAAAAATTAATAAAAAACCAACTTCAAATACCCATTAAATTATGAAAAAAATTTAAAATAATTTTAAAATTTGTTAGTAGTATATTTAAATGTGTAAAAAATATATATAATTATTTCAGGATATGTTAAAATTGTATTAATATTAAAATATATTGTCATTTTGTGATTCTTAAAGGCCATCTTTAGGATTAGGACTAAGAAGAAAAAAAAAAATTAAAAATCATAAACCAATCCAATTCTGATCAAATCGCACGATTTGATTTGATTTTTTTCAATACATTGTTCGATCTTAGTTCTGAAAATAGGTGAATCGTATTTCATGGTTCAATACGTGATTTTATAGTTATAGTTTTCGTTTAGAATTGAATCAGACCATTTAGATATACATATATATATATATAATTTGTTATTTATTATAGACACTCGAGGATCTTATTAGTATTATATATATATGTGTGTGGGGGGGGGACTAGAATCTCTCAAGTTGGTTATTCTAATTGGGCGGTCCAGTCCGGTCCATTTTGGATTCGTCTTGATGATCTAAACTGTTCAATGTGTAGGGCTCGTCAAGTATTTTATTTTTGTAGAAAAAAATCACGTTAATCAGATATCAATAACCACTTGATCAGATCACATTTTTCTCAACAATTTATTTTTAAAATTGTATTTACCATTGACACGAATTTGAGTAAATCAAATGGCTATCGATATCTAATCAATGCAATTTTTTGTAGGGATGAAGTATTTGATGAGTCTTACACAATAAATTGTTCGAATTATCGATGTGGGCTCCATGGTGGGCCAACAAATGTCCAACAACACGCTCCAGCCCAATTTCGAACTAGAAAAAAGCTTGAGCTTATATATATTCATAAGTTATTAACCATCTTATCTTGCAAGTGTGCTCTTATATAATAACAAAACTAGTTTTAAATAATTATTGTTTGTAAAATGATAACATATTATTTGATATTTGAGTATGTTATGATCATATTATGAATAATGACAAGGTTTATAAATATCATGGTTTTAATCCGAGCTAAATCACATTTTCATGGTTCAATTCCAAGATTTTTATGGTTGGATTTGGTTTCAAATTTCATAGGTAATAATTTATTCTTGATTTGCTTCAAGATCAAACTAAATTAAATCATACTTACTCCTATTTAGGAAGTGATTATTTGGTGGTCTTGGTATTATTCCATACCACTTTATCACTTACAATCCTAATAAAAAGTACAAAAATGCTTGGGAGTTCTAATTGAGTACCCCTAATCCAATCCTAATGATGGGGAATGGACCCCACTCTTCACTCCTCATCCTTCTCCTCTCTCTCTCTCTCTCTCTCTCTCTCTCTCTCTCTCCTCATTAGAGATCAAAATAGGAGTGATATATTAAGAGGATGTATCACCACTCAAAAAGTACAAAGTCTTACAACTTTAACTAATCAATAACAAGTTGGAGCACTATGTGAATTTGTCCCAAGAACACCACATAATTTTTCCTATTTAGGATCGTCGTTAAAAGAATTTATGAATGACTCGATTTGCAAGCCAAAAGATTAGTTGGACACTACAATTAAATGAATTTTTTACTACTATTATATCCATATTCAAAATGATCAAAAAGTACTTGATATTAAAAAAAGTGTAAATCATAGGGTCTGTTTGGTAACGTTTACGTTTTCAGTTTATATTTACAAAAAATTTATAAACTGATTTTTGTTTATTTTTAGAAAAACATAAACTACAAACGCGTTTGGTAATTGACCAAATGTTTAAAAAAATTTAAAAATATAAAAAATAGTGAGAAATGGCAAGTGGTGGCAAGTGGCGGCGGAAGACGGTGGTGGCAAGTGGCGGCGGAAGACGGTGGTGGAAAGTGGTGACGGTGGGTGGTGGGTAGCGGGTGGTGGTAGGTGGTGGCTGGTAGGTGGTAGGTGGTGGTGGTGGGTGGTGGTGGTGGTGGTGGTAGCGAGTGAGTGGTGGCGGTGGTGGGTGGTGGTGACAGGTGGTGGCAGATGGCGGGTAGTGATGGGTGGTGACGGATGAGTGGTGGTGGCAGGTAGGTGGCGGGTGGTGGGTGACGGTGGCGGTGGTGGGTGGTAGCGAGTGGGTGGTGGTGGTGGCGGGTGGTGGGTGGTTGCGGGTAGGTGGCGGGCGGTGATGGTGGGTGGTGGTGGGTGACGGTGGCGGGTGGTGGTGGTGGTGGTAGGTGGATGGGTGACGATGGCGGGTGGTGGGTGGTAGCGAGTGGATGGTGGTGGTGGTGGGTGGTGGTGGGTGGTGATGGCCGGTGGGTGGCGGGGGGTGGTGGGTGATAGTGGTAGTGGTGGGTGGTGGGTGATGGTGGTGGTGGTGGTGGTGGTGGTGGGTGGATGGATGGTGGTGGCGGGTGGTGGTGGATGGCAGGTGGGTGATGGGTGGTGGTGGTGGCGAGGGGTGGGTAGTGGTGGCGAGTGTGTGGCATGTGGGTAGTAGGTGGTGGTGGGTGGTGGTGGCAAGTGGTGGTGGGGTGGGTGATGGGTGGTGGTGGCAGAAGACGGTAGTGGAAAATGGTGGCGAGTGGTGGCTAGTGTTGGGTGGTAAAAAAAAAAACTCAAAACTTAAAACGGAAACACATTTTTTGAGTTTACATTTTTTGGCCAAATTTATAAACTGAGACCACTGATTTATAAATCAAAAATTTACCAAACAAGTTTTTATTTGAATTTTTTAAATTTTTGTAAATATAAACAGAAAACTGAAAACGTAAGTGTTACCAAACGGCAAGAGACATACCCACTGGTGGACTTTGAGTCTCTAGTATCCGATATCCAATTTGCACCACAGTATCCTTCAAGTACTGCTGGATATCTATTATAATTAAGCCCAATATTACGAGTAAATCAGAGATATCTTAGAACCCTTATAATTGTTTTCCAGTGTTCTACTCCCGGATTACTCGTATATCTACTAATTTACTTACTGCATAAGCTATATCTGGGCGAGTGCAGTTCATCAAGTACATTAAGCTTCCAATAATTTGGGCATACTCTAATTGAGAAATACTTTCATGTACAATCTTAGAAAGATACAAATTAACATCTACAGGTGTTCTAGCAAGATGATCATCATCTTTGCTAAATTTGTCAAGTATTTTCTCAATGTAATGAGATTGTGACAAAGCATATCCTTCTGATGTTTTGGTAATTTTCATACCAAGAATTACATCAGCAATGCCTATGTCTTTCATGTCAAAATGTTTATTCAACATTTTGTTGGTAGTTTTAATCATATCATTATTACTACCTATGATGAGCATATCATCTACATAAAGACATACAATGACATAACCTTTGTCTATGTTTTTAATATAAATACATTTGTCACACTCATTAATTTTAAATCCATTTGACATCATTGCCTTGTCAAATTTCTCATGCCATTGCTTTGGCGCTTGTTTTAACCATATAATGATTTAACCAATTTACACACTTTCTTATCTTTTCCTTGAACAGAAAAACCTTATGGTTGTTCCATATAAATTTCTTCATTTAACTCACCATTTAAGAAAGCGGTTTTTAATCCATTTGATGAATTTCTAAATTGTATAAGATAGCAATGGCAATTAACATTCTAATGGATGTTATTCTAGTAACCGGTAAGTATGTGTCAAAATAATCAAGACTTCTTTTTGTCTAAAACCTTTGACCACAAGTCTTGTCTTGTATTTGTCAATTGATCCATCCGCTTTCAATTTTCTTTTGAAAATCCACTTGTACCCAAGAGGTTTACAACCTGGTGGCAAATCCACCAATTCCCAAATATGATTTTGCAAGATGGATTCAACTTCACTATTGACAGCTTCTTTCCATAAAGGAGTCTCAGGACTGGACATAGCCTCTTTAAAAGTTAAAGGTTCATTTTCTAACAAATATGTTAGAAAATCTGGACCAAAAGATTTTGAGGTTCTAGCACGTTTACTACGCCTAAGTTCCTCTTCTTCATTTTGATCTAGCTCTTGCTCTTGTTCTTGATCATGTTCTTGATCCTGACTAGTAATAGCATCATGAGATCTTTTATTGTTACTAGTCTCTTGTCCAGTCTTATTTGGAAATACATGTTCAAAGAATGATGCATTTCGAGATTCAATAATAGTATTTACATGCAATTCGGAATGTTCTGTTTTATGAATCAAAAACCGATATGCACTACTATTCTTGGCATAACCAATGAAAATGCAATCAATGGTCTTAGGACCTATTTTAGTCCTTTTAGGACTAGGAAGAACCACTTTAGCCAAACACCCCCACACTTTTAAGTATTTGTAGGATGGTACTCTTCCATGCCACAATTCATAAGGTGTTTGATTCACTTTCTTTCAGGGTATTTTATTTAAAATATAATTTACAGAAAGTATTGCTTCCTCCACAAGTTCTGAGGTAATTCAGAACTGATTAACATGGCATTCATCATTTCTTTTAAAGTCCTATTTTTCCTTTCAGCAATTCCATTTCGCTGAGGTGAGTAAAGAGCGATGGTTTGATGAATTATTCCATGTTCTTTACAAAATTCACCAAAAGGTGATTCATATTCACCACCTCTATCACTTCTAAGTTTCTTGATTTTCTTACGAAGTTGATTTTCAACTTCATTCTTATATTGAATGAAAGTTTCCAAAACTTCATCCTTTGTTTGAATTAAATAAACATAACTATATCTAGTATAGTCATCTATAAAAGTAATAAAATACTTTTTCCCACCTCTTGTTTGAATTGATTTAAAATCACAAATGTCACTATGAATTAATTCAAGTGGTTCTATACTTCTTTCAATTGAATAAAAAGGAGTTTTAGATAATTTTGCCTCAACGCAAATTTCACATTTATGATTTGAATCAATATCAAATTTAGGTAAACATTCCATATTAATTAATCTACGCAAAGATCCATAATTAACATGTCCTAGTCTACCATGCCATAAATTTGAAGACTCAAGGAAGTAAGAAGAAGATGTATTTTTATTAATAACTGAGGGTACAACAATCATTACATTTAACTTGAAAAGGCCATCAGACATGTAACATTTTCCTACATACATTCCATTCTTAGTAAGTTCTCAAATACTAGCCTAAACCTATTCTTACTCAACAGAGATCCGGAAACAAGATTCTTGCGAATGTCTGGTACATGCAGCACATTGTTGAGAGTGAGTTCCTTTCCAGATGTCATCTTAAATACAATCTTTCCTTGTCCTTCAACTTTGAAAGTTGAGGAGTTGCCTATAAAAAGTTGTTCACCATTGTCCACTGGAGAATAAGATGTGAACATCTTTTTGTCAGCACAAATGTGGCGGAGTAGCACCAGTGTCCACCCACCATTCTTTAGGATTTCCGACAAGATTTGCCTCGGAAACAACTGCAGAAGATTGATGTCATCTACACCATTGAAATATTGTCCACTTCGGTCATATGGGCTTGACAGCCTTCTGCTTGTTCTTCTTTTGTTTTTGTTTTTGTTTTTGTTTTTGTTTTTGTTTTTGCCTTTGCTACGGCAATCTTTGGCCCGATGTCCCTCTTTGTCACAGATGTAAAATTTACCATTAAACTTGTACTTTTTATTCCTCCCCCCCCCCCCCCCTTTAGAGCCTTGTGATGAACTTTCTCTAGAAGACTTTCGTTTCTTGGTTTTTGAAGCATGTTCACCACATTTGCCTTAGACTCCATAGGATGTTTACCAACCCGCTTTTCAGAATTGCGGTTGTCCTCCTCAATCCTCAAACGCACAATTAATTCTTCCATATACATTTCTTTGCGCTTATGTTTGAGGTAGTTCTTGAAATCCTTCCAGCCTTGTGGTAATTTCTCAATTAAGGCTGCAACTTGGAAGGATTCACTGAGAGGCATGCCTTCTGCGTGAATGTCATGCAAAATGAGTTGGTGATCTTGAACTTGACTGATCACAGTTTTAGAATCAACCATTACAAAGTCTAGGAATTTGCCAACCACAAATTTCTTTGAGCCGGCATCTTCCGTTTTCTATTTTTTCTCCAAAGACTCCCAAAGTTCATTTTGCTGTCTTGATAGGACTGTAGACGTTGTATAATGTGTTGTCAAGTCCGTTCAAGATGTAGTTCCGGCAAAGAAAATCAGCATGTTTCCAAGCATCGACCACAACAACCACTTGCCGGTCGGTTTCATCATCTTTCAAAATCGGAGCATCCTCACGAAGAAAACGAGCCAGGTTCAGAGTTGTAAGACAGAACAACATTTTCTGTTGCCATCTTTTAAAATCAGTTCCTAAGAACTTCTCAGGCTTCTCACCGTGATTTACCGGTACTGTCACAACAGGAGAAGGGGTTGGCGTCATTGCAGCCACCGCAGTAGTACTTGTTTGAGCATTTGTTTCAGTAGCCATTAATTCTAATTTATAAAAATAAAATTATAATTATAATTTATACAACACAGAAAATTAATCCAAATTCACAGAATTAAATTCTATAAAAAAAGAAACAAAAATGTAACTTTTATTTTTTAATTAATTTGGAAATAAAATAAAATTTTATTTAACCAAATTAATTCCACACAGAAAATTAAATTTATGTAACACTTCAATAATTAAAATACTGAAACAGAATTTTAATTAATGAAAACTCAGAAAATAATTTCTAAAAACCAAAATTAATTTCTGAAAAAATTCCACAAAAATATATTCTGAATTGTTAATAACACCAGTATATTACTACTAATTGTCAAAGAAAATAGACAGTATATTACTACTATCTATCAAATAGCATATAATCACTGTTTGTTTTTCCAACCAGAATATTATTTTGTAAATCCACAGGAAATAATTTTCTTTAAAAGAAGAAAGAGAAAAGGAAACAAATGAAAAATTCTGTAAACAGAATAATTCGAATCTGTCTTAAGATTATTGGAACAACCTTCTGTGTAAATAAAATAAATTGAAACTAATTACAGACAAAATAAAATAAAACTTACAAAACTTATTTTGTCAAACCAAACGAAAAATAAAAGACCAAGTCGAGTGTGTGACACTCTGTTCTTAAGACAGATTCGCCCCGCTACGATGTTTACGGTTGAGTGGCGTCTATCTCACAGGATACAATGATCTTCACAAACTTGTAGTAGCACTCCACACAAATTTGTGCGGCGAACTAAAACCTTGTGTTCTAATACTCTCTTTATTTTATCTGTAAAACTAGAATGAAGAATAAAATACAAAGGAGAAAATTCTGGACAGCAAATATAAAAGTTGCAGACTGATTTTTCAGATCCCAAAGACTGTTGGAACAGTAGGTATTTATAGGCAAAAAAAGGTCCTGTCCGAACAGGTGCAAAAGAAGTGAACAGGTGTGAAACAGATTTTGAACAGATGCTATTTTGAATTCAAACAGATTTGCTGCCAGGTTTTGAATCTGTTCGGAAGTAACAGATCTGTAACTGCTGGGCAGTTAAAACCGAACCTACTGGGCAGTTTTTCAGTTTGAATCTGAGAGGAATTTCGGACAGAATGAGACTTAAATGTTGGACAAAAATTGGAATTCAAATTTGAATTAAATTCCCGTAATATTTTTTGGAAAAATTCAAATGAATTTTGTCCAAAAAATTAATACAAAAACTGACCCGACCCACACCCGTGCCCGGCACGACCGGACGGACGCGCGCGTGTGTGGTGGTTTGGGCTAAGGTTCACTTTGTCCATAACTCCTCCCTTCTACAAACTTGGGGTGCCCCTTGGAGCCCAACCCAAGCGTTGTAGGCTAGAGCTTATATACTTAACAAAACTCTCTTAAAGTTTCAATGTGGGACAAGCCTCACAAGGAAACCCACATTAAAAACTTTAAATGTCCATTCCATGAACCCAAAAATGACTTCATATTCCCATACACTCATAAATGGTTTTGACGAACTGTCTTTATCGTATGACTTGCCATGCGGCAAGGAACACTTCACATTTTCGGACCCGCCCCAAAAGACGTTCGGGGCCCACTCAATTTTGGGCTCAAAGATGGCCCAAAATAAGCCTTTATAAACCTATTTTTCCAACAATTCTTGCTTATATGCCAAGTTCTGATGGTCACCAGAGATTTTGGGATGGTGCAAGAGTCGTCAACATTCTTCAATGTAAGTCCAAGATGATGATGTTTAAAAATTTTGTGTACATGTATGCATATATGAAAATATACATAAATGCATCAATGTTTACTACTTCTATCTTCATTATTTTAATCATGAATGACTATTTTGTGTAGAGATATACATGCATTTACATTCATTAATGCCTCAAATACTTTATGAATATTTACATTCATGACCATGGTCATTGACATGATAGAGCTTCTGTTGTCTTGGATAGTCAACATGTTGGTCCTTTTATTTGCAAAATCTCATTATTCTTTACATGTTAGTGAAATGACACTTCAACCTAGATGATACAGCAGCTAAAAATTACTGAAATCTAATCTTCCATGATAATTTGCCATTAAGTCGGTGTGTTGACGCCCCAAAATCACCAAACGGCGTCGGATTAGCATGAAACTTGACACACACGATCGCCTAGACACGAAAGACTTGTGGGAGAAGACGAGACTTGAATTGGGTTCCCGGTTTGGGAGTTAGAGCCGAATTTCGGTCTAGGCAAAATAGTTCATTAAGAAATTTGAATTCGAGGTGTTGACGGCCCAAAATCACCAAACGGGGTCGGATTAGCACGAAACTTGGCACACACGACCGCCTAGGCACGAGAGACTTGTGGGAGAAGACGGGGCTCGAATCGGGTTCCCGATTTGAGAGTTAGAGTCGGATTTCTATCTAGCCAAAATTATTTACTTAATTATCTTTGTAATTATATAGTAGTTAATTTTTTATGTTTTTTTGTAATTAAAATATTAACACATAATTATATTGTCATTAATTATTTTTATTTTTTGTTTTTAGATATTTCCCCAGTAGCAATTTGCTTCTTGTGGAATGCAGGCATGTGAAGATTGCGATTAATTTTTGTTTTTGTTACCCACGGAAGAATCATGATGAAAACTTTTGTTTTTCATTTACGTTATTTTGAATTGTGAACAACATTATGTATTTAAACATTGTATATGTATTATGCAACATTATGTAGTGGGATAATTTTGTTGATGTATTGTTATGAATGGAAGAATATTTTTATTATGGATGAATTGTTATTTGTATGCTGAAATTTTTATATTATTATGTAATTATGGTTCATTTTTCTGTTATTTTTCATTTAGTACAGATAATTTTCATATTTTTAATAATTTATTGTAGTTTTTTTTTTTTTTTTTTTTTGACGGCACTATGCCATCTTAAAAAACATTAGAACCAGATTGTTTTTGCGACATAAGCAATGTTGTCACAAAAGATATTTGCAAAAGTTGAAAAACCCTTTCGCGACGGTGTTATTTGTCATCGCAAATAACCTTTTAGAGACGGCATCGTCGTGCTGTCTCAAATAAATTTTTAGTGACGGCAGGTTACCCGTCGCAATAAAACACTTTCGCGACGGCATTTTTGCCGTCGCAAATAACACTTTTAGCGACGGCAATACAGTGCCACCTCAAAAAATTCTAGATTTTTACATATTAATGGCGACGGCAGAATTCCGTCGCAAAAAGGCAACTTTGCCGTCGCAAAAAAACTTTTGAGACGGCATTTGAAGTATTTGCGACGGTATTTTTGCCATCGCAAAAAGTCAATTTTTTTGTAGTACTTAGTGATGTTAGGAAAAAAAAATTACTAAAAAATAGTAAATATTATAAATATTTAATAATTTCCCCAATTACAAATCAACTCTAGTTTTCAAAAATAATAATTAGCTACCTATGAAAAATTTTATGATTTTAATAATTAAAATTTATAAATTTTATTACTATTTTGTATTGTTTTTTTAACCCTTACCATGTTTTGTTATTTTTCCAAATTTTTTTATCCCATTAGACACATCAACTTATTATATGTAGTCGCTGCTTGACAATTAGTTAATTTAGTTAAAAAAATATTCATGTAAAAAAAATCAAAAATTCAATCTCATTCAACCTACAAATTAAAGATTCATTCCTATATCATCTAATTTTTGTACGTTTTTTTACTTAAAAAATATTTCTCACACATTAATTTTTCGGCAATGCTACGTAACTCAAATTTTGTGACTCAAAAGTGGCTCAACATAAAAATGGCCAAAACGACGTCGTTTTGAGTACAGAACAACATAAAAATGGCCAAAACGACGTCGTTTTGGCCATTTGAACCACTTTTGAGCCACAAAATTTGAGCTACGAGACATTTTCCTTAATTTTTCAACTCATATTTTTTACCCAAAAAATCACTAGTTTCATTTGGGATATGAGTTGATTTTTTGATTTTTTAACTATTTTAATTCGGGGTTAAAAGTCTCATTTGGGATAAGTTTTTTAATTTTTTTAATTTTTATAAGAGAAAAAATAAAATAATTATGAGTTAAATGTGATATTTTATCTTATTAGATTAAAAAAATTATTTTATTTTTTTATGACTAAAATAATAATAAAAAACAAAAAAAGTCAGTTCCGAACGGGGGGTTAGAAATTCGCACCTTCTAGTATAGCTCATAAATTCAGGAAAATTATTGGGTTATTGGGTATTCATCTCCTGTACCACTTGTTTCAGTTACAAGGAATCCTTTCCCATCTCATCTACCATCTCCACCAACCAAACATTGCCACCCCAGTAACACTATAAAGAAAAAGTCAAGACATCTTCACGTATTGGGTTCGTACAAGTACCGATTGCAAATATGGCCTTTTTGGGAGACATGCTTGTTTGGTTTGTTTTTTGGAGAGTTATTTTTGAAAAAAAAATTGGGGAGAGAGTTTAGAAATTTTTTTGATTTGTTTGGTTGTATATTTTAAGAGAGTTATTTTTTTGGGAGTTTGAGATATTTTGAGAGAATTTGAGTAGATGTGTGTGAGAGAAAAAGTAATTGAGAATGAGAGAGGAGAGAGAAAAAGTGATTGATTGATGTGTAAGAGAGAAAAAGTGATTTTGAAAATTTTTTGAGAAAAACTCAAACCAAACAATTTTTTAGAAATTTTTTTCTAAAACTCATCTCCCAAATGCAAACCAAACATAATTTTTAGTCACTTTTTTTATTTGTAGTAAAAATTAAAAGTTAGTTTTTCTGACCTTTTTTTTCATTTAGAAAATTGGTTTTTAACCAATGATAAAATTATAATTCTATTTTTCATGAGTCAAAATATGCTATATAAATAAAATTATAAATATTTTAAATTAAATGAAGATAATTTAGTCATTTTATTATAATTTGACATCATAAATAAATATCAATCAAAAAAATCAAAAATAAATTTTTACCAACTTTCCAAATCATTTACCTAAAAACATCAAAAGCTTAGCTAAAAGTAAAAAAAATTACTTTTTACCATCTTTAGGCTTATGTAATAGAACCAGTTGCCGATGAGCACAATCCCTGTCCATCTGTGACAGCTCTTACCGACTACGACTCACACGTGGCAAAATCTAAGAGGACTGATGTGGCGCGAAACATCTAGAGACGTTTCAACGAATTGAAATCACGCGAAACATCTGGAATGAAGGAGAACAATCTCTCTCTCTCTCTCTCTCTCTCTCTCTCTCTCTATATATATATATATTATCGAATTTGGAACAAATCGATTATTCAGAGAAGAACACTGGTCGATCAATAAGAGAGCGCAAAGAGCTTTGAATTTTTAGGTTTAGGTTTTGGGTTGGTGGATCGTTTTGTTCTGACAACTGAGTCATTCGGATTTGTGGAGCGATTTGGAGGTTTTTTTTCTTTCTTTCAATCATCTTCTGTAAACTGTAAGTGATTTCATGGATTCTCGGATTCTTTTATTTACTCTCTCTGCATTGCTCTGCATTTTTGTAAACACCGTTGTTATGTGGTACGAGGAATTTGAAATATACGGATCTCTATATATCAAGTTTAAATTCTCATCGTATATTCAAATTTCAAACATTATAGCTTACGAGGAATTTGAAAAATACGGATCAAGTTATAATTCACATCATACTAATTCAAATTTTAAATATTAATTTTTTTTTTCTGTAATACATAGCATTTATTTTTTGATTTAATTGTTGTTTGGGATTGTATATTTTTTTGATTTTTTGGTTAAAAAAGTTTTTAAAAAAATTATATGTTTGGAATAATTTTTTATTTTTTAGGAAAAGTTATGTAATAAAATATTGTAGTAAAATTAAAATGACAATTATTTTTTTACTTTTTGATTTTTAACTTCTTATTTTTTATTTTTTATTTTTAGTTGAATTCAAGGCTAGTGGCTTCACCACAAGCTACCTGAATAGTATAGATTTAAAAATTTTTTTGTATAGTAATTTTTTTGACTTTATAAATTATTTTTTTTAATTTATCCCAAACAAAAGCTTATTATTTTTATATGTTTTGGAAATTGTGAATTTTGTGGGTATTTGAGACGAGATATTTTCTTCTTATAAAATTTTATATGAAATCTATGATGTGCTGCTCCATAAAAATAATTGTAGAAAGTTTCAATTATTTATTTATTTAATTTTTTTTTTTTTTTTTTTGTGCGTGTGTTATGTTAGTTTATGGTTGAAGTTACAAATTGCAAATTCATTGGGTTTGTTAAGAGTTATTTGTGGTAAGAAATATTTACCATATTTGGTTTCAGAAAATTGAAATTTTTATTTTTTGTTTTTTAGTAAATTTTTTTAATATCTTACATAAATTTTTTATTTTTTAAATGCACTTAATCTAAATATTTATAATAAAAAAATTTAACAAATATAAAAACTACAACCAAAAAAAACGAACATTTTAAGAATATTTATCAATAAATCCCATCTCACAAACTGTTAAACCAATTAGTCCTAACTTTATTCTTTTGTTCCGGTAAGTCCTACTAGTGGGGAGGTTTGTTTCTTTTTGATCCTATTTTCCATATTTGGCGTCACTATGTGGACTGTTTTACCTTTTTTTGTTATGTTTCCATCTTCTGGTGCGGGATCACGTCATTTTGTTGATTTTGTGGGTATCACAGTTTGTAATTTCAATGTTACGTGTATAAACGTTTCAGCCTTTTGAGCAACCCATACCAACCACACCATTCTCATCCATTACTATCGCCCCAACAAACATTTTTTTCCCCCATGCCATTTAGTTGTCAACAATGTAGCGGACACACAACACACCATATCTGTCATATAAACGCACTTACCGACACCACTACAATACCTCCCCCCCTCGATAACACCCACAAACTACAACATTCCCAAACTCACACACCATCATCCCCCACATCAGTACCTCACATGTATTTCACAACTCGTTTCACAACTCCCAGCAACATGACACACAAGCACAAACTAAAAAACAAATACCATCACACATCCCACACCCACAACCCACATACGTGCACTACGTTCACAAACACGCAAAAAAAAAAAAAAAAAAAAAAGAACGTACGACAGGCACAAAGTAACACACACCCCAAAAAAAAAACAAAACCCCACCCCACCCAGCCGCACAACACACCATTATCTTCCATTATTGTGGTCCCAACAAAATTTTTGTCCACCCATGCCGACTACTAGTCAACAATTTACCTGACACACGACACACACATGAACCCCACACAAACCCTGCAACCACAACCAAATACAGCCTTCCCCACAACATCAGCAACACCAACCCAAACCAACACAAAAAATAATATCACAATACACACAACAAATCAACGACACAGATAACCCTAAATGAAAAATCGCAAAACAAAACGACTGCAACAGGGTGATCAGAAAGAATAATCAAACACTCAGGATCCACATTGTCACACAACGCTAACAGCATCAAGATATGGGACATACCCTTTTCGGCCATAACTACACGCCCACAACCAAGGACAGCGGAATATGAATACTAGGCTTTCGCCGTCATCCACAATCTGCCCTGTCACAAAGACGTTTGTCCAAATAATCACAGCAACAATGAAAATTGCCCACTTAATCTTTATTATCCCCCCCCCCCCCCCCCCGCGCCCCCCAAAAAAAAAAAAAATCACGCGATGGTATATACGGTCAATCCCAATTTTCAAATCCAAGCAAATCCCAAAAACAAGGGTTTTCTATGTTACGTTCCCACCGCACTGTGTGTGGGGATGTGGATGTAGAAATCGGGTTGTGTTTTAATGGGTATGGGTTTTCAAGATGTGGATTACGTGGCAATCAAAAACCACATCGGTTTTCTACAAAAACCCTTAGTGAACTTTTTGGGTGTGTGACAATCAACTGTGTGGCACGTGACCCACCACATGCCGTTTTACCTCATTTGTGCCACACGCGCATACGACTACACAACAAACATTACACAATAATTGATGGCAATTGCGTCTTTTGACAACAGATAGGACTAAACGGAGCACTAGAAAACATATGGGACTAATTGGATTATAAGATCAGCATGTACGATTTATTGGTAAATTTCCCAAGATTTTAATACATTTTTATATTTTGTTTGCTTTTTGAGTATATTAAAATTAAAAAAATTTAAAAATTGATTACAATATTTTTAAAAATCATTAAAAATATAAAAATACAAATTAAAAACTTATAAACTGTTTTTGAAAACTAAAAATCAAACTAGGTTGTAAATCATTTTATGGTATTTAGTGGTAGAGTGTGTTCTATATGCACCTTTTTAAGGTTTACATCATAGCTGCTCTCAATTATTTTTTACAAAGAATACTCAATCTATTGATGTAGTAATTAATTTTTTGGAAAATTTGTCATATTAATGGTTCATTTGTTTGAAGGTGGTAAAATCAAGGCTTGTTGCGTTGATCTGAATTATGGATATAATTTGTTGTTATAGTAATTTGTTGATTTGATATTGGTTTTGGATGTTGTAGCGAGTGGTATTTGATTTCTCCTGTGAATGTGGTCTGAGGTACATAGACTACATGTTCCAAGGTTCTAATTTTTCCTTTTTCATGGTGGGTTTGTAGTTGGGCTAATTTGTCTTGCATTGTCTTGAAAATATTTCAAGTAATTGAATACAGTTAAAATGATTGGAAAAGTGTTTGGTTTGTTCGACTATGTATTCTAATTTCTGTAACAGCATGTTTATGATACAAAGAAAGTGAATCAAACACTTGATAAAATATGGGTCATTTTCTATTGTATATAGAGTAGTATTTCTGTAACAGCATGTTTATGATACAAAGAAAGTGATCAAACATTTGATAAAATATGGGTCATTTTCTATTGTATGGAGTAGTATTTATTTTGTCAGAAAAAGATCAGATCAGTGCCTATTAATAGCTCAAACTGGCTCAAATTCTGTTGTGTTTTCAAAGCATCCATCTTTATCATTTTTTAAATTCAAAGAATTGTTAATGCTTGTTTTTATAAGAAGTTGCTGAAAAGGCCAGTTTTTGAAAGCTGCAATTCGGACTAGTCTGGTTCAAGACTTAAGCTGCGTTGCTAGTTTATGTGAAAACACTTCCAGCTCTGATTTTTGTTGACAGTTTCTCTAAATTTGGATTCTTATTGGCTAATGTATTTTATTTTATTGTGTTATATATGTAAACTTAATTATATGTAGATTCCCGCTCTGATTTTTGTTTACAGTTTCTCTAAATTTGGATTCTTATTAGCTAATGTATTTTATTTTATTGTGTTATATATGTAAATTTAATGATTTGTAGATCTATATCTATTTATATGTTTAGTTGATGTACAAAACAAGAGAGAACATCATCACATATAGTTGAATCATATTAGTCATCAACTTGGAGAAAGGGATATTTAACACATTTAATATGAGTTATAAGTGGGAAGGGATTGGGTCTATTAATTTGATGCTAAAGAGGGTTTCTTTAGATGATGGTGGGGGTGATGATTGCCTGGTTTATTATAAGAGTGAGTGAAGGGGAGTAAAGGCAAGTGAAGGAGAAATTAGGAGGAAGAAAAAGAAGAGGACAAGATGAGCAGAAATAGAGAGTAATTGAATTAATGACATCCAATTTTGTTGGTGTGATTTTGTTCTGTAATTGTGCCAAAGGGCTGGTTAATACATAGGGGATTGGTTAATACATAATTGATTTTCTTATATTGTTTTTGTTTGTGGTTCCATGTGAGATTTTATTCTATTTGTCAATTGAAAACCTATTCGTATTGCTATCATATTCTGTTTACTTCTTGTTGAAAGGAAAATAAGTTAAATAATCTTCTTCTGAGAAATCTGTTGCTCATGAGGATACTTTTAGAGGTAGTATGTGTGTATTATTATCTATAAATTAATTTTTTTTTTTTTTTTTTGTTCTCTTTGTTCAGTGTGTGAGAAAGATTTTCACTCTTGAAGAAATAAACTAGCGGGCGGTTCCAATTCGAAAAGGTTTATAAGATGTATCCGGCCTACAGATGCATGGACTCGTTTCCCCATCAGAGAAATCAAATGCCATATACACAGCATTATTATCCGAGCTTTGAAGGTATTCCATTTCCACCTCAGGTCAATGTGGATCCATCTAAGTCTCCTATAACATATGAAACCTGGGCTTATGGTGGCAACTATGGTTGTTCAATTCCTGTGGGATGTCATGGTTGTTGCAACCATAACCATTTCCCAAGTTATGGTGGTTTCAGACCTCCTTATCCTCATTTTCCATCGCCATCACCATTTCAGTGTCACGGAGGTTATCCTTCTTTCCCAGAAACCTATCCTGTTCATTATGTTCCTTTCGCACATTATTCAGTGGATCAGCCAAGATTTGAGTATGAAAAGAATCACTGTTGTGGATGCCCTAATCACTTGTGCAATAAGAAAGAAGATAAGCATGTAAAGATTGAAGAACATGAGCCAGAGGTCAAAAACAAAAGCAATCATTCTTTGGTCCCCATTGAGTTTAAAAATTACCCATATCCAATTGTATGGATTCCTCCAGAAGACATGAAGAATAGAGAGCAGAGAGATAGTACTGAGCCAAAGTTAAAGCACGGGGACGAGTATCCTCCTGATATGAGAGCCCATGACAATTTGAAACATTTGGAACACGAGCCTAATGTCAGGAGCGGGTGGTTTCCATTTGACATCAACAACATGGGATCTCTGAAGCATGGAGGTGATAGAAACAGAGTTCAAGATCAGCCAAATGATGATAGAAATAGAGCTCAAGATCAACCAAATGTGGACAAGAATCAATTTCAATTTCCGATATTTTGGTTGCCTTACAAGCATGAAGAAGATGAAACAAGGGGCGATAAAGAGGCAAAAGCGGATCACGAATCTGCTGAAAGATCATCTCCCAATTTGAAGGTTGCGTCGGCACAACTTCCTAGCAGCAAGGTTCGGTTGAAGGCAACGGAAAACAATGTCAATGGGAAAACAAATGATGTCAAGCAACAGGAAGAGCTACACAATAAGGGGAAGACCAAAGAAGGTGAGGGAAAAGCCAGAGGCATTACTGTGAAGGAGATAGAACATAGTGGAGAGAAGAAGCCTTCCAATGATGGTACTGAAAGACAGTCCCCTTCTCCACGAAACACGTCTAAGCTACCTCCGGTTTGTTTGAGAGTTGACCCCTTGCCAAAGAGGAAAAACAGTCATGGTGATTTGAGGTCTCCTAGTCCTAGTCACAAAGAAAAAGCACAGGAAGCATTTGGTGATAGGTCCAAGTCCACCTCATCAATAAAAGAGAGTGCGGAGGTAGAGCCGAATAAAGGGAAGATAAAAGTAGTTAAGGTAGTGGATGGCATAACAAAGCAAGACACTGGTGAAGATTGTAAAGCTCAGACTCCCATTGGAGCTCCTGTGAATTTGTTTCCTAAATCTGGTGAAGAGGTTTCGACGAACCAAGACACTAGCAAAGTTGTAAAATGTGATGATGTGAGAGAGGACAAAGAAGTCAAAGCACCAGATCCAACAGTAGAAAGTCACTTGGGTGATGGTGAATCGCAGACCGAAGATGGAGGAGCAAATAAGGCAGAAAATGAGATTCCTAAGGAAGAAGATAAAGCGAAAAGGAAGAATTTGTCAGTGGCTGAGGCAACTGTGATTATTCAGTCTGCATATCGTGGATTTGAGGTCAGGAAATGGGAACCATTGAAGAAACTGAAGCAAATTGCTGAAGTGAAGGAGCATGTTGCTCAGATAAGAAGCCAAATTGAATCTTTAGAGTCTTCATTTGATAACAGGAGTGATGACAAGCAAAAGTTGATAATTGGAGAAACCATAATGGGCCTTCTGCTAAAACTAGACACCATTCAGGTATGTATATACAATAGTACATGCTTAACTTCCACTTGTATGTTTCATTTTGCACATCGTGGAACTATCCAAAATTTGTTTTCACCTTTAATCATAATGAAACTTTGATAGAAAAATTTATAGAAACGAATAAGATTCATGTGATCTTTCTTATTGATACTGATTACCGAGAATTTAAATGGAAATATAGTCATTTCTTGACTTTAATTTGTGAACTTGATAAGATATTAAAAATGATTAGGATCTTGAACACTATGCCTCCAAGCTTAAACATGCACATGAACACAATTTCCATGCATATATTGGTATCATGTAAAATGATTGTCAAGTCTTTTGCCATCCATTGTATGTTTGTAGTTGATGGACTCTTAAATACATCTAGACAACCAGCTTTGTGGGATTTGTTCAGTGTTTTTTGGCAAATTTATCTTCTCTTTTTCCTACGGCCCTTATTTTTTCTGGTTATGAAATAATCAGAATGATCTTAATCTGCATTTGATTTACCAGGGCTTGCACCCAACGGTCAGGAATTTTAGGAAATCCGTGGCAAAGGAGCTTGTGAGCCTGCAAGAGAAGCTTGATTCTCTACCTACCAATAAATCTGAAGTGTCAAATGTGAAACTTGTGGAAGATCTTTCTATGAATGCCAAAGGAGATTCTTCTTTTGAAGAAACGGGAAATGGAAACAGCTTTGCTGAGACTGAGAGTAATCACAGTAACATATCTGATTTAGTAGAGCCTAGTCAATGTCAAATTTTCGATATCTCTGAAGCAACATCTGGCTCCCAAATTACGGAAACTTCAGAGATGAAGTTGGTTAAGAAAGAAGCATGCGAGGAATCCAAAGATAAAATTATAGCATCTCCACTGCAAAGCAGTGGCGAGCTAGTTGATAAACTGAAAGATGATTTGAACAATGAAGTGATTGATGATGGTGAAATGATGACGTTGAAGACTCAAACTGATGGTTCAGAGCTCAAGTTACTTGTTGAACCAATGCCATCTGCTGCAGAAGAGAATGTAGACTCTGCAGTGGTAGTGACAATGCCTTCTTGTCTGGGTGATCAGTCAGCAGCATCACCAGAGTTCAATCAGGAACTTGTCATCGAAGAGTCTCCAAAGAATGAGCTAGTTGAAATAGGGAACTGCGAGGTCCTACAAGGCAAAGACGAAGTTGAGTCTCAATCAGCAATTGACATAACCACATCAAATGATGAAATTGCAGAGGCAAATCAAGTACAGCAGACACTTGATGCTCTTAATGATGCATCAGTCATTGTAGATCTGAAGCCTGAAATTGGAGAAGAAAGCGATTTTGAAGGTCATGAGGATGTGATGGCTGAACAAGAGGAAGCACAAAAAGAAGTTGGTCATGTTGATGAGAATGTGAAAATCTCCAGGGCAGATGATGAGATTGGTTTAGGGAATGCACCCATTGAGGATGCTAGGCTCAAAATAGAGGAGTTCACAGTACAAAAACATGGAGAAAAAAACAATACCAATGAGCTCTTGGATACTTCCGAACCAGAGAAACCTCAGCCACAACTCGCATTTGCAGAGGATGAAATTCATGATGGAGAACCTTGTAAACTAGAGGAACCTCATGCTGAGTTTTCACCTCTAGAGAATGAAACCCATTGTGGAGAAGCTTCCAAAACAGAGGAAACTTGGCCAGGTCTTTCACCTGCACTGGATAAAAATAGTGGACAAGAAAACGACGACAGTGGAATAACTAATGATGAAGATAATTGTTCCGGGCAAGATATCAAGGAAACCAAGGAATGTAACAAGGAATCAGAAAACCAAGAGATTGTAGGGGATAGGCTTGAATTTAAAGAGCTTGTATCGGTTGCTGGCAATGATAAAGTCACTGAACAGCCTTGTGGGTCTGAAACCTCTAAAGAAGCCCTGATCGCAACTCAGTTTGTTCCTGCTGAGGCAGAGGAGCTACCTCAGGTTGAAGGAGAGCTTTTCCCCATGTCTCCAAATTACAGTCAAGTCTCTTTGGGAAGCGAAATGGGTTCAGAAAGTGATGAAAAGTTGGTTGAAGAGAACAAGAAATTGAGGGAGATAATGGAGAAATTGATTGAAACTGGGACAGAACAGTTGACTGCAATATCTAACCTCTCTAGTAGAGTGAAGGATTTGGAAAAGAAATTAGCGAGGAAAAAGAAGAGGACAAGGCGGTTCAGAGCTGGATCTTCCTGTGTTAAACATGCAAATGATGCTCTAAAAGGTACGACACTTGGAATTGCAGTGTAAGAGTGAAAATTACATATGTGAGTGATTATGTTAAATCTGATATGGGATTGAGTTTTGTTGTATCCTTCCTTGTAATAATATCTACAACTCTTCTTTGTTTCTTTGTTATTTTCATTGATTGTGTTGGTTTGACAGTATCTCTGTATATTAGCCTGCCTGCTTTGAAATAATTATATATTCATCTTGTATGTTTTGGCATGAATGACTTTAACTCACCGAAAAGACAATTTCAAAATTTCAAAAATAGTTTTCGCTTCCTCGAAAGGTAAAAAAAAAATGTGAAAATAAAGAGTATATTTTTCATCTCTTATACCATTTTAGTTTTTAATGATGTGGTAGTGACATTATTACAAATATAAACTATCTTTATAAGTATTTTACTTTAAAGTGAAATGTAATATTGAATCGCATTTTTATGAATTTTTGTTTGTATATGATCAAGAGAAAATACCATTTGGCCATTGACTAGTTTCTACTCTAGATTAAAAACAAGGAATTAGAATGGCCATTGACATAGTGATTTACCCAAGGGTTTTGCTACAGAACAAGGAACAACTAAGGACTATTCAAAAGATGCAAAGTAAGCTGCAAACTCACAAAAGGCCAAAGAAAAATTGTTCCTTAGGCAGCAATTGTTAAGTCCTGGATACATCTTTATCAATCCTTTAATTCAATTATGCCTTCAGCCACATTGTTTGATCAAATAATCTTTTAGCCCTTATTTTTGGGGGCCATTATTTTTTGAAGAACCCAAAGGAATCATATGGTCCTATCGAAATAGAAAAATAGAAAAAGTGAGAAGAAACCAAACAATCTCAAGGCATGATTTGGCAAAAAGTTCAATTCAAGGTTTGAGTGACTATTATATTCCTTGAGAGGAGTATTATCAAGAGCCAAAAGCTGTGCAATAAAATGTGCTCCAAAAGTTGAGCGGCCAATACCAACCCAAAGTATTATGCCTGAAGCAGCACTCTATAGAGCCCAGGGGCTTAGTCTGCAATTTAGTGCTTCAATTTCCAGATTTAGCACACATGCAAAACTGAAAAGTTAGATTTCTTCCTTTTTTTTTTCTTTTTTCTTTTTTTTTTCTTTTTGGATTAATTACACCAAGACCCCCAACAATTAGTGAATATCACTTTGACCATCTCATCTATGAACCCGTGCATTTTGACCCTTTTAACTATGAAAATGTATCACTTTCATTCCTTTAGATCACATTCAAAAGGGGTGCATTTGTACAATTTTTATAGTTGAGGGGTCGATAGATATGGTTCATAGATGAGGTGGTCAAAGTGACATTTGCTAATAATTGAAAGGATCATGGTGTAATTAACTCTTTTTTTTTAATTTTTTGGCAACTATAGTTCTACAAAATAAGAATAAGAAAGACAATACAAAAACATTCATATTGTATGGTTAGAATTTTACGATTGACGATTCGATTCATATAATTCGATACAAGTTTCAAACAAAACGAATCAAATTGTACAGTTAAACATTAAATTGAGTGAATCTTGCGATTCACTATGAATTTGTGATTCAAGCGAATATGTACTCATAATGCATGAAACGGAGTCAAATTCACAAAATAAAGAGATCAACTATATTATATGTATATATACGGCAGTGCTGTGAAAGACGCGCCCAGGTGCAAGGCGCAGCGAGGCGCACTGAAGGGACCCAAGGCGAGGCACGTTTAATGAGTCGCATGCCTTGGCCGCAACTTGGCCAGGCACTAGAAGGCGCTAGGCACGTTTTTTTTTTTTTTTATGTTTCTGATTTTGATCTAACAGCTCTGATCTGTGTTCGAAAGGCTCCAACCCCATAGGATTACAACTCATTCAATACAACTCAACCCAAATCAGTTAACTCAAATCCCTAATCTATTGAAGAAATTTGTGTCGCCTCTTCCACTATGTTTGGATTGAGTGATTTGGAGAGAAAAAAAAGAAAAGAAATAGAGTGATATGTATTTCTCTTATTTGTTTGGATAACCTAAGTAGAGAGAAATGGGAAGAAATGGACAGAAATGGACAGAAACTCATTTCTCTTATAAGCCCCATTTTCAATCTTCCCAAAAGTGGAGAGATTGTGAGAGAAAAGAAACCACTATTTTCATAATACTAATTTTATCCTTATAAAAATAAAAGAAATAAAATGATTGAAAATATAAAAAGGTTATTTTGGTAATATAACATAAAATAATTTATTTTCTTTTCTCTTAATGAAATCTAACCAAACAAGAATGAGAGAAATCACAATCATTTCTTTTCTTTTATTTCTTCCTTATCCAAACAAAAAGAGAGAAATCACAATCATTTCTTTTCTTTTCTTTTCTCTTATTACTTAAGTAATCATTTCTTTTCTTTTCTCTCCTAGCTTCCCAAACATAGTGTTAACTCAAATCCCTAATCTATTGAAGAAATTTGTGTCGCCTCTTCCTCTAGGCTCGTCTCTCTCGACTTCGACTTCGACTTCGATTCAGGTCAGTTCTTCTTCTTCTTCTTAGTTGGTTGCTGCTAGTCCTGGGTGATTCGATTCAACATTTTTTTTTTTTTTTGCTTCGTCTTTTTCGCTAGTTGCTGGGTATTTTTTTTTTTCTCTTCTTCTTATTTTCCTTCTCCTCCTCTTCTTCCTTCTTCTCCGTTGCTATATATATATATATATTTTTTTTTTTTTTTGCTTCATCGACTTGCTCTTTGTTTTTTGTTTTTTGTTTTGTTTGCTTCTTCGACTTTGACTTTGACTCTCTCTCTCTCTTCTTCTTCTTCTTCTTCTTCTTCTCCTCCTTCTTTGCTCTCTGTTTTTTTTCTTTTTCTTGCTTCTTCGACTCAATTTCTTGCTCTCTATTTTTTTTTTTTCCTGCTTCTTCTTCTTTGCTCTCTATTTTTCTTTTTCTTCTCTGTTACATGGAATAATGCAAAAATGAAAATATCAGCAGTTTGTATAAGCAAACACATGTCTTCCTTTTCTTCTTCTTCTTCTTCTTCTTCTTCTTCTCAGTTTTTTTTTTAGTGTTTATGATTTTTTTTTTTTTTTTTTTGGGTTTTTGTTGAATGTGGAATACTATATAATTTGCATTTTCATAACTTTGAGAATTTTGCTATAATTTGCCTTAGTTATTTTTTTTTTATATATTTAAATTGTCTTAGTACTAGTATGAATCATTAACCTATGTTAATTTATCTATTTTTTACTAAGACTGTGCGCCTTATTTCAATAAAACCCGTGCCTCGCCTTGCACCTTGCGCTTAGACCCCAAGAGACCTTCGACACATTGGTGCGCCATGAGCCTTTAAAAACATTGTATATAGGTAAATTATAAATACACCTTTTGAGGTTTGCTTAAAATACAAATTGCCCTATAGTTTGAAAAATTACAAATAATCCATTGTTAAAATTTTTTATTTAACATAATTAATTAAAAAAATAAAATTCTTTACTGCTCTTATATAAAATAATAATATTACCGGAAGTATTAATTGAAATAAATTTATAATATCATTGAAAACTATTAATTGACTTAATGATTTATTAATAAAAGAGATTATTTGTTATGAAATTAGAAATTTCAATGGGCGGGATGTAATTTTCAAAACTATAGGAGAAAATTTATATTTTAAGCAAACCTCAGAGATGTATTTGTAATTTATCCTATATATAATTGTTTACTTTTTTGGCTTTCAAAGATTAATTATGTAATTTTAAGCGTGCCAACAAGGATTAATCAATCTTTACAGAATTTTAATTGTCAACCAATTATCAGACGATTATGTTGAAGTTCTTTCAATCTCAATGAAGAGGACTTTTACTGGTGGCTTGTTTGAGGAAAAATTTTATAAGAAATAACAAGTGCTGAACAATTTACAAATTGAATTTCAAAATAGGAACTTACAATGCAATGACCCAACCTTGAAAAGTTTACGGCAACGACTACTTGAAACTACTCCTAGGAAACGAAGTGTAGTACAGAAATTGAAATGCTGAAATGTAAAGAACTAAAAATGTAAAACTGAAAAAAAAATATGAAGTAAATAAACTGGTTTCTGGATCTGAGTCTGGGTCCTCTACAATGTAGCCATGAATGACTATTTATAGGTAAACATTTGTAGGAAAATACTAACTAAAACTACCCACTCTCTCACCTCATTCATTTCATACTCCATGATCTTTCATAACTTCCTTCAACCTCCACTTTATGCTCTATGTTCTCCACTTTGTTCTCCATCATCTATTTATATTTTATAACTTCTCATAACCTCAAATGAGTAGAGGACGCCATATATCCTGCAATTATATAAATAATAAAAATTGCAGATTTATGGTGCCAACATTACCCCCTGCGACCCTTAAAAATGATATTTACTTGAATTTTTGAAGGGCTGAACCAAGCACATAACTAATCTAAACAACAAAGTGCTTCAAATAATATCAACAAAGTGCTTTGAATAATATAATAGCACGAAAAAAGTGCTTCAAATGAGCATGAAATTATGACTAGATTTCTCGAATTATATATATATATATATATATGCCTTTATATATTATTACTTTGAATCAACATCAATTCGTTGAAGGAAATTAAACAAATTTATTTTGCTCGTACTTCAAACACTTAGAAAATTTGGAACCTTTTGAAGTAGGTTGATGTTGCTTGCACTTAAAATCATTTAAAACCTCATATTTTTAAGGCAAAGCCAATGATTCACCTTAACAAGCTATTACACATGCTAAATAACAAGCTTCGAATGTGGTATAAAGGACCAAAAATTACCCTTTTATAGTCTAAGTGTTTATAAATGACCAAATTCATCATTCGAGGTTCTTGCGGAAAAGCTTCGAAGGATAACCTCATATTTTCAAAGCAAAGCCAATGATTCACCTTAGCAAGCTGTTACACATGCTAAATAACTAGCTTCGAAGGTGGTATAGAGGACCAAAATCATTCTTCGAAGGTCGAAGGTGCTGCCGACAAATGACAAATTACATCCTTGGAAATACTCGGCAAAGCTTCGAAGGTTCACAACCACTAATTTTGTTTCTTCAAAGTTATAGTTAAGGCAAGACAGAGTGCTTTGAAACTTACAAAATTATGGCAAAAGGGCTTTCGAAACAACTTTTAGCCTACTTCGAAGATTCACAACCACCAATATTGTTTATTCGAAGTTGTTGTTGATGCAAGACGGAGTGCTTCGAAACTTACAAAATTATGGCAAAAGGGCTTTCAAAGCAACTTTTGGCCAACATTGTGGTTATTCAATTTTTGTATGTTCTAGTTCACACATAACTAATGAAAATATTAATTTTATGCTTCGAACCAATTATTAATTCTCCGAAGACACCAAAACTGTTGTTCTTCGAACCAACTTTTGTAGAATACTAGTTACATTTTCATGTAACAAATGGCTATAAAAATGTTTATCAGTAAAACCATTAATTATCATGTCAAAAATAGGCATTATTTGACAATTAATTAATTGTCATTTTACATATATTTGAAGGGAGATACACATTTCGAAAGCCTTCTCGTTCCATGTTACACTTCGAAGGTGTTTATTGATGACAAAACCACCCTTCGAAAGTCACACATGTTACTAAAGAATCAAAGTCATCCTTCGAGAGTGCTCACGACATCTCTTCGAACCAAATCCAAAGAGTTGGATTAACAACTCTCACATGTTCTTAATAACATGCTTCGAAGTGTCTTAGGACATTCTTCAAAGGTAACTACAAAATCAAATGGTGATGGTTTTATGGATCAACTAATAACCTGTAACAACCCTCATACTGTTTACCGATTAATGACTGATTGATTACCGATTACTGCTAAACTGAGATCGAATAGGAAAAGTAATTGAACTGACTGAAATACTGAACTGATTGACTGAAATCTGAAACCGGTTGGTTGAGTGTATCTATTTGAATCGCATGTCTATCTGTTGCTTAATTCATTATCTGTTTATGTCTTTATGATTGAACTGCTAATTGAAGGCCTTATCGGCGGCCGAACCGGAAATCGTTTAGTGTTTCATGATCATCATAAATTATATGATTTTATGGTATGTTTATCTGAATAGTGATTTGGTATGATTAAATTAGAGTAAAATATGTTAAATTGCATAGGTTGGCTTTAATTACGATCATGCCATCTAGTGGCCACTATCTAAGACCACATTTGAGACTTGTATACACCTAGACCAACATTTTGCTCAGCTCATTCTTGTCCATAGCCGAATTAGAGAGAGAGGTAGGAGAGAGAGCTTGAGTTCTTGAGGTTTAGCTTGGAGGTTGAGAGAATTGAAGGGATTCTTGCATCTTTGGACTTCTACACTTGAATTCAAGACTTAAGGTAGACCATTGGCCTCCTTCATTGTGTGTTTGAGATTGTTCTTGCATGATTCTTAAGCCTCTAGTGATCTAAGTCATGATTTAGTCTAAAAATGATGATTTGTAGCTCAATTGTTGCATGCATGTGCATATTGACAAGTTTTGAGGTTGTAACTCACCATTCCTCACATGCATGTGCATAATGTTGTTGTAATTCATGTTGTCGCCATGTTTTTGAAAGATTTGAGCTCATTTGAGCTAGCATTGAAGCTTGAAAATTGTTTAAAGTTCATGCATGTCATGGTTGTAGCATGTTCATGAAATTTGGTTTGAATTTGGATTTAATTAAACACCCTTGGGCTTCGATTTACCAAATTGATCTTTGAAATATGTAATATTATATGTTTACAAGTGTTTTCCAGGTTTTTAGCCCAAGAGGATCGAAAATTTCGCATCTAGACTTGATTTGGAACTTGGAGCTCAAATCTGGGAATTTCAGATCTTGGTTGTCCGCTCGAGCGGGGGAAGTGCCGCTCGAGCAGGGAAATCGAGCATCCAGTATTTGCACTGTTCATCAGTCCGCTCGAGCGGAGGATTGTACGCTCGAGCGGAGGATTGGGTGACACGCTCGAGTGGGAATTTCACCTATCCAGTACTTTTTGGTCCGCTGGAGCGGGGAAGTTGACGCTCGAGCGGGTCCCTTTGTTTGCATATCCGCTCGAGCGGGGAAACCAGCGCTCGAGCGGGGATCTGTTTCACTGAAAAATTCTGAAAATGTTTTCTGAATACATCTTTGCATCCTCATCCCATCCTAGGCATTCTTAGGCCTAGTTCAAGGCATCTTAAAGAGGACATAGATGTAGAACACACCGAGGCAAATTAGGGATTAAATTATTATTATCCTTCCCAACTGTGTAGCTTAGTGTGTGTTCGTTCTGTACTGTTTAGGGTTGGCATTTCGAGGAGACGCTCTAGTTCACTGTAGCCCAGAACTCTGTGAGTAACAATTGTGTAAAGATATGTTCAAAATGATTATCTTTTGAATACTGAACTGAACTGTTTACTGAACTGATATTGATTACTGAATGAATGTATGTCCTTTATTTCTGAACTATACTGTGGCATCCTTAGCACCTACTGTTTACTGTTACTGTTACAGAGATCTCTGTCGGCTCCCTCGTGGAACCACTACTGTTTACTGACTGATGGCCATCATTACTGTTCGGTCTTTCAAGACCTACTGTTTACTTTTATGCTAATGGATGAACCACATATGACTGATTGACTGAAAGACTGAAATACTGATTTAATGAACTGTTTTCATTACTGTACTGTAAGGACATTCATTCTAAAACCTCTTTACGCATTATGTTATTCACTGGGCTTTAGCTCACTGCTCATATATATATGTAGGTGTACAGGCACCGGATCAAAGCTAGAAGCGTCGGGGTGACCCCAGTTTTGTCAAGCCAACCACTGTGCCTCACTGCGAGGTTCCGAGCCTGTCAAGCTATGGCTTAGGGGTGTTTTTATTTCCCCGCCTGTCCCTGTACTGTTTTTGTAATACTGCATAGACTGTATGTTTACACTGTACTGTACTGTAATAGGGATTAGGTCCCTGTTTCCATGAATGTATAAATATATATACTGTTCTGTAAATATGTATGAAAAATCTTTTGGCATGCAGACTGTCACAGCTCATTGGACATTGTTTATTTACTGTATTGGCTTCCGCCAAGCCCCTGTACTCTGTATTACGGTATTACTGTTAAGCAGGCCTTCGGTAATCTCGGATTACTGGCCGGTTACGGTGCTAAACCCATAGGGGCGGGTTTGGGTCGTGACATAACCATATTTTTGGCCCAATATATTGTAATAACGAAATATTATTTGTTAGTCATTCTATCAAAGTCAACGTTTGATGTGATCCACAAATCCAAAATGGATTTTGAACAACAAAAGTCATGGTATAATGTGACCATGAAAATTAATATTTTTTGACACTTTGAAAAATGTCAAAAATTTTGAATTCATGAACAGTGGCTTGTTTATTATTCTTGACCATGTTTGGTTTAAAAATGTGACTTTCGCCGAATTGATTTTCATAATTATTTGGCAAAGTGGTTATTTTCCATGTTAGCCATTAATGGCATATGAAAATCCCCCATAGGTATGTTATTTTCATGACTTGACTCTCTAAAAATTGGTTTTTGGACCCCCGAGCCATATATGGAACATCATTCTTAGCCAAATTTGGCTCAAGAATATGCTCTTTCATTATGTTAATTTCATAATTTGGCTCTTTAAAAACGGGCTCTTGAACCCCCCGAGCCATTGATGAAATCAACTCTTTGCTTTTGCTATTTTCAACCATGGAAACATTCTGAAAAAATTCACCAATTCCGGCCATTAAAGTCTCAGTTAAAGACTTGGTAGTGAGAGTTGATAACTCATCATTCCATTGGTGAATTTTCAAATCAAGTTGATGAATTTCTCCAATTAAATTGTGTCTTTTTTCTTCCACCAAATAATATTGTAAGGGATGAAAGTTTATTTCATCAAGAAAATGGATCTCTTCTTGAAGATCCAAAATTTTTCTTTCACGCCAATATATTTCATTTTGTCAAATTTGAATAGCAAAATTCAATTCGTTTGTCATTTCTTCTTTTATGCCTTCTTCAAGGTGCTCATTTTCTCTTTGTCGTTTACATCTAGCCATTATAATAGTCCCACTGGGCGTGCCAAAAATATATGTTGGCTTTTTTGGCTTTCGAAGATTAATTATGTAATTTTAAACGTGCCAGCAAGGATCAATCAGTCCTTACAGAATTTTAATTGCCAACCAATTATCAGACGATTGTGTTGAAATTCTTTCAACCTCAATGAAGAGGACTTTTACTGGTAGCTTGTTTGAGGAAAATTTTTATAAGAAATAACAAGCACAGAACAATTCAGAAACTGAATTTCATTAAGTAAATAGGAACTTACAATGCAATGACTCAACCTTGAAAAGGTTTACAACAACGACTACTTGAAACTACTCCTAGGAAACGAAATGCAGTACAGGAATTGAAATGCTGAAGTGTAAAGAACTAGAAATGTAAAACTGGAAAGAAATATGAAGTAAATAAACTGGTTTCTGAATCTGAGTCTGGGTCCTCTACAATGTAGCCATGAATGGCTATTTATAGGCAAATATTTGTAAGAAAAAACTATCTAAAACTACCCATTCTTCCAGCTCCTCCATTCCATATTCTATGATCTTCCATAACTTCCTTCAACCTCCACTTCATCCTCCACTTCATATTCCATGTTCTCTACTTTGTTCTCCATCATCTATTTATATTTCATAACTTCTCATAACCTCCAAATGAGTAGGAGGATGCCACATGTCCTGTAATTATATAAATAATAAAAATTACAGATTTATGGTGCCAACAATAATTTAATTATATTGATATTTATTTTATTTTAAATTCTATATATACATAAAGTGATATATTATATTATGTTAAATAAAGTGATTCTTAGGCTTTACAATCCGATAGGATTCAATAATTTCGCAAAATAATAGGATTCAATAATTTCGCAAAATAATTCACCATTCGAATAATAACAATCATCCAAAGCAAGAATATATAGTAAATCTGATACACAGAGAGTGTGAGTCCATGAATGAGAAATTTTATATTGACAATAAACAAAGAGACAAAAGAGCAGATTAATCACATTCTTTTGGTGGATGGACCAACCTGCAAGTGTGATTTGGTATAACTTTTGAACAACTCTGTGATAGAGGGAAAGTTACGAATAGTGTGATCATGATCATGAGTGATTCTGAAGTAGGAAATATTGGGTGGAGGAGGGTGGTGGAGGCGGCAGTGAGAGGTGGGGAATAGGTTGATGGTGATGAAAAGGTTGGCGCCAGAGGTGGCTGGAGAGGGGCTGACATATTTTGACTCATTTAATTATATAGCCAAACCAAATCAAAGTAGGTCTTAAGTCCTATCAAATGGGATTGGTTACATAAATCTTTCTTTTTCACTCTATTCTATCAACGGCCATTTGATTAGTCAAATTAAAATATTCATATTTCTATTTACTATACTAATTATATATATAAAAAAAAAAGGGGATGAAATACCAATAGGTCCCAAAATGTGATCTTGTGCACTATTCCATATCGCTCTGTGAGATATCATAACTCTACTACATAAGTGGACTAACTCCCTTAGACTAGTATAAGGCCTTTTAAAGTCGTGAGAGGTTAGTTGCTAGTTTTCACCTAACTTTAAAGCGGACAATATCGTGCTAGTCGGGGAGGGTTAACTGATTCATTTGGCACCGTCTGTGGGAACTCCATGCTTAGGCTCTCTGTGAGAAATCATAGCTCCACTACATAAGTGGACTAACTAACTCCCTCTACATAAGTATACTAAGGCTTCGTTTGGGAAGTCGGTTGGCTTTTTGACTTTTTGACTTTTTTGGCTATTTTAGCCTAGGGCTAAAAAGCCTGGTTTGGGAAGGACTTTTGGCTTTTTTGATTTTTTTGTGAGAAAATGAATGTAATGATTATGGGTTGGATGTGATGTTTTGTCTTATTTGACTAAAAAACCTATTTTGTTTTTTGTGACTATTTTAGCCAAAAAAGCTCCAAACCTCTCTTCCCATATGGAGCTTTAAGCTCACTACATAAGTGGACTAACTAACTCCATCACAGTTTCACTACATAAATGGACTAACTAACTCTCTTATATTAATATGAGGCATTTTAAAGCCATGAGGGTTAATTACTGGTTTTCGCCTAACTCCAAAACGAACAATATCATACTAATCGGGGAGAGTTAACTATTTCATTTGGCGCCGGCCTTTTAAAGTCATGAGGGGTTAACTATTGGTTTTCGCCTAACTCCAAAGCGGATAATATCGTGCTAGTCAAGGAGGGTTAGTTGCTTCAATTACAAATATTTTAAGTTTACGACATTACAAATATTTTAAGTTTTTGGAACAAAAAACTTAACTTTTAGACAAATTATCTTTACCCCCTCTCTATACCCACCTCTAGTTAGACTAATTTCCCACATTTCCACCTAAACAATGAGCCAAATTTAATAAAATATATATATACTTTAATTTCTAATTGGATAAAAAAGTTTGAATGGCAATGGCATGTAAATTTTTTATCATTAGCTTTGTCATCCGCACATTCTTCAACACCTAACCCCTCATTGCTAACTTCTTCATCCTTAATTTTTCAAAACACAAGTTGTTTTGATATGTTTTTTCTACAAATCTCACTCATTGTCACATGAAATTTTTTGTTCTCACTTTTTTCTATCCTCCTACTATTTCTAATTCTTTCCTAACCCCACGATATACTAATTTCTAATTTAAAAATGATTATTTTGGCATGTCAATTGGTGGAGAAAGGATTTAGAATAGCAAATAGGGGGGGGGGGGGGGGAATGTTTCTACTGCATTCAATGTGGCACGGGAGCCTTTGTTCCAAAATTTATTTATTTATTTATTTATTCATTTCAAATTATCCTTAACCACATGCTATGCATCATATAGTGGAGAGAGAATTTGGAGCGAAAAAAAAATAGAGAAAATGTGAACAGATATTTCCACTTCGTTCATTATTGCCCCTCTATTTTGTCATGTACCCACACACCATGCAATTAAGAGGCCACATTCTCCACAATGTAGGACTAAATTCTTTGCATCCTCAATTTTTTAAAAGACTACAAACCTCATTCATTGTTATTCCCTAATTTGTATGAGGCAGGGGTTTGCAACAATTCTCTTTTGTTTTGAACCATAAATTTGTTCTCTCACCCTATTACTAGTCCTATACTTATGATATTTTCACCTCTACTATCATGTTTTAGATGTTAAAAAGTCAAATTAAAATTATAAAAAAAAAAATTAAAATTTGGCTATTTAGAGTGACCAATGAAGCAACTTAAAATGACACACACACAAAAGAAAAGAAAAGAATAAATGTCTCAAATTATTTTCTCAATTCGGTTTAAAGTGGTTGATTATTATTATTATTATTTGGATAAATTACAGTTTGCCTCCTTTATATTTAGCCACTTTTCCACTTTGACCATTAAAGTTTATTTTTTTCTCACTCTGTCCCTTTATGTTACAAGTTTTTTCCACTTTATTCCAAAAGCTAATTTCTATTAGAAGTTAGACAGAAAATGACACATTAACAGTCACGTAGTATAAAAATATTTTATTATATATAACTCACACCTTTCACATAAACTTAAATTCTAATATAATAATATATTTTTTATGTTACGTGACAATTATTGTAACATTTTTTTTCTAATTTTTAATAGAAATTAACTTTAGAAATAAAGTGGAAAAAACTTAAAACATAAATGGCTAAAGTTAAAAAAAAAAACCAAAAAAAAAAACAACTTTATGAGCGAAAATGAAGAAGGGGCCAAGTATAAAGGAGGTAAAGTATTGTTAGGTTTTTGTAATTAACAATCCCGTTTGATAAAATTCATTTCAATTGTAATTTTATTTGATCTTTTATTTTAGTAAGGTTATGAGTATTTAGATGTGAATCCAACTCGAATTGTGCCTATGTAAAGGAGTTTGTGATCTTAATCCTATCATGTTTGCCACTTCGTTGACTATGTCGGGGATCGAGCTGCCTGGTCAGCTCGCGGGGTTCCAAGGGATAGCACCCCCAAAGCAAAAAGAAAAATTACAATCGAAATTGTTTGACTGCTCGTGCAGTCGATTGTGCGCTCGAGTGAAGATGCAATTCTTTCAGAAGTTTCACTCGCCTGCAAAAGTATTGAAAGTTGTATTTTTACATTCGAGTAGCCTTTCCAGCACTCGAGCGTAGATCCTTATTCTGAAACATGCGTTTTAGTCAGTCCGCTCGAGCGGCCATTCCTGCGCTCGAGCAGAGATCGCGATTCTGTTTTCTATAAATCTGTGATTAATTCAGTTTCTAGGGTACAACTTCCAGATCTTCTTCTTGGGTATTAGGGTTTTCATCTGGAACTTGTTTGTTTATTTCTTTTAATATCTATGAGAGTTTCTATCATGAATTAAGTGGATTATATCAAAGAAATTTGTTTATTTTGTTTTATTCACAAAAAAGAGAGTTGCTCTTCAGTGAATTTCGTGGAATTTGGGCCTAAAGCTTTGGTGGATTCCGGAGTGATTCATCGTCGTGGATTCGACATCGGCGTTATGGATTCAATGTCGGACAAGACAATTCCGAGGTAAAGACGGTGATGGAAGAGACACATTAGGGTCAGTTCAATTTGGGTGTGGATTTGCTAGGTAATTGAGAGTACACTTGTGTAATTTTTTTTTGTCTTCTTAGTAAATTGTTTTGTAGTTTTGACCCATGATTTTTTATCACAGTTGGAGACGCTCCAATTGTAGTTTTTCTACGTTAAAATCGTTGTGTCGATTTGTCTTTAATTGTTTAATTGAGATTGTTATTTACTAGTTAAAATTGATACATAATCACAAATAAACGTCTTGAGAATTTTTAAAATTTTCAAGTATAATTTATTCTTATTTTTTAAATAAGTGGAAATACATCTGTATCCGTGCTCACACAACAACAACAAAAAAAATATAGCCAACAAAAATTGTGTAAAGGCCAACCCACCACACTCTCCGAAGAATGTACCTAACATTTGGAGATGAAGACTTCGGGATTGTTTGGGAGACCTAAATAAGTGTACTTTTTATCTTTTTACGAAAAGATGTGCAGAAAAGTAGAGAGATGATATAATGAAAAATAAAATAAAAAGATAAAAAAATAAATTATTTAAAGTATGCCAAACTTGACTTTCATATACTCTTAACCTAAAGAACTCACAATCGATGTGAGATGAATGATTGGGAGGTTAGGTTTAAAACATTACTTTTGATGTTTGGTTGACATTTCTCTCTGTCTCTCTTCCATTACCCAATAGCTTAATATTTAAAATGCATGTGGTGATTTTTCCATTAACACAAACTAAACTTAACATGACAAAGCATACACGTTTTTTTGAAAGTGCTTAGGGTGGCTCTATTTGCTTTTTGTTACAAAAATTACTTTTTAGCTATTTAAACAAAAAGAATGATAATAATTATTTAGTTTCAGTTGATTCAGTTGATAATAATCAAAAAAAATTGTTTTAGTGCATTTTTTTATTTATAATTCACTAAAAAAAATTCAAACCATACCTGAATTTTCTGAATAACAAAAATATTTTTTTGACATTTTTCGAACTCATTTTAATTTTTTTTAGCAATAACTTTACTCTAAAAAGCATATATATATATATATATTACTAAAACTTTATTTACCAAACTAGCCCAAAATATCAACAAACTATTGGACGTGAGACATGACTTGAATATGCACCAAGATGACTTGGGTGGAAAGAGGCATTGCATAGTGGGGTTGCCACTACTTGTTCTCTTTTTTCAGTTCTCTTCAGTACATTCATTCACTTTGATTGATACCAAATATTATAGGGAGTAATTCTTAAATGTACAAGTGTATAATATATGTATTTTTATAAATATATATATAAGTTATTTTATAAAATCGTATAAGTTTTCATAAATATATGTAAGTAAATTCATAAAAATTTAAGGAATTATAATTTATGTACAATTGTGAGAATTTATGTGATTTTGTGAGGTAACTTATATATATTTTTTAGAACGTATGCAAGTGCCTTGCATATACAAAAAAAAATTTATAAGAATGATATGATAATATCATTATTATAAATAAATTAATTTTCAATGATATTTTATTTTGAAATAAAAGATTTACAATAAACTATATTATTATATATAAATTTTTTATTTGCATAACATTACTCAATATTATATGTTCAATGCCCATTTACTTTATCCAAATTTCCTCTGTTTTTAAGTCATCTAATGATGGGGCACCACATTTTGTGCATTATTGAAAAAATGAAAATAAAAATTCTATTTTATCTGCACGATGCTTGAGAAAAAGGTAAGAGAATATATTTCATTTAAGACTAGAGTATTATGACTCTCATACCAACAAAAAAAAAAAAAAATTTGGCAGAAAATATTTTTCACTTCTCTTCGAGGCTTGTTTATTTTGGCAGAAAATATATTCTAATGAAAAATATTTTGTACAATTTTTCTTTTCAACAAAACGTTTTCCTATAATTAATTGTCTTTTAAATTAATGTACTAACTGATGTATTAGTGACAGTGCAATGTTGGAGGCACTAGAGCTGGCGGTGGTGGTGTGATGGTTGGGCTGCTGCAGTGGCCGTAGTGATAGTATGGAGCTATTAATAAGATTTTAATCTAAAAAAGTATTGTCTACCTTTAAAAAATGCAAAGCATTTCCTAGTCAATATGTTTGTTTTCTACCAATCACAGAAGTTATTTTTTATTGACTTATATTTTTTGTTATACAAAATGTCAAAAAATACAGAAAATATTTTACGCTTAAACAAACAAAATGTTAGACTTAGACTTGATAATTACTTAATATATGTGAGATAAGAGACTAAATGTACTTTAAAAAAAATTAATTATAACAAAATTCCAAACACCCTCATCAACATAATTATGATAATATTAATCTACAAACACTGTTACACAACAGTTTTTCAAAAACTGGTGAACTAATTCTGTTGCAAATCTAATTCTACATCCAAAGCATTCAATGCCCTAAGATATTGCAACTTAAATTTTGATAGCAAAAGCTGATGAGACAGTAAGAGTTTTAAGTTTACTTAGCATACAATAATAATAATTTTCTAAGCCAATTTGCATATTTAGTGAAAAATCTTAAAAATCCCGAGATATTAATTTGTGATTATGTATCAATTTTAAACAGTAAATAACAATCTCAATCAAACAATCAAGACAAATCAACACAACGATTATAGGCTTATTTTGAGCCAACTTTGAGCCCAAAATTGTGTGGCGTCCACACGTCTTTTGAGATGGATCCGAAGAGGTAACGTGTTCCTTGTCGCATGGCAAGTCACACGGTGAAGACGGTTCATCAAAACTATTTATGAGTAAATGGGAAGTTGACGTCATTTTCGGATTTGTGGAATGGATAATTAAAGAAGTAAATGTAGGTTTCCTTGAAATGAGTTGTCCCACATTGAAACTTTAAGAGAGCTTTTGTGAGTATATAAACTCTTAGTGTACTAACTTGGTGTCATGACCCAAACCCGCCCCTATGGGTTTAGCACCGTAACCGGCCAGTAATCCGAGATTACCGAAGGCCTGCTTAACAGTAAAACAGTAATACAGAGTACAGGGGCTGGCGGAAGCCAAAACAGTAATTAAAAGATGTCCAATGAGCTGTAACAGTCTATACAGTATTACAAAAACAGGTACAAAGGGGGAAATCTAAAACACCCCTAGGCAGCCTTAGCTTGAACAGATCTGGAACCTCGCAGTGAGGCATGAAGGTTGGCTTGACAAAACAGGAGCTTAGCCTGACGCTCTTAGCAACGGTCCGGTGCCTGTACACTTACATATATATATATGAGCAGTGAGCTAAAGCCCAGTGAATAACATATGCGTAAAGAGGTTAAGAATGAATGTCCTTTCAGTATTGGAAACAGTCATTTATCAGTATAACAGTTATTCGATCATAGCAGTCATAAGTGGTACATCCAATAGCAAACAGTACAGTAGATCTTAATAGACCGAACAGTCAATTAATGGCCATCACATCAGTAAACAGTAGTGGTTCCAAACATGGGAACCGACAGAGATCTCTGTGACAGTAGCAGTACAGTACAGTAACAGTAAATTGCTATGGATGCCACGAATACAGTTCACAAATAGGACAAACATTCATTCAGTAAGAAATATCATTTCAGAAAGCAGTACAGTTGTTCATTCAGAAGATATTCATGATTGAACATATCTTTACAACATTGTTACTCACAGAGCACTGGGCTATAAGCAGCTAGAGCGTCCTCGGATGCCAACCCTACACAGTTACAGAACGAACACACACTAAGCTACACAGTTGGGAAAATAATAACTTAATCCCTAATTTGCCTCGGTGTGGTTCTACATCAATATCCTACTTAAGATGCCTTAAACATGCCTCAGGAATGCCTAGGATGGAAAGAGGATGCAAGGATGCACTTTTAAACACTTTTCAAAATTTTCAGAAAACAGGAGTCCCGCTCGAGCGTGGCTTTCTACGCTCGAGTGGACATGCAGACAAAAGGGCTCCCTCGAGCGTGGATTCCTCCGCTCGAGCGAACTGTAAAAGTACTGGATGCACGAAATTCACGCTCGATGGGCGCTCGGTACCCGCTCGAGCGTGAGACACAAGTCCTCGCTCGAGTGTGCATCACCCCGCTCGAGCGGACTGTAAACACATGCAAAGTACTGGATACACGCATTTCCCGCTCGAGCGTCACGTTACCCGCTCGAGCGGACATGCATGAACAAAGGTTGTACGCTCGAGCGTGGAGTTCCCCGCTCGAGTGTGAGTCCAAATTCTGGAAATTCCAGATTGAACCTTCAAGCTCAAAATCAACTTTTAAAGCATCAATCTCGATCCTTTTGGGCTAATTTTCTGGAAAACACTTGTAAACTCATAGTATAACATGTTTTGAAGATCAATTTTGTAAAATCAAGCTCAAAGGTAGATCAATTAAATACAAATTCAAACAAAACTTCAAGAACATGAAGTGTACGCAACATGCAAGAATTTAAACAATTTTAAAACTTTAAATACTTGTTCAAAAGAGTCAATTTCCTCAAGAACATGATGAATTCATGAACTATAACAATAATATGGACATGCATGCAATAATTTCCATGAAAACAACTCTAAACTTCAAGATATGCACATGCATGCGATAATTTAAGCCTCAATTCAACTCATTAAGCCAATGCTAGACTCAACTCACTAAACTTCCATGAATCATGCAAGATATAACTCAAATGCAAGCTCAAGAAGATGGTTCTCCTACCTTAAACCTTGAATTTCAAGTGTAGAAGCTCAATTATGCAAGACTCCTTCAGCTTCTCTTAAATCTCCAAGCAATTTGCCTAGATGAAGTCAATTTCTCCTAACTCCCTCTCTCTAGTCGGCTTTGCTCAAGGAATGGATGAGAAAGAGATATGAATTAAGTCTCAAATGTTTTATGAGATGGCCCACTAACATGGCATTTTGGTAAATAAGTCCAACTAATGCAATACAACATTATTTAATCTAATTTAATCATACCAAATCAAATTTCAATTAAATTTATCATAAAATCACATAAATTCTAATTAGCATAAAACATTAATCAATTTCGGATTCGGCCGCCGATAAGGCCTTCAATTCGCAGTTTGAAGCATAAAACATAAACAGATTATTCAACAAACGACAAATAGAAATGCACTTAAGCTATACACTCAATTAATCAGTTCAGGATTTCAGTCAATCGGTCATTTACCATGCTTAATCATAGATTAGCACTAATCAGAGGTGAGAGTTGTCACACTTGGGTTGGGCCCCAAGGGACACCCCAAGTTTGTAGAAGGGAGGAGTTATGGACAAAGTGAACTTTATTCCAAACCACCACAGGCACTGCCGCCACCGTCTATCCGAGTACGAGTGTGGGTCGGGTCAGTTCTAACATTAATTTTTTGGACAAAATTTATTTGAATTTTTCTAAAAATTCTTACAGGAAATTATTTGTATTTCAAATTAAATTTGAATTCAAATTTTGTGTCCAAAAATTGTGCCTCTTTCAGATCAATTCCACAACAAATTAAACAGTCCAAATAGGTCTTAAATCTGTTGATACAATTTCGGACAGATTCAAATTCAAAACTGCCCAGATAGTTTCAGCAGTTTCTAGACAGATTCAGTTATCTGTCCAGCTTGAATCCAGCACATGTTCACTTCAAATTTCTACCTATTCGGGTAGTTTGAAAGGTCACCTTGTTGTCTATAAATTCAGATTCATTTCCAGCATTTGGGAGATGCGAAATTCTTCGTTTTCCTTCTAGTTTTGCTCTCTTGCATGATATAATCTTCATATTATTTTAGGAAAAATTCAGAGAGTAAGAACACAGGTTTTTATTCGCCATACAAATTGTTTGAAGTGCTACTACAATTTGTAATGATCATTGTACCCTGAGAGATAGACGCCTTCTATCCGTAAGCATCATAACGGGGTGAATCTGTCTTAAGGATAGAGTGTTACACACTCGACTTGATCTTTAAATATTTATTCGGTTCAGTAAAATAAATTCAGTACGTAATTTATTTTATTTGTTTGATTTATTTCAATTTATTTATTTTACACAAAAGATTATTTCAGAATACTTTGCATACAATAATAATAATTTTCTAAGTCAATTTGCATATTTAGTGAAAAATCTTAAAAATCCCCTAGATATTGATTTGTGATTATGTATCAATTTTAAGTAGTAAATAACAATCTCAATCAAACAATCAAGACAAATTGACACAACGATTTTACGTGAAAAAATCACAATTGGAGTGCCTTCAATTGTGATAAAAAAAACTACGGGCAAAAGCCACAAAACAATCCACTAAGAAGACATAAAGGAGTTACACAAGTGTACTCTCAATTACTTAGCGAATCCACACCCGAATCGAACCGACCCCTATGTACCTCTTCCAGCCTGTCTTCAACTCAGAATTGTCTTGTACAACGTTGAACCCACAACGCCGATGTCGAATCCACGACGATGAGTCACTCCAGAATCCAACAAAGCTTCAGACTCAAATTCTCCGGAATCTACTGAAGAACAACTCTCTCTTTTGTATTGAATAAATAAAACAAACAAACCCTTTGATATAATCCACTAATTTATGATTGAAACTCTCACAAATATCAAAGGAAACAAGCAAAGAAGCTCCAGAAGAAAACCCTAATACCCAATAAAAAGATCTGGAAGTTGTACCCTAAAATCGAACTGAAATACATATTTATAGAAAAACAGATCCGCGATCTCCGCTCGAGTGCAAGAATGGCCGCTCTAGTAGATATATGCTTGAGTGCAAGAATGGCCACTCGAGGGGAAAAATACAACTCCTAGTACTTTTGTAGGCGAGTGAAACTTCTGAAAGGTCGCGATCTCCGCTCGAGCGCAGGAATGACCGCTCGAGTGCAGGAATGACAGCTCGAGCGAAAAAATAACTTCGACTACAATTTAGCTTTTTGCTTCGGGGGCGATACCCCTCGACCCTGCTAGGGCGCTGTCCCCCGGACCCCCGCAAGCTGATTGGGCAGCTTGATCCTCGACATAGTCAGCGAAGTGGCAAACATGATAGGATTAAGATCACAAACTCCTCTGCATAGGCACAATTCGGGTTGGATTTGCATCTAAAACTCATAGCCTCACTGAAATAAAAGATCGAATATAATTACAACTGAAAAAAGATTTGTCAAACGGGATTGCCAAGAATAAAAACCCAACATTTAGTATAAAAAAAAATTCCAAGAACACTAAAAGGTGTAAAATTTAAAAGCTTTGGCTAATTTGAAAGGATTCCCGACAAATAATATGTTCAATATGGCATAGATTTAAAAAAAAAAAAAAATTGGTTAATTTGGTAAAGCAAGGGAAGGTTTTAGGTTTTTTTTTTTTTTTTTTTTGGGGGGGGGGGGGAATATTCTAAAAAAAAAACAAAAAACAAATTAGAGAATTTACCCACTTTTCAAACTATTTGGGAAACTAACCCACTTTTAAAATTGCATTTTGAACATGCAATTTCAACTTAAAATTGCATTTTGAAATCACATATTGAAAATGCCATTTCAAGTTGACATGACTTCTATTGCGATGACGCGATAAGTTGAAGTTACATTTTCAACATGCGATTTCAACATAAACTCGCATTTTGAAAATGAGATTTTAAGTTGCACAATTACAAAACCCATTCTGAAAATGATATTTGAAATTGAAATTCAGCAAATTCTTGGCAGATTGAAATTCCTTTCACTTCAACATTTTTTAACATATATAGCCAAACTATTCATATTATTTTAGTACATATAAATTTTTATTCATGTCAAATCATCATTCCTTATATGTCTTTTTTTTTTCCCTTCCTATATATTAAAGTGAATTTTGAGAAAAGATAAGGACTCCCTTAACGTAATATAATAAACACTACAGTATAATTTTAACATAATTACATTGAATTCCCTTATTTTAATTTGTATACTTAATTTATTAACGTAAAATATACAATTTTGTTTAAAAATGATGACAATATTATTTTTTCATCCATATAAATAAAAAAATTATTGATGAGTATTATATAAATTAAAATAAGGAAATTCAATGTAATTATATTAAAATTATAACGTTTACTATATTACATTAAGGAGTCCTTAAAAATTTACTTTTACATATAGGAAGGGCAAAAAAACAAAAAACAAAAAAAAAAGTGATGATTTGACATGAATAAAAATTTATATGTATTAATAATATGAATATTTTGGCTATGTATGTTGACAAATATTGAAGTGAAAGGAATTTCAATCTGTCAAGGATTTGCTAAATTTCAATTTCAAATGTCATTTTCAGGATGGGTTTTGTAATTGCGCAATTTAAAATCGTGTTTTCAAAATGTGAGTTTATGTTAAAATCACATGTTGAAAATGCAATTTCAACTTGCCACATCATCACAACAAAAGTCATGTCAACTTAAAATCTCATTTTCAATCTACAATTTTAACTTGTCACATTAGCGTGTCGTTATCCATGTCGACTTGAAAACGCATTTTGAACATACAATTTTAAGTTGAAATTACATGTTCAAAATATAATTTTAAAAGTGGACTAATTTTTCAAATAGTTTGAAAAGTGGGTCAATTCTCTAATTTATTTATTTATTTAGAATATTTCATTCTCTAATTTATTTATTTTTTTAGAATATTCCAAAAAAGAGTCAAGGTTTTAGTACTTGGTTATGAAATTTGAAAAGAAAAAAAAATTATGTCAAAATTAACTCATTCTAGGACGACCAATAAAATTGAAATGAGTCAATCAAGAGCTTTCTAGTCATGTTTGGTAATTGATAATTTTAAAAGTGGGTTAATTTTTCAAATAATTTGAAAAGTGGGTCAAATTTTTTAATTTATTTATTTATTTAGAATATTCTATTCTCTAATTTATTTATTTTTTTAGAATATTCCAAAAAAAAACTCAAGGTTTAAGTACATGGTTATGAAATTTGAAAAGGAAAAAAAGTTATGTCAAAGTTATGTCAAAACTATATTCTTTCTTTCAACCAAATTAGACTCCCAAAAAAATTAACATATACCCCATTAATTTTGGTAATTATATGAAATCATAAACGGCCCTAAAGGAATGTTTTTTCTTAAAACTACTATGTTTACTCATAGTGCTAATAAATTCATATAAACCCAAATGGAATATCTGATATATAATCTACAACCACAAGAAAGTATCATGAGCAATTGTAAATGAGCTATGCAAAGTCAAGAAAAAGCCAAAATTCATGTGTTGTAATCCAACTATATGACAAAAAACCCTCTCAAATAAAATGCCTAGCCCTCTCCTTTCAAACATTTCAAACACTCTCCCTTTCTTTTGTCTCTCTCCTAAGCCTCTCTCTCCTCTCTCCTCTCCCCTTAGCTAATCAAGGATTGGAGAACTACCCAATTATTGGAACCCATATTGTCCTTTTATTTTCTAGGCCTAACCCATATTTTTATTTTTACTTTTTGGCTAGGGTTAGAACCCATATTGTTACCCTTTCTTGCATGTGATTTGTTTGGTATAAATTCAAACAAAAAAATGGTAGGAAAGAACAACTCAAACCTCCCTCCTGGTTTTAGGTTCATCAAGGTGTCAGCAAATGTCTTTCCCTCAATGGGGGGGCATCGCTTTAGCTTGACCTGGCTGGTCAGAATGGGACAGCATCCCGACAAAGTCAAGGCAATAAAATCCTTATCATATAACTCTGAAACGAGTCCTAACCTAACTGTGACACGAGATTTATATCAACACAAGTTGTACTACATTTTCATGTTATCTCAGACCCTTCTCTAATAAAAGGAGGGCTCCTCTCTCCAATTGGATCATCAATGCATCACATCACACATTGTGCCTACACTTCCATGCTCTCTAATCCATGCTTACCTTACTTTTCAGCCACAGTAATCTCTAACACTTTCAACTCTTTATTTGCAATATCCATCTCTCAAGTTCGATTCCTGACTCTCTACATACATGATATAATAAACAAACAATAATCCAAGAACATCTACAAAATCCAAAAACCCTATTCAAATAAGGATAGCCCTTGCTAAATGCAACTATGCAAGAACTGAAAAACTTGTTCTTCACTTTTTGAATTGAATCTTCCATATCAAACTTCTTTCACTTGTTTTTTTCTTTTTTTTTTTTTTTTTTTTGGTGGCTGATTTTATGCTTCCCAATCATACAAAATAAAAACATCACATTACTAAATTATGGGATAGCCGAATTACTTTTCTTATTTCTTTCATTTTAATATTTATTTTATTATTTATAGGGGTTAGTTGTTTTCAATATGACAAGCAACTTACCATATAACAAAGCCCTAGCCAGAGTAGGAAATGCAGCACCTTGATAGAATACCCTCCAACAATCAGTCCTCTCCAGTTCAGAAGGACTTTGGCACTAAGCACCTAAAGACATCAAAATCAGATATTACTTATATAGAACAAAAAATGGAGTAATCAGATATTACAGTTTTGAATCATAGCAATGAGAGAAACACACCTGATCTCTATACAAGATGAGTGACCAAAATAAATTACTATGGGCTTCCGAGAGAGAGAGAGAGAGAGAGAGAGAGAGCATACATACTGACTGAGCTCAGAGAGAGATCGTAACACGCCGTCGCCGCACCACCGCTAGCCATCGTCGCTCGTCGAGAGAGATATCGTCGGTGAACACTCGCCGTCGTCGCTGTGATCGTCGGTGAACTCGAACACCGCTAGCCGTCACCGTCGTCGCTCGTCGAGAGACGGAGAGAGATCGTCGTCGAACTCGTCTCTGTGATTGTGATACACGAACTCGATTTAGGAATTTTGGGGATTTAGGGATTTTGGGGGTTTTGAGGGAGAATGGTGTTAGGGATTTTGGGGGTTTTGAGGGACAAAGGTGTTAGGGATTTTGGGGATTTTAGGGAATTTGATCAAGCGCCATTTCGGCTGAAGGAGGGAGATGAAATTTCAGACTATTTGCGACGGCATGGCAAAACCGTCACAAATGATCAAATCCATTTATAAAACGACGCCGTTTTATTAAGGGTTTTTTTTTTTTTTTGCGACAAAGAATTCCAGTCACAAATGTCCACTATTTGCGACGGTAAATTTCACCCGTCTCAAAAAAATATTTGTTGCATACTTCCGTAGCTAAGTGACTTTTTGTTCTGTGCTTATTAGCGACGGGAAAACTGCCATCGCAGAAAACATTATTTGAGACGATTTCATATGCCGTCGCAAAAAGTTCCGTGTTTTATACCCACTTTTTTTGTAGTGATTCCAGGACAACCAATAAAATTGAAATGAGTCAAATCAAGAGCTTTCTAGTCATGTTTGGTAATTGATATTCCTCGTTTAGCATGAGATTTTTTTTTTTTTTTAAAGTTATGAGATAATTTAGTTATAAAAAGATAAAATAAGTTAAAAAATCAATAAGATAAAAATACCACATCTAAATTATAATTATTTCTTTTTTTCTCTCATAACAGTTAAAAAAAATTAAAAAACTCTAATTCAAATGAATTTTATAACCCCAAACTAAATCAAAAAATCAACCCATTCCATAAACGAACCCTTAGACGATCACGTGATGATGCATTGAGATAGACTTATTTGGAGTACCTTTTTGTAAACTGAAAATTGATTATTAAAAGAACAAAATTAAAATCATCATTTTCTTAGCTAAAAAATTGATATTTTTTTAAAATTTATTTTTGTCTTTAGTAAATTATTTAAAAAATTTATGTTAAGATTTTTTACTTTTTGTATCTATCAAGACTAAAAGACTCTAAAAATTAAAAATAATAATAACTAAAGACCACAATAAATCAAACTAAATAAGTTAAAAAAAATCAACACCCCAGGGGATGCATCTTGAAGGTAAAAAATTAAAAATAATAATAACTAAAGACCAAAATAAATCAAACTAAATAAGTTAAAAGAATCAACACCCCAAGGGATGCATCTTGAAGGTAATTTATGAGTAAGAGATAGGCATACCCTCTATCCTACAATCTAGCCTTTGGACCAAAAGGTTAAAGAAAATAATAATAAATATTGCTATCAATGTTCTGAATTAAGGGTTTTGATTGGTAGCTCGAATGTTGTGGCTCGAGAGTGGCTCGAAAGTGGGTTTGCAGATCAGAAGAAGGAAGAAGAAGAAGGAGGAGGAGGAGGAGGGACTGGAGGGGGCCCAACAAATGGGGCTGGAGGCGGGGGGCGGAGGCGAGGCAGAGCCGACGAGCAGCGACGGCCAGCGACGAGGCGACGAGCAGCAACGACCGGCGACGAGCAGCGACGATCCTCTGCGGCGGCAACGCGACGGCGGTGGTGCTCCTCCTCTCTCTTCTCTCTCTCTTTCTCTCTTCCCCTCTTCTTCTCTCTTTCTCTGCCTCTCCCTCTCTCTCTCCCTCTCCCTCTTCTGTGTTTCAACTCGAAAATGGAAGAAAAAGAAGAAAAAAAAAAAAAGCCCAAAACGACGTCGTTTTGGACTTTCGAGCCACTATTCGAGCCATCTATTCGAGCTACGAAGTATTTCCCCTGAATTAAATGGTATTTGGTGAATTTGAGTTGAGATTAAATGAAATGAGAATTTGATGACCCAACAACAAAATTATAATGGGACTTGGCTAGGTAAAGAAGGCCTTTTGCCTTGGTACCTCTAACCAACAAGAAATGGAGTCCACAATTTTCTCCCACTATTATATTTATTTATTTTTTGAACAAAATTTAGTGTTAGTGAAGTATATACCAAATTGTTAATGGAAGAAAAGATTTGAAATGTTAAAATTTGAAAGTGAAAGAAAAAAAATGATAGAAGGTGCAGTGAAAGAAAAAAAAATTAGAAAAAAATATTTTCTTGTAGTTATTTAATTAGAATGAAAACTCTTGATTATAGTTAACTCATTGCATAGATTCTTACATTTTTCTGTTTTTTTTTTTTTCTTGCAAGAAATTAAACACCTAGTTATCATGTTAGTATGGGTTGTATAGGAAAATTAATTTTTTTTATTACGACAACTTTTATGCTAAAAAAACTCATGAATAGTTTTATATATATATATATATATATTCTTTCTTTCACTTTCCACTAAATAAACTGATCAACCTATAAAACAAGAGGAAAACCAAAAGAGTAAAAAAAAAATGAAAGTTGTGATGCGTAAGACAACATTATTTGGCTTTTGTTGTTGGAAAAATACCAAATGGACCTATTGTTAGAAAAATGGTTTGAAAATCATTAATAAGTAAATGAGAATTAATTTCTAAAGTGCACCATTTCAGTATGATTTTTAAAACAAAATTTATTTAGTTTAAAATTTGATTTTTATTTAAATAAATTCTTTTTTTTTTGGTCAAAATTAAATCAGATTCGATAGAATTATAACAGTCATATCTGTTATGGTTGCATCTTTTCCATGGAAAGGATTAGGGATGGCAATGGATAACCTACCCTGTGGGTATCCATGGAGACACAACCCAAATACATGGATTTTTCCCTTTTTTTCTTATCCATTGGGTAGGATAAGTGATATTCTTTAAATATCCACAGGGGATGGGTTGGAGATGGGTACCCACTAATTTCTCCATATGTTTTTTTTTTTTTTAAGATTTACAACCAAAACTAAATATACATTCAATCTTTTTTTTTTATTTATTTATTTATTTTTTTAGGTTCACAACCAACTTCTTTTTTTTTTTTTTTTTTTTTTTAAGATCCACAAACAAAGCTAAATATACATCAAATCTTTTTTTTTATTTTTATTTTTATTTTTAAGGTTCACAACTATTTTTATTTTTTTTTATTTTTAAGATTCACAACCAAAGCTAAATATACATTCAATCTTTTTTCTTTTGTTTTTTTTTTAATTTTTTTAATTTTTTTTAAGGTTCACAACCTTTTTTTTTTTTTTAAGATTCACAACCAAAGCTAAATATACATTCAATCTTATTTTATTTTATTTGGCTCAACAATAAAATCAAATACACATTAATTAACATTGTCACATTATTCTTGTCAAATTTTATGCATATCTAGAATTTTTTAAATTTATTTAAAAAAATTAAGGACACTGTCTAGTGTAAGTTTTGGTTTGCTTTTCTATGTTATTTTATTTTGTTATGTATTGTAATTTTCAGAATGGTTTGCTTGTTCTGAAATTTCAAGTAACGAGTATGAATCTATTTGTTTTATGTTATCACACAATTTATACAACATATATATATATATATATATATGAATATATTTGAAAATAAGGAAATTGTAGAGAATCGAAACAAGCATGAGTCGTGATTGATTAGAAAGCATGGGTACAAAGATTTATTTGCTGGAAAAACAAAAAAGGGTACAAAGTCTTACTAAATAATTTTTTTAAAAATAAAAGAATTTTTCTTAGTTATGAACAGATTTAACTGAAATCAGCTTGTTTCCCAATGTTATGCTTCATTTATTTAGATAGAAAATATTTTTTATAAAAAAAATTAAAAATATATTTTTTTATATTTGGTGGTGGTGGTGATGGAACGAATGTGAAAGTAGAGATTGTGACATAGTGGTGGGGTGATGGCGGCAGTGATGATGGTAGTGGCTATGGTGATGGTAGTGTGATAGTGAAGGTGAGAATAGTGGTGATGTTGTTGTGAAATTAGTAAAAATTTAATTGAAAAAATATTTTTTTGTTTTTTAAAAGTAACAAACAACAAAATTCGTGGGGGACTAAAGGAAGAAGATGGAGGATGGATTGGGTGCGGTAAGACATAGATATCTTAAAATGAGTGGTTCAGATTTGTTAAAAGGTATAACTAGATTTTGGATAAATTAAAATGAATGGTTCAAATTTGCTAAGAGAAAGATGGTTTAATGTCTAAAATGTCCGTGGTTAAGAGATTAACAAACAATTCCTTGTTTATGCCCTGATGCAATTTAATACAGGTCTTATAACACTTTCTTCAAACAAATTCTTTCACATTTTATTTCTTCAAACAGGCTCTTATAACATTGTAAACAGGTTCTTATAACATTGTAAACAGGTTCTTATAACATGTAGGGGAGAGAGTGAGAGTGAAAGAGAGAGAGATGGTTGTAATTTTTTTTTTTTAATCTTCCATGTTCTTCCACATTTTTTTTTTCAATTACTAAAACTTATTTGATTGTCTCAAAATTATATATTTGATTATTATAAAACAAACTTTTTAATTAATTAATTAATGTGCATTTGATTTTGTTGTTAAACCAAATAAAATAAAATAAGATTGAATGTATATTTAGCTTTTGTTGTGAACCTTTAAAAAAAATAAAAAAAATAAGTTGTTAACATTAAATATATTAAAAAAGAAAGAAAAAAGATTGAAGGTATATTTAAAAAAAAAAAAAAAGAGAAGAAGAAGAAAAGTTGTTAACATTAAATATATTAAAAAAGAAAGAAAAAAGATTGAAGGTACATTTAGCTTTTGTTGTGAACCTTAAAAAAAAAAAAAAAAAAAAAAGTTGTTAACATTAAATATATTAAAAAAGAAAGAAAAAAGATTGAAGATATATTTATAAAAAAAAAAAAAAGGGAAGAAGAAGAAAAGTTGTTAACATTAAATATATTAAAAAAGAAAGAAAAAAGATTGAAGGTATATTTAGCTTTTGTTGTGAACCTTTAAAAAAAAAAAAAAAAAAAAAAAAAGAAGAAGTTGTTAACATTAAATATATTAAAAAAGAAAGAAAAAAGATTGAAGGTATATTTAGCTTTTGTTGTGAACCTTAAAAAAAAAAAAAAAAAAAAAAAAAAAAAAAAAAAGTTGTTAACATTAAATATATTAAAAAAGAAATAAAAAAGATTGAAGGTATATTTAGCTTTTGTTGTGAACCTTAAAAAAAAAAAAAATGATATTTAACATTAAATATAAAAAATAAAAATAAAATAAAAATGGGGATTAAAGTGGGTTGGGGAAAATCCAAACCCATTAAGAAATTGGGAGGGTGGTACCCATGGGGAATGGGGAAAATTTATTATAGGGGAATGGGGATGGGGAATTAATATCCACCCCATTAATCCCCATTGCCATCCCTAGAAAGGATGCGACTCCTTTGAAAAGCCACCATGACTATTAGAAGAGTCATCAATTCACCTATATAAAGAGGCTCTCATTGCATTCATTAAATAGTTGAATTCATCTTGTATTTCTTTCCTTTTGATACTCTGTCCTTTTTGTCAGAGAATTATGCATAGTAAGATTCGCCAGGCTTGCAGTAATAGTGCTACTTCTGTAAAATTCAATCATTATATTTTGGAAGACAAACATCCGATAAAACTCATAAGCAGCGTAGCAGGGGACGAATTTGTCTTAAGAACATTTTATCTAACATAAGCCACGATCAATCTATTCTCAATTCCAAAATTAAACAATCTATTCGTAAGTTTACTATTTCTCTGAATATGGTTTTGTTGCATATGGATTGGTTTGATTTTACCCAAATAATTTTATGTTGTTTTCAAGTATATATATATATATATAATACAATTTGATAACATAATTGGTACAATTACTATGTGCTTCACACAATACATATAAGGATTTGTTCCAACACCTATTTGATAGTATTTTTATTTTTATTTTTTTGAAAGAAAATTCTAAATTCATTTGACGGCCAATTTTGAAAAAATATTTTCAAGAAAAAGGTAAAAACAACCCATTTTAAAAAAAACATCAAAAAAAATGTTTTCAAAATTTTATTTTTATTTTTATTGTACAAAAATAAAAACAATAACTTGATCATAAAAATTGGACCTATTTAGTGGGATTTTTGTTCCTTATGTTTTAAAATTATTTCTAAAATTGTTTTTCAACTTGTTTTTGAAACCATTTTGAGGGGGAAAAAATTTTAAAATCCACTTTTTTAAAATAAAAAAAAAAAACTAAAGATCATTCTCAAATTTTTTAAAGTTATTTGGTATAAAAATTAAAATGATGTAAAAAGATGAATGCTTTTTGTCTTTGAATATCTTATAAAAACATAAGCAAACAGTAAAATCCATCAATTCCAACCCTGAAAAGAATTGTGATCTTTTCCATTCTATATTTGTAATGAAAATGTTTCATGATATCATTTAATGTTAAATGTAATGATCTTTTTTAGTTTAAAATAATTATAAATTTACATTCGTATTTCATAACCATTAAATATGTAATAAAAAAATTTCAGTTATATATATAAAATAAAGATAATCAAAATCCCCTTGTGAAAAGCATTAAAAACCCCTCCACATTCTTAGTGAAAATTAACGGTGATACCAACAATATTATCGTCAATTAATAATAAACTTATGGACTTTTTTTAAGTGTGCAACCCTCAAGGTTGCACACCATGTGCCACTTACACAAAAAGTGTAACTGAAAGGTGGAAACAAAAGCAAGACTGCAAACAGAAAAGGCGTAAGTGTAAGGCGTAAGTTGCACACCATAACAGGACCCTAAACTTATTAGTGGAGGATCAATCTTATTTGAGTCCTGCTATGGTGTGCAACCCTTTAATGTTGCACACCATATGCAACCAACACAAAAAGTGTAAGTGTAAGGTATAAACATAAAACAGGACGGCAAACAAAAAGACGTAAGTGTAAGGTGTAAGTTACACACTTAAGAAAAATCCATCTTATTTTTCACTTCTGTTCAAAAAAAACAAAAAAGTCTTATTTTTCACATACAATACAACTACCTTTTCACAGAATTGGAGGTATTGCTCTGCCTAAAGGTTGCTGTGACTTCCAATTTAAACAAAAAAATAAAGAAACAAACAAACAAACAAACAAAAAAAAAAAAAGGCTGTTGTGACTTTTCGCAAGGGTTGGTATTGGGCAATTTCAATGATCAGTTTATATCATAGGATTGGTTGAGTAAGTTATTCATATGAAAAAAAAAAAAATCAATCAGATATTTATAACCACATAACAACATTATATAATTTTATATTTAGAGAAATCTAGTTTTATTCCTAAAAAATTAAATTTAAACATGTAAATCACTATTTTTTTATGTAATTTTTACTTTAATGAGACCTTTGGGTTTATAAAAAAAAAAATGAGAATTAAACAGTTCACAAGATCATATTTTGGAATTTATTGATACTTCACCCAAAATTAAATATACATTATTTTTATATAATTTTATCTTTTGAGAGGGTGAAAATAATTTTTTTATATTTATTTTTGTTCAATTAGTTTCTATTTTTTTCAAAAGTCAAATATGATGATAATTTTAATGTCATTATTAAACCAATCCATTAAATTTAAAAATTCAAAACTAAAAACATTTCATGGATTAAACATATCAATTATATATTAAAAATCTAATAACCATCCATTACATGATAACCATTCAAAAATATCAACAAAAATAATTACCCATTACATGATCATCATCAAAACATATACTAAAAATTAAGGGTAAATTACACTGACACATCCTGAGGTTTGATCCAATGACATCCCATCCCCTAACGTTCTGGAAATTACATTTCCACCCCTGTGGTTAATAATCTCATTTTACAAACCCTCTTACTTATATAAAAAGCAACAACATCTACTAGAAAAATAGAGGAAATTACATTAAAAAAAAAAGTAAAGCAAAGGAAAAGGGGAAAAAAATATAGAAAGTGAAGCAAAACAAGAAAAGAGAGAGTACATGAGTTCAATATTTTCATTCCATCTAAATAATTACAATAACAGGGGGGTTAGTGTAATTTCTCAAACGTCAGTTAGTGATATGTATTAAATCCAAACCTCAAGGGGTGTAAGTGTAATTCACTCAAAAATTAATTTGGTAAAAAAAAGAAAAAAAATATAAATGCAAAATTTTTATCATTTTTATATAATTTTATCTTTAGTGAATAGAAATCATTTTAAAAAAATTTAAAAATAAATTTTTTTGACATTTAATTTTGTCAAACTAGTTTATATTTTATCAAATTGACAATTTTGCTCTTGAAATAGAACAACGGTATCTTCAATTGTCTTTATGTGGAACGAGATTCAAAATTTAAAATCAAATGTATCACAATTAAAAAGTTAAGAATCAAAATAACACAACTTTTAAACTAATCCCTAAACTATAGGGACTATTAATATAATTATTATTATTATTTTTCTTTTCATTATATCATATCTCTCCCTACATTCTCACTCTATATAGTAGTAGAGTAAATTACACTTACAAGTTTTGATTTAATACATATCACTTTTGACATTTGAAAAATTACACTAATCTCTGTGTTATTATAATTACGACAATGCTATGTAGCTCAAATTTTGTGGCTCAAAAGTGGCTCAAATGGCCAAAACGACGTCGTTTTGAGTACAGGACAACATAAAAATGGCCAAAACGACGTCGTTTTGGCCATTTGAGCCACTTTTGAGCCACAAAATTTGAGTTACGAGACATTTTCCTTATAATTATTTAGACAAGATAAAGACATTGAATTCATACATCTTTTTTTATTATTATTATTTTGCTTTACTTTTCCTATTTTTTTTAATTTTTTTTCCTTTACCTTTATTTTTTTCAATATAATTTTCTCTATTTTTTTACTAAGGTTGTTTGGGATGATATAAATAAATGCACTTTTTGACTTTTTATGAAAATATGAGTTGAGTTTGGGTTGGATTTGAAGTGATCGGTTAAAGAGGCGATGTGACTTAAATAAGATGATGTGACTTAAATAGGATAGTGACTTTTTGACTTTTTAACTTTTTTTCAAATATGCCAAATCAACCCTAAGAATTGTTATTTATACTATGGCTAGGTTTGGCATAACCTATATAATCCATCTTTTTATCTTTTTATCTTTTTATCTTTTTTTCATCACATCACCTCTCTACTTTTTTGCACATCTTTTCGTAAAAAGACAAAAAGTGCACTTTTTTAGGACACCCCAAACCAAGCAAAAAGGAGTTTTTAACCCCAAACCTTGTGGGAGCTCCAATCTCCCAATCTAAATTTCCTAATTTTTTGATTTAAAAAAAAAAAAAACCCCTTAGCATTTATTAACTTCTCCCAACCCCCAAGTCTTACCCTCACAATAATAACACTTTAATGCATTAAGAACAAGTATAAAAAAAATTCTTTGAAATCCAACACATATGAATTCCTTGAAAAGTCCCAACACATATGATTATTATCCCTCATAATAACACTTTAATGCATTAACAACAAGCATAAAAAAAAAAATTTGAAAAGTCTAACACATATAATTATTATCAAAATATTAAATTGTAATATAATATAATAAAAAAAAGAAGACATATAATTCCTTGGAAAGTCCAACACATATGATTATTATCAAAATATTAAACTTTAATATAATATAAAAAAAGAAAAAAAGAAGACATTTAAAAAAAAAAAAAAGACATTTAAAAATCGCAATTCACATATATAGATAATCTATGGGGTTTTTAACCCTAAGGCCTGTGAGAGTTTCAATATCTCAATCTGAATTTTCTAAATTTTTTATTAAAAAAAAAAAAAACTCAGCATTTATTGATTTGGTCAAAATCCTCTGATCAGTATTTATTAACTTTTTTCAATCCACATGTCTTTCCACATGCCTGCATTTATTGATTTGGTCAAAATCTCCTGATCAGCATTTAAAATCTCCTCATATAAATAATTATAGATATAATTTGTGTATAGTTATTACAGTACCATTTTCAACTTCTCTCAAACACTATGGTTAGTGATAAGATTGTTAAATTATTTTCATAAAAAATTTTAAAAAACATAATTTATATATTAAAAAAAATCTAAAACAAATATAAATATGTATAATTATACCGTGCATAGCACGGATAATAGGCTAATTTTTTTTTATATACATAAAGAGTTTATAAAATGAAGCTATTAATCACAAAAATATAAATATAAATTTAAAAATAGGAAAATTTACCCATAAGTCCTAGTTTTTGAAACGTTGAACCATTTAGTCTTAAAAGTTTTCTTATGCTCCATTTAGTCCCATTTTTATATCAGCATGATGTAAATGATGTAAATGATCTGATGTTTCATTCTATAATTTCAAAATTTATTGAAATCTGATGAACATTGGATGTTTTTCATCTTATATTTTCAAACATTATTGAAATTTGACGAACATTAGATGTTTGAAATCTAATGTTTGTAACATGACTCTGATGTTATTAACATTGTATCTGATGTTATTAACATTGTAATGGGACCTTTCAGTCTATAAAAAAACTTTTAGGACTAAACAGTGTATAAGTTATTAATTTGAGATTTATTGATGCATCCCCTTAAAAATATTAAAATATAAATTATAATTAGACAAAATCTTAGAAAGTGTCAGTGAAATATACTTACAGCCCAATGGAAAGCCGCCTTCCTATTCCATTCCACTGCCTGTCGTTTTTGTGTTTTTGTGTTTTTTTTTCTAGATAGACCCCTGTCGTTTTTGTTAAAACCGAACCAATAGAAAAGAAACAAGAGATTTCACATATTTCTCTCTCTCTCTCTCTCTCTCTCTCTCTCTCTCTCTCTGTAGTATAGGCATGTTCATCTGCTAAATCCAAACCGAACCATTTCAGGACCTTTCATTATCTGTCTCGAGGAACAATCTTTGTAACCCCATTTCTTGTCTGTAATGTTGATCTGTGTGAAAATTGCTATTCACTATTCACTTATATCTTACAAATCTAGCAATACCCATTTGGTCAGTATAACCCGAAAAGGGTTTTCTTGAAGGTATATATTCTTGATTTGATTTTCACTTCCTGAGATGTTCTTTCTGAAAAAGGTTTCCTTTGCTTTCTTATGATCTATTTGTGTTTCTATTTGTTGGGTTCTTTAGGTATTATTACTGTTGTCTTTACTGTTTGAATTGGGGCTTTTGATCTGTGATTGGTCGCTGTGTAGGGTCTAATCTCTTACCTAACATTGTTTTACTGGTTTGTTTTTGTTTTTTTTTTCACAGACCCATTTAGGGTTTGATGTCCAAAGTTATGGAGGTGTTTGTTTTCTGTGAAAAAGGCGTATTGGGTGTTTTGGATTAGCTTAGTTACATTGTTGTATTAAATCTGGTGAAAAGAGTTAATTTCTCACCTTTTTTGTTTTGTTTGTTTGAAATGTCATTTATTCCTTTCTATAATTTCTTCAAGAAACCACTGGTTGCATATTCTTTTCTCTTCTTTCCTTTTTTTAATGTGGCTTGTATCTACAAATAATCTTTAAATCCACAAATATTATTGGTCATATGGAATTATCTTCATCTGGGTATTCAGCTAATCTCATTTAAGGTTAGAGTCTGTTCCTTTAAATCATTGTACACTTTTCTTACCTGAGATTGAAAGTTTTTTGATGTATTTGTTCTTCTAACTGTTAAACTGGTGATATCAGAAGTTCTTTCTGAATGGCACGATTCATTTTCATTTTGTTAAATAGAATAGTTGAAGGTAGTTTTATTAGGTATTTTCACCAGCTCTGAAATTTGGCCATTGAATTACAGCTCTATTGTTTTAATGTTAGTTATTATGGATTATATATCCATGTATGTATATAACTGAGACTGATTTTACTATAGCATCCATACATGATATACTCATTGGATGAATTCTTGGTTTATTTCATTTATTATTTTCAATTTTCTTTGGCCTTTCAATGGCAGGGGAGGCAGCAGGACAGTGTTCTTGCTTTGATAATATCTGTAATTTTGTGGTTATGATACATTTTTAGGCATATATTGAGAAACAGGAGTCAATTTGCCTGTTTGCTATCGTTTTAGTTTTCATGTTTTCAGATACAAAATAATGAAACGTTTGAAAACATCCACCATTTTCATTTTTGTGCAAAAACAGTTTTTGAAATTTTGAAAACAACTTTTTGGTGTCTCCTAAAAATGAGTTGTTATTCTAAAAAAATCTTGAAAACAGTCACCAAAGAAGTTTTCTGTAAAATCAAAACAGAAAACAAAAAAAAAAAAAAGGGTACGAAGTAGGCTGAATGTTGTCTGATTTTATTTCCTTGAATTGATCTGCAATGCACAAATCATCCATTTCCTCAAATTTAATATCTTGCCAGGTGATTTGAATTCAACTGGTCAAGCCCTGTGATATTTCCTCATGATTTAAGGGAGAGTTTCAGGCGATTTCATTGCCACGTTGAGTTTCTTACTTGATGATAGATTTGCCTTGAATTGAATGTATAATATGGTTTGCTTTTCTTTCTCATGTTCAGGTTTTCTTCGCTCTTCTTGATCATGGAGGGGGAAACATCATGGGTCATTCATTGCTTTGATGACACTGTGAGAGATGTTGGAGAGTTCGATACATTCTCAGAGCTTAGTGATGAAGGCAATAAAGACACTATGGTGGTTTCCCTTGATTTAATACTTCCTGATGACTTATTGGAGCGAATCCTAGCCTATCTCCCCATCGCAAGCATTTTTAGAGCGGGTTGTGTCTGTAAAAGATGGAGTGAGATAATTAGTTCAAGGCGGTTTTTATGGAACCGCTCTCACGTCTCATCACAAAAACCTTGGTATTTCATGTTTACTAGCTCGGATGAACCAATCGGTTATGCCTGTGATCCCATCCTTCGAAAGTGGTACGGCATTGAACTTCCCCGCATTCAGACATCAAGTTGGTTCATTGCTTCATCTCGTGGCCTAGTTTGCTTCATGGACAATGATAGCCGAAGCGAGCTACACATCTGTAACCCGATCACCAAATGCTGCAAGAGGCTTGAGGATCCTCCTGGTTTGAAATTTTCCGAGTACAGCGCGTTGGCTATCTCAGTGAATAGTATGTCTCACAATTACAATGTCTCGGTTGTGAAATCTAAACAAGTCCCTGGGAATTTTTTTCAGTGGGACCTCTCAATTCATGTTTATGACTCAGAGACAATGACATGGGGGACTCCTCTAAAAGAGGTTCTGGCCGGGTGGAGAGGGGGCAATGAGAGTATGATCTGTGATGGTGTATTGTATTTCTTGATTTACTCAACCGGAGGGGGAGCTCCAGAGAATCGACATGGCCTAATCGCCTATAACCTCTCAAACCAATCAACCCATGGTTTATTGGCTCAGAATTCTATCCCCGTGCCATGTTCTCTCACATGTGGGCGTCTAATGAACCTGAATGAGAAGTTGGCTATGGTGGGAGGGATTGGGAAACAAGATCGCCCCGACATAATCAAAGGGATCGGGATATGGGTTCTGAATGGGAAGGAGTGGCAAGAGATTGCACGTATGCCACATAAGTTTTTCCAAGGGTTTGGGGAGTTTGATGAGGTTTTCGCTAGCAGCGGTGCGAATGAGCTTGTGTACATTCAGAGCTATGGAGCTCCGGCTCTTCTGACGTTCGACATGAGCCAGAAGCAATGGAAATGGTCGCAGAAATGCCCCGTGACAAAGAAGTTCCCTCTTCAGCTCTTTACCGGTTTTTGCTTTGAACCCAGGCTTGAAATTACTCCCTAAATTTTTGTTTTGAATTGGATTTGTTGGGGTGCCACCGAAATAGTTTGTCTGAAAATCCGACTTTGTTTTTGTTATTTGCTCTTCTTTTCTTTTTCAATTATTATGAAATCTGTGGTACTATATAGTTCTATAGTAAATGTATGAGCCAAGAAGGCTGCTGCTACTTCATGAAAATGGGAATTATTATTATTATTCTTTTGCATTTAGAAATACAGTGGGAATGGAAACACTCTCAATATTATTTTTACTATGTGCTTTACAAGTTTTGCAATTTCTTGCTTAATATCTGTTAGGTCTCTGTGTCACAGCTTCTATTTTCTGTACTTCGTAGGGTTTTTTTTTTTTATTATTATTATTTTTTTTTTATAATTTATTGAAGTTAGGAGATGAAGTGAAAACTGCTTTGCCGTAAGACTTGCATTCAAATACCACACATGATAAATGAGTATTGTTTTCTCTTCTGTTTTGTATACCCACATTTGATCCTTGTATAAAAGAATGTACGCATCTTAAATTTTTTTGAATATCAATTCAGCATGTTGACATGACACTCCCAAACTAATAAGAGAAACGAGATATGTGAAGCTGACTTGACTCACGGTAATAGACAAAGATTAGCTTCATTCATCCCATTTGTGCAGCCAAATTAGTTTGGAGCACTATGCAACCGGTGACATGATGCCCGGTGCAAAGCTAACGTCATCACTAAGAGCAGTCGCCACAAGATAAGAAGAGTTGACCTGATCTACTTTGATTAGTTAAGTGAGAGATGGAATCTGAGGAAGAGAGGAAGCAATATAGATCCAATGTGCCCTAGGTGTGGGAATTATATTGAAAATATAGAGCATGCTTTGCTTGAATGTCCTGAATCTCAGCGAGTCTGGAGGGGATTGGTTCTGGGTCTGGACTTCTCTAGGGGGAACCCAATTGGTTTTAGATAATGGTTCTGGCAATGGATAGAGAGTGTTGCGGACAAAGACATAATCATCCAATCCATTATTACACTATGGATCATTTGGAGATTCAGGAACAGTATTGAGTTTGACAATGATTCTGTCTCCTAGGCAAGCTATCCATTTGGGAGGTGAAATATTCGGAATCATAAGTAGGAAGAAATTCGAGTACAACTCGATTAACACAGCTCGGGATGTTAGTTTGGATGTTCACACAGGTGAATCAAATCAATCCTCTGTTATTCTTATGAATTCTGCAGTAGATAATTCTTTTGATTCACAGATGACCAACATTCTCATAGATGGAGCATGGAAAAGAAGCTTGGGTGGAAAGGCGGCAGCGGCATGGATTGCTTTTTTGGATGAGGAGCTTCAGATAATCATTTACCATGCACAGCAATTGTATCTCCCTTCTCCATTGGCTGCGGAGACAAAAGCTTGCGTGGAGGCAATTAAATGGGCAAAGGCTGCTAAGCTGAAAAGAATCACCATACAGACTGACTGCCAAGTTTTGATAAGGTTTTGTAATGGTAGTTTACGATCTGACTGGAATATAAGTACTATAATAGATGATATTATATGCTTATCTACTTTTTTCTTTTATTTCCTTAACATCAGGAAGGTCTCGCACGATGTAATTAAACTATGGTTGAATGTTATTGTTCCTTGTGGCTTCCTTTAAAAAAAAAATAAATAAATAAAAAAAGTAGAGTGAGATAAGATCAGTTCTATTAATATTGTTTTATGCAGTTTGATTATGTTAGTCATAGCATGAATAACATGATTTTGATGATTTCGTTTTGATTATGTTTTGATTTATTTTGAAGAGTGGATTATAATTGAAAACTAATTGTTTGATTTAATCATTATAATCTATCTCTCTGTGTTAACTATGTTATTTGAAGGCCAAAATGATGTTAAATCATGCATAGAACCAAGCCCATAACAGAGCAGAACAACAGCAGCAGAGCAATAGAATACAGTAGCCAAGCCCACATTGGGTCAGACGTCCGGGCAGACGACCAACCATGGCATTTTGGCCCAGTTTCGCTTCAGTTCAGTTCAGTTCAGCTCAGCTTCACTTCGGCTGTCAGGTCAGCAGTATGCTTGTCGATCACGGCAGTCATCCTTGACGACCGGGACTTGACCAGACGTCTAGGAGGACATCCGGGTGGATGACCACCAAGAGAGGGACTTCATCTGGGACATCCGAGCGGATGACCACTCTGTATGAACCAATTCTACAACGTCTATTTTTCAAAGTTCAACTTCGCAACGGCTAGTTGATTCACACCCATCTTCCAACGGGCAAAACTTACATGGGCTAGAGACAAAGGCTGACATTGATTATATGTATATTATCTCATCATTACCAATGGGAAAAAATGAAAGCACTCAACTCTATATATAACAGAGCTTTGAAGTGAAGAAAAAGATAGAGAGAAGAGTACAACGAACCAAGAAATTTCTTATCATTTATCACTCACATATTCCATATTCTCTGAGTTATTTGAAGAGGTTTAAATCTTTGTTTCATTCATCCTTCAAAAAACATACAGCGAGCTTTAGCCTTAAGCTTATTTACCTTTGAGAGGTTTTATAGAAAAATCTGAGAGCTTTATTATTTTGTATCTACTTATGAGAGGTTATTCATTGTAGCTTTCTTTGAAACACTCATCACTAACTTGTAAGAGGTCACCAGCTCTCCTGTAAAGTTAGGAGATCTGGGGAGAATTGCTCCATGTGTATGAGGTTACTAGCACCCTTGTGAAGCTAGAAAATCTGTGGAGGATTTGTTGAATATAGAAATTACAGTACATGGAATTTTTTTATTTTTAGTATTATGTATATAATCTGTGATTGTGTCAGTCACTGATTTAGTATTGTTTCCTGATTTATATCATTTCCTAAATTATATCATGAATCTATTATATATGCATAGTCTTTATCACATTCATAGGTAAGCCAAATAATTTTTTCATTCTTTTTGGTATCAAAGCTAGGTTAATTACCTAGTAATTTTGCTTAATCGGCAGGCAGCAGCCTTGCCTTGGCTGCCCGCCGGACCTCAACCCATTCCACTGCCATATTTTCTTTCAGTATCGCTTCGTAATAATCTCTTTTTTTATCCACTATTTTATTCATATCCCAAATATCCTTATCATATTTTTTTTTTTACTTGTAATCCATTTTTTTTTGTGTTTTTATTCCGCTTTGTCTTTTCCTCTATTTCAACCTCAAATAAGTTTCTATCTTCAAACCTATTTGAGTTTGATGAGGGGTATTATACCTATATCATGGTGAGCATGGTGATATACCATGTGTACCACCTAAGCTGCCCTCATCTAGCGCACAACCCAAGTTACTCCCTTAGCGCACCACCTAAGCTGCCCCCTTGGCGCACTTCCTAATAAGTCGCCCCTTGGCGCACTCAGTCATCTGTTGCCATCTTTGTTCAGCACCACGTCATAAGTTATGTGTGTGCCACGCTTGCTGATTCAAGATCCAGTTCTCTACATCGATTCGACATGACCCCTTTAAACTATCTCGACATTGATTCTGGTTAGTCTCTACAACGGTCCAACATGACCCTTTAAACTGTCCTGACATTGATTTTGGTTAGTTCTTACAAAGGTCTAGCATGACCCTGTAAACTATCCCGACATTAATTCCGATCAGTTCCTACAACGGTCTAACATGACCTTAAACTGTCCCGACATTAGTTCCGACTAGTTTTTACAACGGCTGACACAACCATAAACTATCTCCCGACATTAGCTCTAGCCTCTGATGCCGACCAGGGTCTTGTTGGCTGCTGACCGAGGTGTTTCCTAACCATAGATGCTTTGGCAGCTCTTTTAGAGCAATTCAATCTCTATTTTTTTCCCCTTTCTAGGGTGAAGTGCTGATGTGCACTTTTTGGCCTTTTTTTATTTAGTGGACTACCAGATTTATTCGATAGCATTTATTTGGACTAGCCGTTGAGTTTTTTCCGACTATTTCCAATCATTCATTGGCAAGCTGCGATTGTTGAATATCTTCACACCAACTTGAGGGGAAGTGTTGAATATAGAAATTAGAATAAATAGAATCTTTTTGTTTTTAGTATTACGTATATAATCTGTGATTGTATCAATCACTAATTTAGTATTGTTTCGTTATTTATATCGTTTCCTAAATTGTATCATGAATCTATTATATATACATGGCCTCTATCTCATTCATGGGTAAGTCAAATAATTCTTTTCATTATTTTGGATTGCTCCATGTATATGAGATTGCTAGCACCCCTGTGAAATTAGAAGTATAGTAAAAATCTCAAGTGAAGCTTAAGAAGTGGACGTAGGCTTGGTTGAAACCGAACCATTATAAATCGTGTTTGTATTCTCTTCCCTTATCTCTTTAAATTGCTTTAACTGTGATATTCATCTGATATAATTGTGATTATTATCTGTTATACCTATTGTACTAATTGTCAAGTTCCTATTGTACTAGTTGTCAAGTTTTTATTGAGTAATTATTAGTTTTAATTTGTAGAAACATAATTCACCCCCCTCTTGAGTTGCCTTTTAGAAAACAGATTAATTTAAAAGGGCACTGCTACGTAGCTCGAATATCACGGCTCGAATGGCTCAAAAATAATCTCTTACCGGTAAGAGATTATTTTCATAGGCAAAAAAATAATCTCTTACCGGTAAGAGATTATTTTCGAGCCATTCGTGCCACACTTTTTCGAGCTACGAGGAATTTTCCAATTTAAAATGCTGCACATTTAGAACATTGAAATAAACTTTCCCGCATTTTCCATGGCTTTAAAATCTTTTTCAATCTTTGGGAATTTCTTTTGGAGATGATGTTTCTCCTGTTTCTTTCTTGATCTGGTAACCCTTCCATCTTAAATTTCACAAGCATGGAAATTGGTGTTTTTTTGCTTTCCCTAGACAATGGACTTTCTTTTACAATCCCAAACTCAAAATTTTGGATATGGATTTCCAAGTTGATAACTTCATGTATTCCTTTTTTTTCTACAATTACCTCTTCTTCCTCTTTCTCTATAGAAAATATCAAACACAGAATCTACATAGACGAATATTATTCACAATAATAGATATAAACATTTTGAATTATATCTATATGAAATTATATGTGTGCCTTTGTTCAGATTAGGTAGAACATGATGAGACTTGATAAAGTTTCAAGGCTTGGACTACTCCATGCATTCCACATGGGACTGAGTCAGTGAACTGTCACAATAAAAAAGAATACCAAATGGCATATACCATTGTTTGATCTCATTCACTTTGACATATGATGCAAAGCTAAGCATCATAGCAATGTGTCCAATCTTCTTTGCTACTCACAAATTTATCACTTTGCGAAATTATTTCTGAAATCTGTTTTTGGAAATATTTTTTAAAACAACCCATTTTGGGGGGAAAATTGCACAAAAATGGAAATGATATGAGCAATGGGTATATTCGAACTTCTTATTTATTTTATTTCTAAAAACTATACACACATATATATATATATATATATATATATGAAAACAAAGAACAAAAATATCGAAAATGAAAATGGAGTCATCTTAAGCTGGTTTGAATGGAATGAGAATGACATGAAAATCTTATTACTGAAATCGTAATATGGATAAGTTTCTTTTCGGTTTGGGAGTCCAAATTGTAGAGTTCGCTCCAAGTATTAATTCTCACACAATATTTTTTTACAAATTAAAGGCTTAAATATAATTGTCACACAAAATCCTAAATTTGAATCCGACTAAAAAATTCAACCCAATATTGGATCTATCAATGAATTACGTGAGTGAATGAACAAATTTAAATATTTAATTTACAAAATATATTAACATAACATAGTCTGATGTTTAGACACCAAACTGAAAAGAAGTCATTCTCCTCCTAATAATAGAATTCTCAATTCTTATCATTCATTACTTCCATCAAAACATGATGTTTAGTTTAATGGTTTTGGTGTTGTAATAAAGTAATGTACAAAACTACATCTTAAAGAGGCCCTATTTCAAAATTGTATGTGTTGGGATCTGGGATCCCGTCCAAGACCTTATAGAAATCATGGCAAGCAGAAAAACACACCCACACAGAAGAAGACACCATATTTAACGTGGTTCGACTTTAAAGCCTACGTCCACGGAGAGAGTAACCGGTTATCACTATAGCAATGGAAAGATTACAGAAAGATTACAATAGAGGAGGAGCTCACACTCTTCTCACTTAGTCACTCTCCCGTCTCCCTCGCTCACACCAAGAGAGACGGTCTCTCCGCCTCACATCTCTCGCTCCTTGTTGTTCTCTCGGTTTCTCACTCTCTTCCCCTCTCACACGCTCTCTATTTATACACATAATGGATGAAGGTGGAGAGGCTGGCCTTGCACATGGCCAGCTCATTTCTTCTCCGTCGGTGGCCGTCTTCAACCTTTGCGGCTTGCCAGTTGGTGGCCTCCATTCTTGACTTGGTTGGTATCCACCATTCTTGACATGTGTGTGTTCCCATGGAGAAGAAGATCACCCCTTTCACATGGGGTGATATCAACAAATCACCCCCTCAACCCATGTGAGGTGATCCACTGCACATACTGCTGCTAATCTTGTCACGCCCAAATTCAACATAGTCTCCATCTCTTCACTGAGACGCCTGCACCCCTTGAAGCTAGAGATAATACACTAGAGATACAAGAGGAGGAGGGAATCCTACATCCTCAACTCAACTCACACCACTCTCTGATTTGGAGAGAGCCTCTGCTCCTATCTCCCACAGATCTCTTCCACGCTTCTTGTCTCGGATGTCTACACTTGCTATGCTTGAACTTGCGTAACCAAGATATCCTGCACCCCCTGATTGGATGCTCTGCACCCCCTGCTGGGATGCCCTTAACTGTCATGCATTTCCTCGCAGGACCTGTCATTGGAGCAATAGAAAACTCGTTGTTTTATCCCATCAACGTTCCTGGTTTTCTTAGCTCGGATTTTTCCCTTGAACTATCCTGAACTATCAGCATTTGCCCTTTGCACTCTTGAACAACTTCTCAGCGTTTCCACACACTTATTGTTTATGCCTTTTGCAATCCCTGATCTCCAGTTCAGCGATACGCGTTACCTGCGTATCTATCACTTGTACTACCAGATGATGGTTGACAGTAGCTCTTTCTTCCAAAGCAACTTCAACAGATCTGTACAAGTCACCAACTATGCAACACCTAGCATAGTACCTGCACCCATACTTCTTGAGTGCTCATCGTGGCTCCATCTCTCCTTCTGCGCTCGAGCTCGCCTGAGAGATCCGCAACAACTCTGTTTCATTAAGAGGTGCGTTCGCTGCCACAGAATCAAAAACTGATACCATAACCCAGGTATCCAACCATTCAGTCAAAACTGAATGCCATCTGCTGTACAAAACACAAGCGCTTTTCCAAAAAACACAGCAGATTCCATTGCTCAAAATCACATTGAGCCAATGCAAAGAACATGCAGAACCAATCGAGCTAGCTCTTCGATTTTCTACAACTCAAGCTCCACCATAGTGCCAAGTTTCGATTTCCATAGGCGCCAAACAAGTCGTCCTTGACAACTCCAAACAAAACATGGTGAGCAACCCGCTTGAAACAATGCTGAGGAGACTAAACAAAAGAGGTTTCAAATTCTCCGTCAAAGCAACTTCGAAAGTGGTACCAAAAACATCATGTCCGATCAACCATCGAACACAATACTGCTCTCTTCAAGCTCGAATTAATCAAGAGAGCCAAACAAATTCTCCGAGAACTGAGGCAAGTTCTCCACCAAACAAAACTGGACTGTGGACGCAGTTAGGCTCTAACAGTTCAGAAGTATCGGAACAAACTTCAAATGAACTTACAAAATACCAAGAGCCAAAAAATTCTGAAGTGTCGAGCAAACTCCAGATTCCTCCCACTGCAATTCCAACCGGCAAACACAAGATGATGCACCATCTTCACATCTGCCAAAAACCGCCCAAAGGCGCGTGCACCGTAAATGCACAACTCCAACAGTCCCCGCTGACTCCACCGAGTCTGCAAACGATCTATCCCCTCCAAATCCAACAGCAGATTAAGGGATGGATCCCAACACATGAGATTCACAAAATCACCATCTTCACGTTTCTCCGCAGCAATCTCTTCCAATCTTCAATGAACACCAACGGTCAAACCGCTTCCAGAGAAGCAAACACCCGGAGTCTGAATCGTCACCCAGACTACCAATAGTTGATGTCTTCGAATATGGAACAGATTGCGAAAATGAAAATCCACAAGAAGAAGAAACAATCAAGTCTCACAAACCGGAGACACCCCTGGATCTAATCAGACACGATCATAGATCCCAATTGTGATGATGAATCTCAATAAACCACGACTTTGAAAATTGCCAGTAATCCATGAAAGACCACCAACAACAATGCCTCCAATAGACATTGAACAAAAAAACACCAAAGCTCCACCAAGATCTGAAGTAGATTGTCACACCTTCTTCAAATCGACAAATGCGGAAACCAAGGCTTCACCAGATGCGAGTCTTCCAACAACGATCCATGAAGGATCTCCAACGCCTCCACAGAGGCCAATGCCAATAAAGTACTACTATTTGGACTTATTACATATGCCAAATCTCCGTAGTACACTCTGCCAATGCTGGGTTCTCTCTATCCCCTAGAGAAAAAATCAATGAACTCTGAAGTTCTGTAACTAACCCAAGAGTCTCCAAATAAACTGATAACTTTTGCAACTGACTCTGAAAGGTCTTCAATTGGCTTCCAATTGGCTTCAACCGGGTGAACAAAATTTTTCACCCCCATCACCCACATGGATGATAAAACACCGTTGTACAAATATGCCTCCATTCCACCGAGTATCCGAAGTGAATCTGCACCTCCTACTTGGAATGTCTTCAACCGCTACACATCATCTTGCATGGCTCGCACCTCTATCACCAGGTACTTGCATCCTCTAATAGAATGCTCACCGTTTCCCTGTTGAGGTGACTCCACCCAAACTCTCCGGGTGCCCGTCGCGACTTCACTGCCACGAACCAGATTCAGGACAAAGAAAGAGATTTGCCTCTCCCTGGGTGCGCACTACAACGTCTTATCCCTTTCAATTTCTTTGTCTGGAGCTTTCTCTGTAAACTAGTTGATGCTGCTAGGCCAAAATCTGGCACACTGCACCTTTGTACAATTCTGCTGCGTACTCTTGCACTGTTGTATACCTGCACCTTGTATGCCATTCCTGTGTACTCATCTGTGCTATTGTGACTACGTGCTCCTACACCTTATGGGCTTGTTTGATTCATGGGATTAGGGGGGGGACTATTTACTGTGCGGATTGTAATCCGCACAGTAAAGCTAATCCGATGTTTGTTTTTTTTTTAGTCCGCCGGACTCCATGTCCGGCCGGACTCCTAATCCCCCATATGGGGGATAAAATAATCCGGGGGGGGGGGTGTGGGATAGAATTGGTGGGATTGTTTACTGTTTGGATTAGAGGGGTGAGATGACCATTTTGCCCTCATTTGTTGTGGCACATTTAATTCAAATTTAAATTTAATTATGTATTATATTTAATAAAAAAAATTAATTTAAATGTCTCAATTTAAAAATAAAATAATTTTATTTAACTTTTTATTGATATTTTATTTATTTAATTTTTTGAAATAATTTTTTATGGATATTTTATTGATGTTTTATTTTAAAATTTTGTTTATGTTTTATTAATTTCATTATTTAAATGTAATAGATGTTTATTTAATTTCATTTTTTGATTATTATTTTTTTTAACAAATTTATTTAAAATCTTAATTAAAAAAATAATATATATTTTTATTGATATTTTATTTATTTATTTTTTAAAAATAAATTTATTTAATTGTGTAAAAAATAAAATAAAATATTTTTTATTTAATCTAGTTAAAAATAATTAAAATATTAAAGATATGTTTAATATTGCTATTACTTAGTAAACTATTAAAAAGGGTAAAATAGTCATTTGTTCATTTATCCTATCCAGTCCGTCCAACCAAACGTTGGATTCACTAAAAATAGTCCGGGGGATTCACAGTCCGGACATCTAATCCCATGAAAAAACAAACACAGGATACATATCCAATCCGACCAAATAGTCCGGGGGATTCACAGTCCCAAGACTCCAATCCGATGGATTCTAATCCCCCCTTATCCAGTCCGCCCAATCAAACACACCCTATGTGTGCACTGCTACAGCTGTTGCCCTTCTACGTTCACATACTACCAGTACTTCTTGTATTATGTTTGACAGTAGCTCCAACTGTCACAACATTCCCCTGAGCCTGCACTGGTTGCCAATCATCTATCTGATGAAGTGGACTTTTGATTGAACCAGATCTTCTGATCACATCAACAACCAGGAAAGTTCCCAGGAAAGACTGGTGGGGTCACAACCGATCTCACTTAAGAACCAGTCTCCTTAGACAATGTCTTTTTGACAGAACTTTCCTAGACATTGTTGATCTTGAGATAATTATGTGTAATTCTCCTGATCGCGCCCTGACCAATCCTGATCTCCATTGATTTTCCATTTGATTAAGTCTGATCTCCTTTGGTCTTCAATGATCTATCTCGATCTGTATCTGGTTGTCCAATCTGGTCAGAATCTTTCCATTCCAACCTCTTCAGTGAATCCGCAGCGTTCCATAATATCCGACAACCTTCCTTCGAGTATTGAAAATGGCAAACTCTCATGTTTTGACAATCTTTCAAAACCGTTCAAAATTTCACTATTCTGACCTCGCAGTTGCGTCCGGCACGGTCCGTTTAGCTAGGACCAACCTTCGCTGCATTTCCGGGGACCTCACTGAAAAACATCCCCGAAAGCTGGGCCACGTCACAATTTTCTGAAAATTCTGGGCCAAATTGCAATTTTCAGAAGTTCAGGAAATATTCCGTGTGCCAACAGAATATTCCGTCCACTGCACTTGATGTCGTCCGTCACTTCAATCTGCCTTCTTTTTACAGAAACTCTGTCTCCAAAATCTGACTATACGGATGTGTCCGGAATACTCCAAATAGTTGGAAAGCACTATTGGATCACCAAAAACGGACGCCGAATGGCTTAGATCTAGCCAAAACATTTTGTACGCCTCAGATCTGCGGCTACACCTTAGCCGCGTTGCACCGGATCCTTCCTCCTGCGCTGCACCCTTGTCGCGTCGCACTGGATCTCCTCCTCCGTGTGCTGACGTGGCATTTCTGTGCTGACTTGGCGATGACGTGAACGGCCACGTGTGCTGACGTGGACTGCTACGTTTGCTGACGTGGACTGCCACGTGTGCTGACCTGGCCGCCACGTGGCAGTGATGCTGGCATGCTTCTGCAGACGTGGCTGATGATGCAGCCGCTGACGGGGCACCGCGTGGCCTGCGCGTGCTGGGAACGCGCTACTTCCACTCGTCTTCTGCATTCGTCGCGCGTGTGGCGCGTGTCTGAGACTGGACCTACGCGCCGGTGCCTGCACGGCGCGTGGAGGCGCGTGCAGAGAGTGGGCCTCACGCGCCTTCTTCAGGTGGCACGTGATGGCGCGTCCGGTCTGCTCTGAGGCTCTGCTTTACATGTTTGGACTCCTCTCGTCGAGCCCTTGCTCCTGGTATGCTCAAAACCTGATTTCGAGCAACTTAATTTCTGAGCAGTTTCAAACAACACGTTGTTTTTGTTCCGAAACGCACCGACAAGGCTCTGATACCACTTGTTGGGATCTGGGATCCCGCCCAAGACCTTATAGAAATCATGGCAAGCAGAAAAACACACCCACACAGAAGAAGACATCATATTTAACGTGGTTCGGCTTTAAAGCCTACGTCCACGGGAGAGTAATTGGTTATCACTATAGCAATGGAAAGATTACAGAAAGATTACAATAGAGGAGGAGCTCACACTCTCCTCACTCAGTCACTCTCCCATCTCCCTCACTCACACCGAGAGAGACGGTCTCTCCGCCTCACATCTCTCGCTCCTTGTTGTTCTCTCGGTTTCTCACTCTCTTCCCCTCTCACACCCTCTCTAGTTATACACATAATGGATGAAGGTGGAGAGGCTGGCCTTGCACATGGCCAGCTCATTTCTTCTCCGTCGGTGGCCGTCTTCAACCTTTGCGGCTTGCTAGTTGGTGGCCTCCATTCTTGACTTGGTTGGTAGCCACCATTCTTGACATGTGTGTGTTCCCATGGAGAAGAAGATCACCCCTTTCACATGGGGTGATATCAACAGTATGAAGTTTTTGAAGATGTTAAAAATTAACAACTGTGCTATATGTACAGAAATTATTAATTTATTGACACAACCATTCTTTAAATGATTTTTGTACAAATAATTTTATTCAAAGAAAAAATCATGATTCTTGTGTATTTTTGAGATTAATGACAGTTTAACAAGGAGATCAAAATGCCACCACATTTGTTATTAATGACACCAAATTTCCTAACTTTTTCTTGAGCAAGTGTTGAAAAACTTTCCATTTCCTCTTAATAAAATTTTTCTTGGGAAGAGTGGGGAAAGAAAAATTGGAAAGCATTGAAGAAGCATGTGATTGAAGGATTTGTTTTCTTGGGCAAAACTCACAAAGGGAATTTCGTGTCACACTTGTCTTCTTCATCGTCTTTTTCTTGCATGCCAAACACGCATTGAAATTCTCTACATAGAATTATAGAAATAGACATTCTTAATGCTAGCATATAATATATTTATATATATTTGTATCATATAGGCATTAAAATTTGTAAGTATACATATAGTTATTACAGTAGGATGCACACATAATACACATGCAAAGATTTGTAGTTTATAAAAATAGAAGGTGAATAGAAACCGCTCATATTTTTATCTATGTTTGAGAAATTTTAAATATCTAAATCAGTTTAATTTTTTTCGCATGACAATTTTTAGCTCATCAATTGTTGTGGGTATTTTTAGAAAATAAAATAAAAAAGTGTGATGAAGAAAGTGTTTATAGCAATTGACATGCTCATTTTATATAGTATTTTAGCGTTGCGTGCAAACGAGATATATTTACAGTTTATATTTAAATTTATAAATCACTTTATGATTGAAGAGAACTAATAGTAATTTTGGACGGTTTGACGGAAAAAAAAAATTCTAACAATTATTGAAACTATTGTTGGACAATCTTCACTGTATTTAAATATATTAAATTCTGTTGTGTACTAAACAACAACAAGAAAATAAAGAAATAAAGGAAAATGGGAGAATTTGTTTGATTACATAAATCAAACTAGAAATAAATAAATAAATAAAAATAGATTTTATTTTGTTACAAAAACAAAATTAAAATCTGATTTAAATAAACAAATGAAACAGAAAATAAATTAAACAACTTACTTGATTAATTGTTCGAATAATAATTTTGATCAAATCCAGTGTTTGACACTATGTCTTCAAGACAGATTCGTCCTCTCCACGGTGCTTTCAGAATATGAACGTCTATCTCCCAAGATGAAATGATCAACTACAAACAATAGCAGCACAACAAATTGTTTGCCTAACGAACACACTAAATGTTTATACTCTCTCACAGAAGAAAATAATGCAGCAATATGAAGAGAATGTTTGCAGAATTATGAATGACGAAAATTAGAGTTACAAAATCCAAATGAGGGTTGTCCTATTTATAGATGGATTGGTGGCTGCAGATTTTGAATTAAACAGGTGCAAACCTATTTGAACAGGTATGAAACCTGTTTGATTTTGAATTTAAACAGATTTGAATCTGTTGGGTTCACAATTCAAACAGATAACAAAAACGGGAAGGGCCCTGTTTGGGTGTACAGTAAAAAACCGGACCAGTTTATTTCCGAATTAATTTGAATTGTGGATTTTATTTTACCAAAAAATAAAATTAAATTCAAATGTTTTTGACCCAAAAAGATAAGTATTGGGCCGAACAAGCCTAACCCAACCACGAACCCACGCCCAAGCCCAGCCCAGCCCGCCCGACCGGACGGTACGCGTGCGTGTGTGGTGATTTTTGGGTCCAATGGGTCTAGCCCATTTTGCCCATAACCTCCCTCTCTAAAACACTTGGGTACCCCTTGGGGCACACCCCAAGTTCCAAACCCATGCCTTATAAACCCATTCAAAACTTCTCACCAAATCAATGTGGGACAAGCCACTTTCAACTTTAAGGAATTTCCACCAAAACTCCATTTCCACTGAGCATACTTTGGCTTCAATTTTCCATTCACTCGGTAATGGTTTTGAGCAACCAAATATACCACGTGAAACACAACGCGGCATAGAATGCGTTACCACTTTGACCCGCGTAAATCGACGCACGGGGCCCACCTAAAAAATAGACCAAACTTAGGAAAAAATTCTGGTTTTACCCAGAATTTTATAACCATTTCCAACAATCCCCCACATGAATGAAATTTGATGACAACGGAAATGCAACAATATGCAGACTTTATCGAAATAATATAAGTCGTAAATATCTTGCATTAGGATAGGTAGCTTTCGGCGTTGAACCTGCCCTAGTGATAACCTATCGGACTTACTGGCTAACCAATGGACGCGATGCCTTGAATTGTTCAGCCGTTTGTGTAAGCCAAGACAATAGATTTCACACAAAATATCTTCTAACACATCGTGGTTCTCACTGTTGTGTTCATTTTGGCCTTGAACGCACCTGGTTTTCATGAGTGTTTCTAGAGAATTTAGCCTCTTCATTCTCATAGAACCGGCCCCAGTTTGACACTCATATAGGTGATTCTTATTGTGAGTATCTCTTTATACTCGTCTTGATTTTATGCCTCAATCAAGATATAAGTAATCATTAAAAACAAAGCTTATCCTTATACCCCTGCATACAACAAGTGTTGCAGATATCACTCTCACCATAGAAATGGGTGAGGAATTTTAATCCCTTGGTGATTTCTGGCGAGCCATACATAACTTAGTTGTCCCTTTGAACTTAGTTCTTGGGATCTCCAGTCATATAAGTAGGGTTACCATTATGACGACTCTTATGTAATAGGCTTTAATCCCATCCCCTTCGATGAACTATACACTAGCTCTTTTGTCAAACCTTTTGTTAACGGATCCACAATATTCTATTTAGATTTTATATAATCTATTGAGATTATTCCATTTGACAATAATTGCATTACGGTATTATGTTGACGAAAAATATGTCGTGACTTACCGTTATACATATGATTCTGTGCCCTGCCTATTGCAGATTGACTATCACAATGAATGCAAATAGCTGGCACAAGTTTTGGCCACATTGGAATGTCTTCTAAGAAGTGACGAAGCCATTCTGCTTCTTCTCCTGCTTTGTCTAAAGCAATGAACTCGGATTCCATTGTGGATCGTGCGATGCATGTTTGTTTCGTGGATTTCCAAGAAACAGCAACGCCTCCTAGAGTAAAGACATATCCATTTGTGGATTTTGAATCTTTAGTATCCGATATCTAATTTGCATCACAATAACCTTCAAGTACTGCTGGATATCTAGTAAAGTTCAAACCATGATCACGGTGAATCTTAGATATCTAAGAACCCGAATGATCGCTTTCCAATGGTCTTCTCCGGAGTTACTAGTGTACCTACTCAATTTACTGATAGCATAAGCTATATCAGGACGAGTACAATTCATTAGGTACATTAGGCTTCCAATGATTTGGGAGTATTTTAACTGAGACACTGCATCACCTTTATTTTTCGATAAATAAAGACCGATATCTACAGGTGTTCTAGCTAGATTCAAATCATCCTTGATAAATTTATCAAGAATTTTCTCAATATAATGAGATTGAGATAATGCATATCCGTCAGATGTTTTAGTAATTTTCATTCCTAATATAATATATGCGACCCCCATATCTTTCATATCAAATCTTTTGTTAAGCATTTGTTTAGTTGATTTGATCATGTTTTGACTGCTTCCAATGATAAGCATGTCATCCACATAAAGACAAACTATGACATATCCTTGGTCAGTGTTTTTAACATAGACGCATTTGTCACATTCGTTTATCTTAAACCCATTAGTAAGCATTGCATGATCAAATTTTTCATGCCATTGCTTAGGTGCTTGTTTTAATCCATAAAGGGATTTTACAAGTCGACAAACTTTCTTTTCTTGCCCTGATACTACAAACCCTTCGGGTTGCTCCATATAGATCTCTTTATTTAGATCACCGTTTAAGAAAGCTGTCTTAACATCCATTTGATGTATTTCTAAATTAAACAACGCTGCTATAGCAATAAGCATGCGAATGGATGTTATTCTTGTCACAGGAGAATATGTGTCAAAATAATCCAGACCTTCCTTTTGTCTGTAACCTTTAACTACAAGTCTTGCTTTATACTTGTCAATTGAACCATCTACTTTCATTTTTCTCTTGAATATCCACTTATATCCAAGAGGTTTAGAACCTGGTGGAAGACCCACAAATTCCCAAGTATGATTTTGCATAATGGATTCAATTTCATTACTAACAGCCTCTTTCCACAAAGGTGCTTCAGGACCTGTCATTGCTGCCTTAAAGCTTTAAGGTTCATTTTCTAACAGGTATGTCAGAAAATCTGGACCAAAGGATTTTGATGTTCTCGCTCTCTTACTTCGTCTTGGTTCATCATCAGTTAAATCCTGTTGGTCGAGACCATTACTAGTCTTTTGTGTTTGATTGTCATTAGTCTCTTGACTTTGTGTACAATCATAAGTTCTTTTCTGTGAACTTAATTCCTGTCCTTTCTTGTAAGAAAGACATGTTCAAAAAACAGCATTCCTTGACTCTATAATAGTGTTCACATTTATATCAGGTATTTCTGATTTATAAGTCAGAAACCGATATGCACTACTATTCTGAGCATAACCAATAAACACACAATCTACTGTTTTTGGTCCAATCTTAGTCTTTTTAGGAACAGGAACTTCAACTTTTGCCAAACACCCCCACACTTTTAAGTATTTGTAGGAATGCGGTCAACCTTTCCACAATTCATAAGGAGTGCTGTTGGTTTTCTTGTGGGGTATTCTATTAAGAACATAATTAGCAGACAATATTGCTTCCCCCCACAAGTTCTGTGGTAAGCCTGAACTTAGTAACATGGCATTCATCATTTCTTTAAGGGTTCTATTCTTCCTTTCAGCAATTCCATTTTGCTGTGGAGAATAAGGGGCTGTAATTTGGTGAATAAAGTCATGTTTGTGCACAAAATTCATTTAATGGTGCATCATATTCACCACCCCTATCACTTCTAATATAAATCAAAATATAACATCCAACACATGTTGTCTATGATGTGCTTGATTTCATAAAATTCAAATCATGATTCATAAATTTCAAATGAAAAAACCAAAATAATTATGATTACACAAATCAGAATTAATGTTTTGACAAAATTATATCCTCATAAAAAATTTTGCCTAAAAAACAAACAAGTCAAACAATCCATTTTATTGTAAGAGATACAATTAAATAATTGTGACAAAAGAAAATTACATTATCTCGTCTAATTCAAGAGATACATTCCCATATTAATATTATGGTTTATGGTTTAACAAATTCTACTACGCAAGTAAAATAATTATTAACGACATCTCATGTCACAAGTTCAAAACAAACTACTAATCAACACAAAAGATTTCTTAAAATTATTTCCAATTAAATAGAACTATTTAAATCATCATGTTTACATTTCTCTGGTGTTTAAATACCCAATCAAAAATTGATTGGAAAAACTCAAATTAATCCGCTTATGTACAAGGTCAACATATCAATTTATCATTCCAAATCACATGAAATTATTTTTAAAAAATAACTCGAGTTGATATCAATACATGCATATCAAACGCATCAAATAATGAATTAACAAAATAAATTAATCATGCATGATCTCATAACTTGCATCATGAAATAAAAAGATTCTCAACCCATAAATAAAATTCAACGCGTTTTGAATTTTAAACTCCAAAAATGACAAAACGTACCTTCATTTAATCAGTTTGATTTGTACATAAATAAACTAATTATATACACATTAAAATGTTCTTGTGAATATATATATATATATATTTCCCGACTCATGTGCAGAAACTATTCATGATTATAGATCCACACACAGAAATTAAAAATGATTCAAAAAACCAATAAAGAAAATAAACTTGCCACAAAGGTTTCTTCGTAATAAAAATGAAATTAGTTTGTAAAACTAATATTTTTCTCCAGAAACAAATTCTTCCATGCGTATCACGATGAACTATGATAAAGTCAAAAGAATTAACACCTTTTGACAAAGGGTTCAAAATTAAATGGTATTCCAAACGAAACCGTAAGTCATATATAAAATTTACAGATTGTAACCGAAACACAAAGTTAAGTGATAGATTAACAAAATTAATTTTCTAGTTACTAAAACCAGAAAATAAATTATAACACAAAATAATTTTATTTTTCTTGTTACTAAAACTAGAAAATAATATAATTTTATTTTCCTTCTTACTAAAACTAGAAAAATAAAATACCACAAAAATATCTGATTACAAAAATCAGAAAATCACACCACAAATTAATTTTCTAGTTACCAAAACTAGAAAATAAATTAAAACACAAAATAATTTTCTAGTTACCAAAACCAGAAAATAAATGATAAAACAAAATAATTTTATTTTCCTTGTTACTAAAACTAGAAAAATAAAATACCAAAATATTTTCTGTAACACCAAATAATATTCTGCAATTGTTAATCACACCAGTATATTACTACTAGTTGTCAAAGAAAACAGACAGTATATTACTACTATCTGTCAAATAGTTTATAAATACTATTTGTATTTTCCAACCAGAATATTACTTTGAAAACACAGAAAATTAAATACAATGAAAACACCAAAAATATTTTGTCTTAAGATTGTTGGACAATCTTCACTGTATTTAAATATATTAAATTCTGTTGTGTACTAAACAACAACAAGAACATAAAGAAATAAAGGAAAAGGGAAGAATTTGTTTGATTACATAAATCAAACTAGAAATAAATAAATAAATAAAAACAGATTTTATTTTGTTACAAAAACAAAATTAAAATCTGATTTAAATAAACAAATGAAACAAAAAATAAAATTAAACAACTTACTTGATTAATTGTTCGACTAATAATTCTGATCAAGTCCAGTGTTTGACACTGTGTCCTTAAGACAGATTCGTCCTCTCCACGGTACTTTCAGAATATGGACGTCTATCTCCCAGGATGAAAGATCAACTACAAACAATAGCAGCACTACAAATTGTTTGCCTAACGAACACACTAAGTGTTTATACTCTCTCACAGAAGAAAATAATGCAGCAATATGAAGAAAATGTTTGCAGAATTATAAAGGACGAAAATTAGAGTTACAAAATCCAAATGAGGGCTGTCCTATTTATAGATGGATTGGTGGCTGCAGATTTTGAATTAAACAGGTGCAAACCTATTTGAACAGGTATGAAACCTGTTTGGTTTTGAATTTAAACAGATTTGAATCTGTTGGGTTCACAATTCAAACAGATAACAAAAACGGAAAGGGCCCTGTTTGGGTATACAGTAAAAAACCGGACCAGTTTATTTCCGGATTAATTTGAATTGTGGATTTTAATTTACCAAAAAATAAAATTAAATTCAAATGTTTTTGACCCAAAAAGATAGGTATTGGGCCGAACAAGCCTAACCCAACCACGCACCCGCGCCCAGGCCCAGCCCGTCCGACCGACCGGACGGACAGCCGGCGGCGGCGCGTGTAGTGATTTTTGGGTCCAATGGGTCTAGCCCATTTTACCCATAACCTTCCTCTCTAAAACACTTGGGTACCCCTTGGGGCACACCCCAAGTTCCAAACCCATGCCTTATAAACCCATTCAAAACTTCCCACCAAATCAATGTGGGACAAGCCACTTTCAACTTTAAGGAATTTCCACCAAAACTCCATTTCCACTGAGCATACTTTGGCTTCAATTTCCCATTCACTCGGTAATGGTTTTGAGCAACCAAATATACCACATGAAACACAACGCGGCATTGAACGCGTTACCACTTTGACCCGCGTAAATCGACGCACGGGGCCCACCTAAAAAATAGACCAAACTTAGGAAAAAATTCTGGTTTTACCCAGAATTTTATAACCATGTCCAACAACCATTACTAGTAAGAAAGGTATTTTTGAAAAGTGAAAACCATAACAATGTTCATACCAACTCAACTATACATTTTATGTAACACAATAAATATAATGGGGTTATTTGGGGTGTCCTAAATAAGACCTTGTTTGTCATGTACTAAAAAAATCAAAAAGTTAAAAAGTCACTATCCTATTTAAGTTACATCATCTTATTTAAGTCACATTACCTCTCTACTACATCACTTCAAACCCAACCCATATTTCTTAAAAAGTAAAAAAGTACACTTATTTAGAACATTTCAAACCACTCCTAAGTACACTTTTTGTCTTTTTGAACTAAAAACTTGAGGAAAAAAATATGGATATTTGGGCTAACTTTTTGACTTTTTATGGAAAAATATGTATTAAAAAATTGTATAAAGAAGTGTGTAGGAGAAAATTAGAGATGTGTGGGCCACAGCCGTACAATCTGCACAGCCGAAATGGGAGTAAGAAATTATTGGCTACTTTTCGGACATTGCATTGGCCGGATTTGTTTGGCCCGTGGGGGTCATCACGGGTCCCATTTTGATAATCTGAACCGTTCAATATGTAAAACTCGTCGAGTACTATATGCCTATAAAAAATCACATTGATCGGATATCGATAGCTATCTTATTAGATTTATTTTTTTTCAATCGTTAATTATAACACCATCCATTTTTTTTATACAAAACTGATTTGATCATGTAGTTATCGATATCCGATCAATGTGATTTTTTACAAATAAATAGTACTCGACGAGTTCTACACATTGAACGGTTCAGATTATCAAAACGGGACCCGTGATAGGCTCCCACGGGCCGAACAGCAATGTGTGAAAATTGCACCCAAACTGTGCAATTTTTGTTAACAAACGCAGCACAGCAGCTGAACATACATGATATCAAAGTTGTACTTTTGTGTAGAAAATTAATTTTTTAATTTTTTTTTGGTGAATAGTGATAACTTTTTAACTTTTTTGTAACTTTTTGACTTTTTTAGGAGATGCCAAACTTGACCAATATAGATATCTATTAGCTGTGAAATGATTGTCATTGGATTTTGAAATTTGTAAAGTGATTTGTTAAGAGAAAAAGGGGGGAAAAAAAAGAAAAAAACAAAAGGCAAAATAGAGAGAATTTGTTTACTTCTTTTTGAGTTCTTCTTTTCTTCCCTCTCTACAAAGTCCTATCTAAATTCAACATCTAAGGCCCATTTGTCTTTCCGAGTTATGGCTCCAGACTGAACTAACATTACAAAAAAATTAAGATTTTAAAGGCTAAAATTTGGGAATAAAATTATTTTTTAAGGACCAAATATTTTTGTTGCGAAAAATGTCGTTATTATATTTTTAACAACAAATATTGGACATTAGTGATGAATTATTATCTTTTTGGAACCAAATTTTTTGTCTCAAAAAATAAACCATTTTGAAACTGGTGGTTTGGAATGTTCTAAATAAGTGTACTTTTTGACTTTTTATATATAAAAAAATGTGTAGAAAAGTAGAGATGAGATGTTGATTGATGTGACTCAAATAAGTGTATACATGCAAAAAAAAGTGCACTTTTTTAGTGCATGCCAAACACCTACTAAATTATTTTGTCCCTAAAAGTCTATTTATTAGTGACATTTTCAAAATTTTGTCGATAAAAGTCTTATTTTTTACTTTTCGAGACGACCTTTTAATAGGGGTGGCAATTTGAATCCGACCTGACGAGGACCCAACCTCTCGACCTCAATTAGAACGGTTTTTTCCTGAAAAATACTCCCGACGGACCAGGGATGGTATTTGAAAATGAATCCCCAATAATTTTCGGGCCAGGAACGGTGATAGGTTCCCTCGCCCCGGCCACAGCCCGTCCCCGTTCCGAACTAAAATTACTATTATACCCCTATATATATCATGTGTGTGTTTCATTTTAGGGTTTAGGTTCACTCATCACACACACGCACTCTCTCTCTCTCTCTCTCTTCTCCATCCACTCTCTGTGAGACTATTTCTTCTCTCTCCTCTCTCCTCTCTAGCCGGCGACCGCACCACTATCGCCGACACCATCACCACTCTCTATCTCTTTCTCTCTCTCCTCTGTCTGCTGCATCATCTCTAATGTCGACAGCAGCGTGATGTCTTCGACGACTTTGTCTTTAACTCCGTCAACCTCTAGATCTAGACGATTTGAAGATCGTCAGCGACCTCTCCGCTGCTACCTCTCTCTCTCAGTTCCGAACACTATCGGTGGAAGAGTAGATCAATCCGAGAGATCTACCGCTACTGTTTGACTGAGAGTGTGTATCAACATGCATACATATAAATATATATATATACACATTTATAAAGAAGTTAATAAATTGACCAAGAGCACAAATTTGAGTGTTGAGTTAGTCACTTGAGAGATGAATCGAAGTGATCATCCAATCTGACTTGTTCTACTGTTTGTTGATGATCGTGTTCATGGGTAGCAATAGAGGCATCATCATCTGCACTAACCTTGGCGACGAAGAAGATTAGGGCAAGGAAGATGCGGAAGAGTATGAGAAACTTCGAAGCAGCCATGCCGTTAGGGCAAGGAATACGAGGATTTTCGAGGTCGAGGAACCTGATCCCCGTTAAAGGGCGGGAGCGGGGGTGATAGGTTCCCCACCGAGGATCAGGGGCGGGGACGAGAATTTTATACCTTCAGGGATCGAGGACGGGCAGTGTAATCCCTGGCCCCGCCCCAGCCCGTTGTCATTTCTATTTTTTAGCGACTATTCTCATGACAATGGAAATTAGTTCTTAAATGTTTTTTGCAACAAAATTTTCACTTTTAAAGACCAAAATATTTTGTTTCTAAAACTCTTATATGTTGTAGTGTAACAGTGAGCTCTCCCTCACTAAGCTCATGTTTGTTTTCCTCTTTGGCCTTAGGATTCATTGTCCCAACGGACTATGAAATGCCTCACATGAACGGATTCGAGTTTGGGCTAAGAGATGGTATTAGGAAAACAGTTCGTTCGGCTTAGGGGTGACCGGTCGTCCAAGATGACGTCCAGCCGATCAACCGGTCAATTGTAATTTTTTTTTTTAATTACTTGTTGGGCAATTTTTTTTTGAACATTAATGTTTAATGTTTTTGTATTTTTTATTAAGAAAAAATCATAATTTTATTTTTTTTATTATTTTATATTTGTTTTATATAAAAATAATTTAACAATCCCACACTAATAATTATCATCAAAACAAACACAATTTTACTAATCCCCTCACTATCAATCCCTTTCATTATATTTTTAAAAACAAATGGAAGCTAAGGCCTCGTTTGTTTTCAGAGGTAAAATAGAGGGGATTAATAGTGAGGGAATTGATAGTGAGGGGATTAAGTAAAATTGTGTTTGTTTTGATGATAGTTGTTAGTGTAGGAATTGTTAAATTATTTTTATATAAAATAATAAAACAAATAAAAAAATATAAAAAATTAAACATTAATATTTTTAAAAAAAATTCCCAATATATAAAAAATAAAAAAATTTCTAATCCCCTCACTATTTTTCTAATACCACCTCCACATCCTCCATCTCAATCCCCCTTCCAACCTCCATCTATATCTCCTCTTCCATTCTAATCTCTTCCCCAACTCTACAAACAAACACAACACTAAATAACTCCACCTCCATCATAATTCCCTCCCATCTATTACACCCCAAAATAAACGGGGCAAACAAAGCCTAAGAGTAAAGAGCCACGGTCATATCCCAAGACATAGCACCGTTATTGTACCCTCTTGGCATGGCCCACCCAGCACTCACCTCCAGTATTCAAATTATTCATCTCGTAAAATTTGTCAAATAAATTATTTATATAAAAATCAAATTAATTGAATATCGATAGTTTTATAATTAGATTACAATTATTTTTTAAAATAAATAATTTATTCTCAAAATCACATTTCTAGTTTCTTTTTCTAAGACAAACGTAATATAATTTTATGACTATTAATATTTAATCAATCTAAATTTTTATATAAATAATGTACTTAATAAATTTAATTTGAAAAATGAGTTCGAGTGGGTCCCATTGACAGTGCAGAGCAAGGGAAGGGAGTTAGTCCATCTACAAATTAATGCCAAACATTGAGCTGAATGGCAGACATTCAACTTCCATTTACAAAGTAAAATGATTTAGTGTGTGACAGTGTTTGCCATTTCATTTGAACCAACAAATTGCACAAATATGCACTAAACAATGCACATGGGTGACCCATTTTTACATGAGAAATATTATTCGAGAAATTGTGAATCAGTGTAAATTAAAAAAATATATATATAAATTAATGAAAAATTTATCAATTTTAATAATTAAAATTATAATTTTTTTTCATGAATTTATAATATTCTCAAAACTATTCACTACGGTTGCATTGTACCACAAAACATCTTAGCCGTTGATTACTGTGATTCCACGTGAAGACCACACCAATTAACTCTACAAATGAATCAAGTCATATCGAGTTGAACTAGACTTTGGGTGTTAGAACTCAACTTGTTAAGAATTAATTGAGTTCCAACTTAGCTCGAATTAATTCAATTACATAATGAGTTGAACTTGAAAAGAAAATGTAAATTTAAATTAATTTGTATATTAAGAGAAAATAAGAAAATTGTGAACAAAACGTAAAAAAATGCTCATACTAATAATCAATTTCATCAATCATATATATAAATTTACATAAACACCAAACATAAAAATATTTACACTAAATTAATACAAATACATTTTATATATAATTTAAAATAAATACTCTTTTTTTTTTTCTTTTTTGTAATCATAAAGCTCATTTATTTTGTAAATGAACCGAAAACTGGTTCATGAATAACTTGGCCAACCCTTTTTATTTTTAATTTTTTAGGTCTTGACATTAAGGAAGCCCAATTTTCATGTACTAGCCCAACTAGCCCAAATTCAATGATCTTTGGGCTTTTCTCCATTTTTTAGCTATGAAATCCAGTGGGCTAAAGTGCACTTGAAGCCTGCACATTTCCCTCTTAAAAAGGCTTCAACGACTAATTATTTCACGTGTTGCTTTTCAAAACTAATGATGTGCTAAAAATTTTATGGATATGACAATTTGGCCCATCTTTGTTAACTAATTAGGAAATAAGGAATGGTTCACTTAATATATTTTGTGATTTTTTATTTATAAAAATACTTAGATAAGCAATGTCACATGCTATTTTTGCACTACTATTTGGAAACAACCTACAACAATCACATATTTAAAAAAAATAGTAAAAGGAGTTTTTTTTATAGTAAATCACATTCTTAAAACTTATATTCTATTTAACTTATATTCTTTTTGAATATTCTATTGGGTCTTATTTAGTGTAATAAAACCAAATCACCCTTCCAATTCTTGTTTATATTTTAAAATTAATACACAATAAAAAATAATAACAATTACTTATTCCATAGATAAAATCTATCCCTTATTCTATATAGAAAATTTCTCATCATTTTAGGAAAAATCTCCTCATTCCAAGGAGAAAATCTTTTCCTTATTTCATGGAGAAAATTTTTCCCTCATTCTAGGAAAAAAAATATCTCTCTTTTTTCACAGAAAAATCTCTCACATTCTCAAAATCCTAAATCGTCTATCTTTTGAAAATCTCTCACTAAATGTTGATATGAACTTTCACATTACAAATGCATGCTGATAAATAATATCTCCTTATCGAAACATACATACACTTAATATTACATGAGTGTGTGAACATTAACATTGGATACGACTACCTATTTGTATTACAGAATTAATGTGAATATTCACATCTTTATGTACTCACTATGTTTGTGCCAGTATGACTATTAATATACAACTAACCTTCATAAAAAACAAAACACATACCAAAATACTACTTGAATGTTCACAACAAATAACAAACATACAATTAATTTTGAAAAAAAATAAAAATCATATTAAAATATAATATGAATATTCACAGTTTACAATTAACATATAACTATCCTTAAAAAACTATACTTATACTAATGTAAACATTCACACTGCAATGTGAAAACATAACATAAAATTGCAAAAAAGTAAAAATCAATATTTCAATTGTTTAATGGTAACAAAAAATGATTGTTCAACTAACAAGGATAGTAACAAAAATAACAAATATACAACTAACCATTGAAAAAATAAAATTCATATCAAAATATAATGTGAATGTTCATAGTTCATAATTAACATACAATTAGTCTTAAAAAAACTAAAATCATACCGATGTGAACATTCACATTGCAATGTAAAAACACAAACAAAATTAAAAAAGTAAAAATCAACTATTTTGATTGTTCAATAGCAATAAAAATGATTGCTCAACCAAAAAGTATAGTAACAATCAATATATAAAAAATCATCAAACAATATATAAAAAATCATCAAATAGTTCATATATATTGGCGCACATTTTTAAAAAAATCTGTATATAATCATTTCTGGCATAACCGACAAATAAACTACATAATATCATTGACTACACAAATCGAAGAAGAGATTATGGTTTATTTATAACAATGGCAAAAAAATAATTTTTCATCGCCGGTTTACCATCATCTATGTTGCGAGTCCATCATCATCTCTATTATTGGTGTACATGTATAACTAACATTCTCTTTCAAATGTTCTTCTATGGCAGAATTTTATTGTAAAATAATGGTGAAGAAAGATCTTTGATCATATGAATCTTCACATTGAGACAAAGAAAATACTAAAAATAATAATCTTCTATATTATATACAATATTATATATATATATATATATATATATATCTGTGGGGACATTTTTTGAATGATAACACGTGGCCAAGATGGCACCGAAGTACCAGCCGAGGTGCTACGTATCCTGGTCATGAAGCCAAGGTAATTTCGGCAAGGCCAAGATTATCTGCGAAGATATCGGAATCCGGGATAAGTGGATAAGGGACAAGAGTCCTAGAATTGGAGAGGACTTCAGTTTGGGTAAAGATAGGACTCTTAGAAAGTTTATCCCAATCCTACTGGGAGTCCAATATTAGCAGTAGTCGTAAGTCCATTGAAGCTAGGCTTCTATTGGGACTAGCTTTGTCTTGGATATAAAAGGGAGGCACCCTCATGGGTCTAAGGTATGCTTTTTATGCTCTGAATAGTGAGTTAAACACTTTTGCTATCTTTGAGAAATAACTGACTTGATCGTCGGAGTGACCTCGGGTGGACGAACCACCGCCAGAATCTCTTCTTTTTGTGACAGGTCGTTCGGGCTTAATCTATTCTGTCAGTGTTCTCCAGCTGAGTGCTTAATTGGCAGTGTGGTCGGAAATTGACACACACAATTTGGCGTCGTCTGTGGGAAAGAAAAGAGAATAGATGGCCAACGACGAACAGAAAGAGAAGGTTAGGGACGACACCCCTACTGAAAGTGGGAAACATATTGACCTTGACATCGAAGAAGACAACTGCAACGAAAAGACTCGTGATAAGAATCACGCAGAAAAGGACGTCGGCCAGGAGGGCGACGTGCCAAAGAAATCAGACTGAAGCGGTATTATAACGAGGACAACCTCCAGGTATAGAAAGATAGATACCTGCGGATGGACGACGAGATGAAGGGAATAGCGGACAAATTGGACAACCTGCAAACGGTCGTCAATTTCATGATACAGAACAACATCATGTAGCCACCGTTCCCACTACAAGATACATCGATTCCAGCGCCCAAGAAAGGTGCCCAGAAAGGGGGGCATAAAACTATTCCTGTAGTCCTTCAGCATGGCGGAACCAAGAGACATTCTCACCGGCCTTCGCGGGAGGTCAGGCATGAAGAATCCCAGAAGACACGTCGAACAAAAGAAACCTGCACCAAAGAACATCAGGATGTTCAGGCGAAGGAACTCTGTTTCGATACGACCAATGGAGGGAGGTCCAAAAGGACTCACAATGACACTGGAAGTAATGCACCAAAGAGGCTGAAATCCGGAGATAGCCGAGATAAGTAGTGGTAGTTTATGACTCAAGAGAGGGCTGAAGAATGATGCTTGGGAGTTAGAATTTACAAGCTAAGATTAGTTTAACACTTGTTGAAATTTAAAGTTACAAGTTGAAGTTAAACCGAGGATGTGTTTAACACTTGTTGTTTAAATTTACAAGTTGAAGTTAAACCAAAGTCATGTTTAACACTTGTTGAAATTTAAAATTTACAAGTTGAAGTTAAACCGAGGTCATGTTGAAAGAAAATTGGTTTAACACTTGTTGAAATTTTAAACAATTTACAAGTTGAAGTTAAGCCAAAGTTATTTCTAAAGAAGTATCTGCAAAATATTGCCGAGATTAGCATATTACCAAGATTTGGAAAATAGTGAAGGACAGAGCGAGCTTAGCCGACGTGCTAAATGGAAGAAACGATATAGGTTCCATCACCTCAGGATGTTGAGGTAATAGAACCTAGGGGGTAGTTGTGGGGACATATTTTTTGAATGATAACACGTGGCCGAGGTGGCACCGAAGTACCAGCCGAGGTGCCACGTATCCTGGTCATGAAGCCAAGGTAATTTCGGCAAGGCCGAGGTTATCTTCGAAGATACCGGAATCCGAGATAAACGAATAAGGGACAAGAGTTCTAGAATGGGAGAAGACTTCAGTTTAGGTAAAGATAGGACTTTTAGAAAGTTTATCCCAATCCTACTAGGCGTCCAAGATTAACAGTAATCCTAAGTCCATTGAAGCTAGGCTTCTATTGGGACTAGGTTTGTGTTGGCTATAAAAGGAAGGCACCCTCATGGGTATAAGGTATGCTTTTTATGCTCTGAATAGTGAGTTAAGCACGTTTGCTATCTTTGAGAGATAACTGACTTAATCGTCGGAGTGACCTCGGGTGGACGAACCACCGCTGGAATCTCTTCTTTTTGTGACAGGTCATTCGGGCTTAATCTATTCTGTCAGTGTTCTCCAACTGAGTGCTTGATTGGCAGTGTGGTCGGAAATTGACACACACAATATCATAAATGAAATATATGTAATAATAATTTTATCTCTCCTAAATATATGGTCCAATGTAGATATATATTATAATAAAAGTTCATAAGGGTAAAATAGTCTACATAATACTTCTAATATGAAAAAAAGGACCTATTGAAATATAAATTTAAACGAATTTGTTGGGTAGTTGGAAAAACTCATTGCCCTAAATGGCTCGATTGTCAGAAACGACGTCGTTTTGACCTTCTTTTTTTTTTCCCTATTTGCTTCCTCTTCTTTCTTCCCCCTGGGCAATCTAAAAAATTAGAGGAAGAAGAAGAAGAAGAAGAAAAAGAATAAGAATAAGAAGAAGAGTCCAAAAAAATCAAACAGTCCCAAAATCTAATATGAGAAAAAAAAAAAATCCAAATCAAAATCCAAATCTAAAATCAAAACCAATTTCAGCAGTTTTTTTTCCCTCTCTACTTTCTCTTTTTCCTTCCCCTGGGCAATCTGAAAAATTAGAGGAAGAAGAAGAAGAAGAAAAAAAAAAAAAAACAAACAGCCCCAAAATCTAATCTGAGAAAAAAAAAAATCAAAATCAAAACCCAAAATCAAAATTAAAATCTAAAATCAAAACCAATTTTAGCAGCAAATTCAGCACCCAAAAAAAAAAAAAAAGAGAGAAGAAAAAGAAAAAGAAGAAAAACAACCCCAATTCCAGCAAAAAAAGTCCCAATTTCAGCACCAAAACAGAAGCAAAACAGCACCAAAACAGTAGCAATTTGAGCAAAAACAAGACCAAAACAACAACAAATTTTTTTTTTTGAGCTAATCTGAGATGTGATTTTTTAAAGAAAAATCAAACCCATTCTCCTTCTCTGTCTCCGATATGGCTAGATCATGGCTTTCCATTCGGTAAGCGAAGTCATCTCTGGTATCCTCTCTTCCTCTTCCTCTTCCTCCTTTTCTATTTCTCTATTTTTCTCTGTTTGTTTAGGTTTGGTTCAACCTTTAAGAGAGAAACGAGAAGTGGAAGGGAAAGAAGAAAAAAAAAAAGTTAAAACGACGTCATTTTTGAAAATCGAGCCATTCGAGGCAATGAGTTTCGAGCTACAAAACATTTTCCAAATTTAAATGTATGGGACTAGGTGGAATACAAAAATATTTTGTGAACTTATTAGACTATAAATCTTGTAAATATGATTTATAAATAAATCTCTCTAACTTATTTTGGAAAAATAATATTTATCAATAAATCTCATCTCACAAACAAGTACTTCAATTAGTCCCAAGTTTTTTCTATTAATCTATTAAGTCCTATTAGTGAAGAGTTTTTTTCCGTGTGGTCTTATTTTTTATTTTAGTAGTGTTTTAGTGGACAATTATACCATTTTATTAATGTGACAGATATGATGTAATACTCTAATGTGGCAGGTAGTAATGTGACACTCCAACAATGTGACATTCTAAAAAAATTTAAAACTCTTTAGTGTACTTTTTTTAAATGTGACAACATGACGGTATTGATATAACACTCCAAAGCTTTTACTCTAAAAAAAATAAAAACTCTTTAGTGTACTTTTTTTAAATGTGACAACAAGGGAAGTATGATGTGACACTTCAAAAAAAATAAAATTTCTTAGTGTACTTTTCTCAAACTTGACAACGTGACGGGTATGATGTGATACTCTAAAAAAATTAGAAACTTCTCAGTGTACTTTTTCCAAATATGACATGTGACACTCCAACGTGTCGAGTATGATGTGACACTTTAGAAAAATTAAAAACTCTTTAATGTACTTTTCTCAAATGTGACACTCGAACGTGACAGGTATGATGTGACACTAAAAAACTCTTTATTGTATTTTTTCTAAATGTGACACTTCAATGTAATGGACATATGAGTCATTATACATCCAAAAGGACTAAATGGATTACAAGAAAAAATATATGAGACTATGGGTTGGCTTGACATAAACTAAAAAAGTTGAAAAGCCAAAAAGTTACAACAAAAGTCAAAAAGTCCACACTATTTGGGAAAAGTTTGTGAGGGAAGCCTATGGCCCTGTTTGTTTTGGGGTTAAATAGATGAGAGGGGATTAGGATGGAGGTGGGGTTTTTTAGTGTTGTGTTTGTTTGTAGAGTTAGGGAGGGGATTAGGATGGAGGAGGTGATATAGATGGAGGTTGGAATGGGGATTGAGATGAAGGAGGTGGAGATGATATTAGAAAAATAGTGAGGGGATTAGAATTTTTTTTATTTTTTTATTTTTTATATATTGGGGATTTTTTTAAAAAATATTAATGTTTAATTTTTTATATTTTTTTATTTGTTTTATTATTTTATATAAAAATAATTTAACAATTCCTACACTAACAACTATCATCAAAACAAACACAACTTAATTCCCTCACTATGAATCTCCTCCATTCTACCTCTGAAAACAAACGGGGCCTATAGGTTTTAAAGAGTATTATTTTGAAAGCTTGTGGGGGAAGCTATAGGGCAAATATTTTGCCCTTTGCATTTAACAACCCAAAAGTCAAAAAGTCAACAAGAGTAGAATAATCATTTCAATTTTACTATAATATTTTATTATACATCTTTTCATAAAAAGTCAAATTTTTTTTCTAAACATACATTTTTTTTCTTTATTTTTTTAGCTAAAAAGTCAAAAAGTACACTCATTTAAAACATTTCAAACACTCACTATATGAATTATAAATTCAAAATATGAGACTTATTGTTCAATCTCCCAATACGTTAACCCACTTTTCAAAATTAAAAAATGCAATGAATTCCACATAGAAATTTTCCCTAAAAACCCTAACCAAACGTTTCAAAATTAAAAAATGTAATGAATTCCACATAGAAATTTTCCCTAAAAACCCTAACCAATTATGGCGCGAAAAGTTCATGAGTCTGTCCAACTGCCAATTTGAGGGTACCCGTCAAATCTTCCACGCGTAAATGACAATAAAATAAAATAAAAAATAATAAAAAAAAAGCAACAAAAACAGTCGATGTTTTTCACAGAGCACCTGATAGAGGTATTCATTCTTTGAATGTTTGGTCTTGGTTTTTGTTGTTCTTTATGTTGTTGTTTGTTTGATGTTTCCGTCATCGTATTCATTGTATATGCCTGTTTTCTTTTGATGGGTGGGCAGACTTTTACTGTTGCTTTGAATCTTAAATAGTAATCTCCCATTTTTATTGACCTTTGAAAATTATTGTTTGTGTTGGCATTTTCTTGATGTGGGTAGTTAATCTTCTGATTTGATTGATACTCACTTGGGTTTTCTTTATAATTTTGGGAGAAATTATTTCGTGTGTATCTCTCTTTAGTATTTAAGATTTAGATTTCTTTTGGGATTTTAAAATTTTGATTTCTAATTTGAATTTGTAACTAATTATGCCCTATGAAGCACTGACCCTTCAAAATAAGTGTCGTGGCTATGTCAGCCGCGAGGACACTTGGGGACGCCAACTAGTTTCTTTTTTCCTCTTTCTTTAGTGTTTTTGATGGATTTTGGATTTTGGATGTTGAATGTTTATTATTTTTTGCTTAGATTTAAATACTGATCATCCATAAAAATGATATAAATGATAAGTGTTAATTTAAAATTGAGTTTTTTTATTTTTATTTTTTAAATGTCAAATTCATGCAAGTTTTTGTTAATTTTGATTGTTTATGGATGTAATCTAGATAGCAAATAAAAATATATCAAACAATATTTTATTTTTGTGTCTGTGTCCCCCCTGTTTTTAAAATCATCATATCCCTTGTCTATGTTCGCATCTGTGTTCACGTCCGTGCTACTTAGATTATGCCACTGCAGCCACTCGATTCCAAATGTGTAATGATTTATATAAATGTTCAGTTCTCACATTTTATAAGCATCCCTAGCACTGGTTTCAAGTCACAAAAACAGTTTCTCAAAAAATGGGGTGAGGTTGCATACATTTTACCCTCTCCAAATCCCTCTTAAGCGGCAGCCTCAGGCATTATGTTGCCATAGTTGTATAATCTAATCTTGTCATGATTGTATATGAAGAAACCCTTGCATGGATCGAATAAATGATTTTATTTTATTTTTAATTTGATTGCCTTGACAATGGAATCCAAGTCTAGTTTGATCACATGTGATGTGACTGCGTAGTCCTGATAAAGATGAGGAGGAATATATCTTACAAATTGAATGTAGTATTTGTTTTCCTTTGACTAGCAACTGTTCAATATGGAATTTGAGAGTACATGAATTAAAAAATTATGATTTTAATTAATTAATTAACATGCTAATCCAGGCCTTTAACTAGTGTTTAGACTTTTTGCTATGGACATGGAACTTTATTAGATAGATAAGTTGTTAAAGTTAGCTAGAGAGACAGTGAAGGGGATTCTTAATAGTTGCTTTCATTAGATATTTATAGATTTGGGAAACTGTGTAGAAACTAAAGCATATTAGGGAAGAACTCTTAAAATAAAAGAGTTGGAATATAAGGGTAAATTTTTTATAATGAATCCAATTATATGGTTACATATCAAGAAAAATCCAAATTACCTTGTGATTTAGGTACAGAGTGGAAAGTGCCCTTACCCATGTGGCACTCTCTCATTGTTACTTTTGGGATCCATAACTTAGGTAAAAAGGGTCATTATTTTAACTTTATATAGCTAGAGGTATCCATCTATGATTATAACTATGTTGTGCTTTGATGTCAAAAGTTAATTTCAGGTTGTCTTGGTTTGCATACATGTCATGAATGTAGGAAGAATTTTTTGTTGTACCATGTTGGCCATTTAGGCGTAGCCAACGTTTGTTCCAAGGTAATTGTTGGGGAGTTAGGTATGTACATGCTTTCCAATGTGACTTGTTAGTTGATTTCCTTGGGAACTTACATACTCGAATTTGGCAGTCTTTCGTTGGAGATTGAGATGGTTTTGAGTGGGGTGGATGACTAGAAACACAAAATTCAGGGGAGAAAAGATTATGCAAGCATATGCCAGTATATATAAAGACTTTGGAGAAGTGTTTTCTTATGTTTGATTTTGAAGAAAAGCGAAAATTGAGTTCTAGAGATGAGTTGTGTTGCAAGTTTGACGTTCTTGATAAGACATATAACGGACACCAGAATACTGTAGGTAGAGTTGAAAATGTTGATCATGGGCATTTTGTATCAAGTTCTTCAGGATTTAAGTTATTGCTTTTACAAAACTGGGGTTGGTGTTAAACAAAGAGAGGTCTGGATGATAAGCCAAATATTCTTGAAGTATTAATCTGCAGAAATCACATGAATTATGAAATACTGCAGGCACTGCAGCTTGGAATCAGGTTATTGTCTACCCTCTCCACTGATGGATAAATTAAAAGAAATGTCTTTTTCAAAATCTTGTATTTATGGATTTGAGTCATTGACAATGGCTCGCTTTAACAGTTTTTCAAGCTCTTGGTCATGAATGTTTGTGGAATATTAAGTATAAACTTAAGTTATAGTTTATCCAAATAACTAAATAATTGTTTATTAATTGAGTACTTTCTCTATTTTAAAATTTCTTTTGTTTGTTGAATATCATCTTTTAAATTATTATACCTTTTTACTTTGTAGGCATTTCGTTGGGCAGTACATGGTATTGCCAAAGAAGGAGCTCTCACCTAATGACTTCAAATCGACCCAAAGTACCTGGATTCAATATTCTAAACAGAACCCTAAAAGTCTTCCTCCAGGCACCGTTACTGACTTTCAGTGGAAAGATTACTGTCCTGCAGTGTTCAGGTTTTTATTTACATTTCATTTTTTAGGGATTTTTTTTTAATTGACGAAGTTTTTCCTTTTCATTTTGGTTTGGGCATTCCTATTCAGTTTTATCTAATTATTTCACATAACACTATGGGAACATTTAATCTAATATAGGCTTACCATGATTTGAGCGTTCCCTATTCAGTTTTCTGGTCAGTGCTCGTGCTCGTTTGTATCTTTCTGTAAGTTATGAATTTAGGATATGAGTTCACATCTTTATATTTACACTGAAACATTAACTTTGGAGAATCCACTTGATACTTGTTCTTATGAAGCTCAATTGTTTCATGTCTGTTGAAACTAACAAATTTGAAATTTTAAGAAGAAAGAGCTGATTTAGCCTCTATTCCTCAGACATCTACAAGAGCTTGGAAATATTGATTATGCTGATTATATGCCGTCAGTCTGTGGCCATGAGACTTTAATGGAGATTTCTTCACCTGGGAAAAGCGGTTCCCTGCTTTTTAGGTCCAAGGATGATCGATTTGTGATCAAGACCTTGAGGCAATCTGAAGTGAAGGTAATAAAAAAACGAAAGTTTGCGACTCCGCGTATTGCTTTAATGATCTTTGTTTGGTTTGGAATTTTCAAAAACAATTTTAAAAGTTTTCAATCCATATATATATATATATATTTTGTGAATTTTTTTAATATTTTAATAATTTTTTTTTAGTTTTTATATTCACTTAATCTAGATACGCGTAAAAAGTACGAAATTTGAGCAAAAATCTTTCAAAAATTCAAAATATATATATACATAAATTCACTACATTTTTGTATTTTGTTGTATTCAATGAATATTTAAAATTTTTTGTACAAATTTTCTACTTTCTAAGTGCATCTAGATTAAATGGATCTAAAAGTTATTAAAAATATATATATATTAAAATATTTAAAAAATTCACTAAAATAAAAATATATATATAGAATGAAAACTCTGGAAACTATTTTTGAACACTTCAAACCAAACATCTCTCTCATGCACACTGATAAGTCCAGAATTATTGTGGAATTACATGCTAAATGAAATGCCTATTTATTAGCATGTGACTTATGAAGTTTATAACTACGATATTTATTCAAGAAAGAGTTTATTTTATTTTATTTGAGAATGATATTACTGAAAAGTGATGTTATTGTTGACACATCTTAAAACAACATTCTCTAACGATACATATCTATGCTGGTCAAGAGTTTTTTTTATTTAAGATATTCATTAATGGATTTGTAGGTGTCATATTTTTTATTTAAGATATTCGCTAATGGATTTGTAGGTGTCATGTTTAGTTACTCTACATCAAAATCGCCAAAAAATAATAAAATAAGAGGAAGTTAATATGCATTGAGAGTGTTCATTTGCTTCTTACTCTTGGGTTATAATTTTGGGAGAATTCCAAAATAATTGCAATTTCATGGAGGTGCAAGTGGGCTTGTGTCTTGTGCAAGTGAAAGTATACAACTCACTCGCACCCACTTGCACCTCTATGAAAATGCAATTATTTTGATTACTTCTTGTTTATTTGCAATTCTCTCTATAATTTTTAGCACTTCAAGTGAGTTTACTTTCTATTTAGATGCTCTGTGAAATGCTTCCAAACTACTTGCGCCATGTTGAACAATATAGAGCGTCCTTGTTGATCAAGCTGTATGGACTTCATGCTGTGAGGCCGATTGGAGGTCTAAAGGTAAACGTGATGAAATTGAATTTCTTTGATGCTTTTACTGTGAGGGTATATAATTTTTTTTGTTTTTAATCTGATGTAGTAATTCATTCCCCCCCAAGGCTGAATTATTTACCGTGCTTCAATTAACCACTTTACATGGCTACAGGTTTACTTTGTTGTCATGGAAAATGTATTACGGTCTGATCTGTACATACATAGGTGCTATGATCTCAAAGGTTCATCACAAGGTCGAACCATCAGCAAAGCAGAAGACCATGAGAGAGCCACATTTAAGGATTTGGATCTTGATTTTCTCTTTTATCTCGAGCCCTTGACCCGTCATAAACTTTTAGCGTAAGTTTATCACTCTATTGGTCTCGCTTATCATTACCCTCATTGCAAAGTAACTAAAAATAAATAATTAAATACATAAAGATTGAAAATTGAAAATTTGATTTTGGGTTATAAAGGTAGAGAACCCTTGTTTTTTGCTCTTTGTTAATAACTGGAATTTTGTTTGATCTCAGGAAATAGATTTGTGGAAGCAAAAGGGAACTCAATTTTTATGTTTATTATGACAATGCATTACTCAAGTCATTTGAATATGTTATAATAATGATATAAAAAAATCCTTGTGAACTTTCAGATTTTATGTAAACTGTTAGCTAGCTTTTGAAGCCTATTTTTCTATAAAAATCTTTTATTTGCATCACATTTTTTTTTTTGTTGGCATTTTTAACGTAGGGAAGGTATGTTCCATTGGACAATTTCCTTGACACGAATAATTTCAGGAATTTTCTTGTAATGTTCTGGATTGATTTGATTCATCTCCTGTCTTGTAAACATGCATTTTAGATACCAACAAGCAACAGGTTTGGAGGACTTACGTCAAAAAAATTTCTTGCCCCTGAAACATGAATTCATGGTTTTGAATGATTTTTGTCCAATTTGTTCTATAGGCAAATCAAGAATGATTGCAAGTTTTTGGAAGATCAAGGCATCATGGACTACAGTCTTTTGCTTGGAATGCACATAAAAGCTCAAAGTCAAGGTGATGTCGCCCGCTAAATGTCCTCCCTACTTTTAACATATCGATGCTTGCAAACATATTCTCTGATGTCCCCTAACATTGACTTATATGTTAAAAATGAAAATGGAAGTACTATTGTATGTAACTTCCCGTAGTTGAAACATATCAGAAGAGAATTAATACAATAATTAGTTTACCTCAGAAGAACTGCATCAGTATGTTCTTTAACCTGATTTTGTGTTCCTTGTCAACTTTAGGGAGCTTTGGTCAGTAAGATTTGGGCAACTCTTTTGTACAGTTCATTGGAGATACATGCCTCGTGATGTATTATAGTTCTAGCTTGATTTTGTAAGGGTTGGATGGCCCCTTACAGTGGTTTTTGGCCAATAATTATTTTAATTATTAAAAAAAATATTTGGCTTCTATTTGCTGCAATGACTCCTGCACATGGTGTTTGTTTTCTTTTGTTGCTCTCCTATTGCATCTTCTTTATATTCTTCCCCTTGGCCCAACAATTCCGATGTTTCTCATCTACTGTTTGTTCAATCCTTAGACATGTTTAGCATTATGGAGCATGACATCTTGATCAGTGCCTAGTTTTCTTCTTGTACAGGCCTCTCTCTCTCTCTCTCTCTCTCCAGTCACGGTGTCCCCTCAAGGAAGAGGAAGATAAGGCACTTTGATGAGCTGTCAACTCTAGTCTCCAAACACAAGTCCGCTCGCGATCACTACTGTGGGTGATCGGTTGCTTGAGCATCCCATAATCGAGATACCCCAAGAGCTTTACTAGATCCTGCTTCTGACCTAGGCTAGCACAACAATGTCAGGGTGCCCTTTGGAGTGTACATTATAGGAGAGATGTTTGCTTGGTTGGAGAGCCAATTGGCTTAACTGAGGAAAGTCGAGCATGAGCCATGAAGGGGGGGCATGCACGGTCGGAGAGTGAACATGCCTAACACTTGGACTATTCAACCGCTAGACTGGGGTGGCCAATTGCATCGGGTCTAGATCAAAGCCTTGGTTCGCTTTTGAATCAACTTGGATGCCCTCCTATTGGGTTCATATCTCTCTACATACATATAAACGTATTATGAACCTCTCTACATAAATATAAACATAGTATAGTTCTCTCTCAATACATAAATCCATGTATTTGAGATGCTAACTTCAACTACGGATTTAGGGATATCATGGGAAAAGTACTATTACTTGTCAAATTTGAGGGAAAAATAATCATTTCAATCATTCAATTCAATCAACTGCTCAGCCATCCGAACAAATCATAATGTATAAGGGATTTCAGAGCCTCTGGGGAGGTCAGTGCAATTTTCCCTTCTTGTTACGACTCCATTCTAAATGATGGAATTGCTTGTAAGTGCCTTTGAAAATGAAATGGAAGGACTTCAAATGTCGGTTTGATCTATTTAATCATATAAAATCATGGGGAAAAAGTTTTACAATGTTACCGTACCATGCTTCGCGTATCTTCTTGAGGGGATGCGTGCATTTTGATAGCATTAAAATCTACATAGTTCACAATTTCTTAACGTCTTGTAGGTCCTTTTTTGTTCTCCTGCAGGTTCCAACAACACAACTCGTAGTGACACCGTACAAGGATGTAAGGACTCTGAATGGGCTCCTGCTGATATTTGCCTAATTCGCAACAGGTAAAATGGCCTTTTCGCAGATTAAAATAAGTTCCGTACTAGGAAATTTATTTATATAAATTATTATTATTTTCCTAAGAAATTTTAGCGTCTATTGCTGGTTCAACTCAACTTGGGTTTCTCTAAACCAAAAAATCAAAATGACACCCTACCTCTGTTCTTTGTCCAATCTAGAAGCGAACCAAAGATGGTATATAATGGACTTAAACCAAGTCAAGTTGGTTGTGTTAAGTACGTGCTTTGGGTCTGACAAATCTGATTAGATGCTATTAAAACCCTCTTATTATCAAATACTAAGAAATTATGCCTGTGTATTGGTTATTTTCATACTAAATTGTCACGTATTAACTAAACAGAGGAGGTAAAAAAAGGATCAGAATCTGTCGGACACAATAGTTTTAAGAATTGAATAAATTGTAAAAAGTAAATCGAATTGTGAATCGATTATAGATTCTGTCCCAAAAACTCGTAGATTCATATCTGTTTATGATAAATTGCAAATTGAATCGTAAGATTCTAATAATAGAGGTTTTTGTTTTATGTTCTTCATACTCTGTATATATATGTATACACATGTTTGTTGGTGGTTGGGCCATGCAGGGAGGGATAAAATGTTATTTTGATTTCTGTTTCAAATTTTATCAAAACTGAAACAAATGTCATTACGATATTTTTGTTTGAAATGTTATCAGAAGTAAAAAAATAAAAAGATCCATCGTCGTCGTTGTTGTTGTTGTTTTTTTTTTTTTTTTTTGGGTGGCAATAGGTAAACTCCAATTGATCTGTTATACAATGCAGGAGAGGATATAACGGAATAGGCATATGTTAACGAGTGCCCTTGGAGCATTGTTGTAGAGCATCGGGTTAGGGTGGAAAAGTGTTTTGGAAATAGATGGAAAGGTTAAATCATTGAAAAGTGGATTGCTAACAATGTTCTTTGAAACATGCTATTGGCAATGAATTTCCAACTTATAAAAACATTTGTGTGTGTCAATTTCCGACCACACTGCCAATCAAGCACTCAGCTGAAGAATATTAGCAGAATAGATTAAGCCCGAACGACCTGTCACAAAAAGAAGAGATTCCGGTGGTGGTTCGTCCACCCGGGGGCACTCCGACGATCAAGTCAGTTATCTCTCAAAGATAGCAAAAGTACTTAACTCACTATTCAGAGCATAAAAAACATACCTTAAACTTATGAGGGTGCCTCTCTTTTATAGTCAACACAAACCTAATCCCAATAGAAGCCTAGCTTCAATGGACTTAGGATTACTGCTAGTCTTGGACTCCCAGTAGGATTAGGATAAACTCTCAGAGTCTTATCTTTACCCAAATTGAAGTTCTCTCTCATTCTAGGACTCTTGTCCCTTATTCGCTTATCTCGGATTCCGGTTTCTTCGCAGATAACCTCGGTCTAGCCGATATCATCTCGATGTCATGACCAGGACATGTGGCACCTCGGCTGGCACTTCGATGACACCTCGGCCACGTGTTGTCATTCAAAAATTATGTCCCCATAACTGTCTCCTAGGTTCTATTACCTCGGCATCCTGAGGTAATGGAACCTATATCATTCATTCCTTTAATCATAACCCCGATTTAACTTCAACTTGTAAATTTTTAAAATTTCAACAAGTGTTAAACATGTCCTTGGTTTAACTTCAACTTGTAAATTTTTTTTAAAATTTCAACAAGTGTTAAACATGACATCGGTTTAACTTCAACTTGTAAATTTTTAAAATTTCAACAAGTGTTAAACATGTCCTCGGTTTAACTTCAACTTGTAAATTTTCCTTAAAATTTCAACAAGTGTTAAACCAACCTTAGCTTGTAAATTTCAACTCCTAAGCATCATTCTCCAGCCCTCTGCATGGCTTCCACCTACTCCTTTGTAGACCTTATATAAAAAGTCTTTAACTTAGGCTGAGCTTTTCTCTTCTCGAACTTAATCACCTAGGTCGAGATCTTGTCTTCTGGAATCTGGGATCTGCTCACTTTAGGCTGAGCTCTTCTCTTCTCGGACCTAATCATCTAGGCCGAGATCGTGTCTTTTGGGATTCTCCATGCCCAACCTCCCGCGAAGGCCGGTGAGAATGTCCCTTGGTTCCGCCATGTTGAGGGACTGCAGGAACCGTTTTCTGGCCCCTTTCTGGGCACCTTTCTTGGCTACTGGAATCGGCGCATCTTGTAGCGGGAACGGTGGCATTATGACGTTGTTCTGCATGGAATCGGCGTATCTTGTAGCGGGAACGGTGGCATTATGACGTTGTTCTGCATCATGAAATTGACGACTGTTTGCAGGTTCGCCAATTTGTCCGCCATTCCCTTCATCTCGTCGTTTCTCTGCAAGGATCTATCTTTCCATACCTGGAGGTCGTCCTCGTTATAATACTTGCTCCGGTCTGATTTTTTCAGTACGCCGCCCTCCTGGCCGACGTCCTTTCCTCCGTGATTCTTATCACGAGTCTCTTCATTGCAGTTGTCTTCTTCGACGTCAAGGTCAATATGTTTCCCACTCTCAGTAGGGGTGTCGTCCCCAACCTTCTCTTTCTGTCCATTGTTGGTCATCTATTTTCCTTTCTTTCCCACAGACGGCGCCAAATTGTGTGTCAATTTCCGACCACACTGCCAATCAAACACTCAACTGGAGAACACTGGCAGAATAGATTAAGCCCCAACGACCTGTCACAAAAAGAAGAGATTCCGGCGGTGGTTCGTCCACCCGAGGAAACTTCGACGATCAAGTTAGTTATCTCTCAAAGATAGCAAAAGTGCTTAACTCACTATTCAAAGCATAAAAAGCATACCTTAGACCCATGAGGGTGTCTCTCTTTTATAGCCAACACAAACCTAGAGCCTAGCTTCAATGGACTTAGGATTACTGCTAATCTTGGACTCCCAGTAGGATTAGGATAAACTCTCTAAGAGTCTTATCTTTACCCAAACTGAAGTCCTCTCTCATTTTAGGACTCTTGTCCCTTATCCGCTTATCCCGGATTCCGGGTTCTTCGCAGATAACCTCGGCCTAGCCGAGATCATCTCGGTGTCATGACCAGGACACGTGGCACCTCGGCTGGCACTTCGGTGACACCTCGGCCACTTGTTGTCATTCAAAAATTATGTCCCCACAACATCAATTAAGAATACTGAAACTTAGTCAAATTCAATAAAAGAAAAGTAATTTGGATCAATAAAGATACAATAAAAATAAATGTGTAAACAATCTGATAACCCATTGCTCAATCTTCAACAATTCTCTGCTGCTGTTTGTTGCAGGTCTGATGCTAAATTTGGAGTGAAGATGCCAGCACGTGCCGTCAGAGTACGTAGAAATGGAAAAGACGACATGGCATTGAACCAAGAGATTGAAGGGGAATGCTGCAATGTTTTGTTGTACATCGGAATAATAGATATTCTTCAAGGGTACAACATGAGGAAGCGCATCGAGCATGCTTGCAAAACAATACAGTATGATTCAGTGTCAATCTCAGCCGTAAGTCCCAAAGTATATTCGGCTCGTTTCCAGGATTTTCTTTGCAAAGTATTTCAAGAAGAAGAATTGTGACCTTGGTACCTTTTCAGAGAGAGTAAAATCAATATTTTCATCTTTGAAGGTTTCATAGAAATGATCAGGTTATAACACTCAACAAAAAGTTCATTATGTGACCAAAAATCATGATATTGATATCATATTTTTTCCATTGTTGAGGTCTTATATATGCATATCCTTCATTAGTTAATAGAAGGTAAAATGTCTTCTTTCATTTTTTATTTTATTTTATTTTTATTTGGGTAAATTACACTAACTTCCTTGAGGTTTAAAAAAATACACTGAACTTTACAAGTATGACATAATTACATCTTACTCCATTAAGATTTTAACTCTCATATAACACTTTTGTTTATTTTTCATCCATCATTCGTTCATTATATAAACAAAAAAAATGATATTACCATACTTCTAACCTAAAATATATATTTTATCATTAATTATTTTTGTGTTTACACACTATCTGTATTAGTTTTTTATTTTTATTTTTATTTAGCCTTACTAAAGGGGATGGTTGGTGTAACCGTGGAAAATTTATGGGAATTTTTTTTTTTGATATATGGCCATATAGATCATACCATAGATGATGAAACATAACCTAGTAACGGTTGGGCAAGGTTATGCAATACATATATATACATGTGGTCCTTGAATTCACTGCAATCTTTCATGTTTGTAATGGATTGTGTGGTCATATGGTTTGTCAATTCATGAACAAAAGGATGTTTGTATGTTTTAGAGGGCAACCATGAAGGGCCTCAATCATGGACCATGCTTATTAGATGTGGACAACAAGATGTTTTATGATAAGGATGTGGAGTTATGAAAGAATCCAATTCTATTCATTCATTTATTAAGAGGGAGAAAATTATCTTCTTATTTGATTGATTTTTATTATTATTAGAATTCAGTATTTTGGACCTCACTTAAAATAGTGAATTTAATAAAAGAATCAATCACATAGGAAGTTAATATTTACCCACATGAATGAATATTATTCTCCCCCAATTACTTATAATGGATCCAATAAAATATCAATCTTCTATTAGAATTCATTATTTTGGAGCTCACTTAAAACCATGGATCCAATGAAAAAATCAATCACATAGGAAGGTAATATTTATCTAGATTGGTTCTTTCACTGAAGTCAATTGCTTTATATCTGGATCTAATAAGAATTTTTTTTTTAAAAATCAATCAAAAAAGATGAGTTTTATGTGATTAATTTTTAAAGAATCAATCATATAAGAAGATAATGTTCACACCTATTTGGTGAGTGACCAAATTTGAGACACTGTGCACTAAATGGATGATTGTGATAGTTCATTGGGGAGGTGATGTTTACATGCACATATAATCAATGGAAGGTAGAGTCTTCCCATCAATGTGAGGCCACCCTTGAATGGGCCTCAACAACACTCAAGTTGTTGATGCCCATCTTTAGATTAATTAGATAACACACAAGCCCATGCTCTTCTTTCCTTCATATTTTTATTTTATTTTGTTTTAACTAAAATCATGATTTAGAATAAAACTCACTTTAGTTCTAGAGCACTAACTCATCATGTTGATATGATATTCTCTGATTAATAAGAGTAGTAGTCATAGAATGAATAGAGTTGACTTGACTTATTTTGATTGATTAGGTAAAAGACAAAGTCTGTCTTATTGATATCTTTTCACGTTGACTCATTAATTGAGAGTACTACAATCATATCATATTGAACTTCTGAATAATTTTTTGAAAAGTAAGTGTGATGGAAGCTTGTCGTTGGTTGTGTTAAATGGATGAACTATGGGAGTTGAGATGAAAATGTTAAGCTGAGGTGGTCCATTTAGGTACAAAGATAAGTGGTCCTGTCAACAAATTGTATTCCTTTTTGTCCCAAACATAACATGCTCTTGTTTTTTTTATATATATTAAGGCGTTGTTTGTAATAACTTAAAAAGGTTAAAAAATTAAAAAATTACTATTTTATTTAAGTTACATCATTTTATTTAAATCATATCACTTCTTTATCACATCACTTTAAACCCAGTCCATATTTCATAAAAAATCAAAAAGTACACTTATTTTGATCATTCCAAATCACCCCTAAGGATAGGTTATAGTGAATAACTAAATTAAGAAATGAAAATTTGTTTAATATTTTGAATAGGGATAGTACACTTAAATCAAGAAGTGAAAATTTGTTTGTGACCAATTGGTCTAATCGACGAGGATGAGGCACTATTTTACCAGGTTTTTCTTACTCTTATTTGCTTTCTACTTATTGTAAATAATTTTATTTAAAAAAAAAAAAATACTGATGAGATTTAAATGATAAGCTATTTATTTCATATAAGTCCTACCTAACTTTATTATAAGTAGGGGTGATAAATGAATCAAATAGTTTAAGTTCAACTTATGTTTAACTCATTAAAAGCTCTTTCGATCTCAAACTTAAACTCATTTTAGAACTCGTTAAAATTAGGGGTGCAACTTGGACGGGCTCAACTTGAGAACCCAACCTGAATTTTTTTAAGGCTTGGACAATATATTTTCAAATTCGGTACAGGCTTAGGCAAAGACATCAAACAATCCGAGCAACCCGAAACCTGAATTATACATATATAGATATATAAAAATATTATATATATATATATATATATAAATTATTAGCCATTATATGATATTAAAGTAATTTAGATTATTAAATCATATTGAATATGTATTATATATACAAATAACATAAAATCTTACTTTTTTTTATTTTTTATTTTCACTCATAAATTGTAAAGACTACTATAGTGTCATCTCTCTTACATTATATAAATTATTTGTTTTGATGGTATTAATGATTTTCTATATATAAAAAAAATGTAAATAGAGTCAAATTTTAATAATTTAATAATGTAGCTACAAAAAAAAAAAAATACAATTTGGGCAACTCGGACAATTCGGGTTTAACTCGGGTCGGGCTTAGACATGCAACATTGGGTTACAATTCGGGCTTGGGCGGGCATAAGTAGATCTCACCACAATTTAGATTGGGGTTGGATAACCTCCCAACTTAACCGAACATGCCCGAGTTGCACCCCTAGTTGAAGTTTTTAAACCAAACTTGAATAATTTGTTCAGCTTAGTTCAATAAGCTTAAAACTATATAAAAATATCAAATTACTCGAGCTCAACTTGACGAAAAATTTATTTGTGATTAGTTCAAAAGTTTAACGAACGAAAGTTGAATAAATTTTACAATTCGTTAAAATTTTCAAATCAAACTTGAACAATTAATTATTTAGCTCGTTTATCATCCCTAACTACAATGCCTAGACAACTACCGCACTTGTTTTATTTTTTGCCAAATGCTTGATGGAAAAAAATTGTAAAAAAAAAAAAAAAAAAAAAATCAATGCCCACCAAATGAGAAATAGAGAAATTAATAACAAATTAGCAAAATGCAATTAGTTTGTATTGGACACATTTTATTTATTTATTTATTGATTTTGACATTAATTTCCCATTTTTTATTTATCTAATATGTCCCCAAGGAATTGAAATGAAATAAAGTTGATTGTGCCTAAAATACTCTAAATTGCCAAATTCAACGGAAAAATTAGTTTCTAACAAACCACCCGGGGGGGGGGGGGGGGGGCGGTGTGTTTAATTACAAATATATGATAAAACTTATAATTTTAATTTGCTAATATTTATAAGAATAATGATTGAGAGCTCGAAATTGGCTCCCCCTAATCCCCCTAATCCCCAAAACGACGTCGTTTTGGGGATTTTTTCTTTTTTCTTTTTTTTTTTCTTTTTTCTTCCATTTTCGGCGAGAGAAGCAGAGGGGAAGAGAGAAGAGAGAGAGAGAGAGAGAGAGAAGCAGAGGGAGGGAGGGAGAGAGAGCCCCGATCGTCGCCCTGCCAGCTGCCGATCGTCGCAGATCCGTCGCCGATCGCCATCGTCCAACCCTTCGACATTTTCGAGCTCAAACAGACGGGGAAGAGGGAGAGGGAGAGGGAGAGGGAGAGGGAGAGCGGAGAGGAGAGAGGGAAAGAGAGGGAGACACACACACACAAATGGGGCCCTGCATTCCGGCCGATCGGCCGATCGTCGCAGCGCCGCCATCATCGCAGCTCCGATCGGCCTTGCCCTCCGTCGCCGCGCCATGCCCCTCCGTCTTCTTCTTCCTGTTGAAGAAAAAATGGAATTCGGGGGATTAGGGGGAGCTCGTTTTCGAGCTCCCTAGCATCACTGTATTTATAATGTTTATCATTCATTTGTAATTACTTTTTTCTGATCTCCACTATTAAGTAATTTTCAAAAAAAAAACCAAAAAACAAAAAAAAAAGGTAACAGGTGTGTTTGGTTTGGTTTTGAAAGATAAATTTTCAAAAAAGATTTTAAGGAAAAAGTTTATAAATTTTTTTGGTTTGTTTGGTTGTATATTTTGAAAATAGTTTTGAAGTATGAGAGTTTGAGATTATTTGATATTTTGTTGTAATTCGTAGATGTGTGTGAGAGAAAAAATAATTAAGAAGGAGAGATGAAAGAGAAAAAATAATTAATTGATATATAAGAGAGAGAGCGATTTTAGAAATTTTTTTTCAAAATCACTAAATTAAATAAAATTTATCAAAAGCAAATCAAACAAGGCCAACAAGTTGGCATTACCATTGAGGCTATTTAAAGTTTATTTTATTTTATTTTATTTTATTGGGGTGTGGGGGACATAAATGATGTTAATCATATAATAGCTAACTACTAGATATCATAGCAAAGATGAAGATCAAATATATATATCCATGGACCACACACAATTGGTCCCCTTCTTAGCTTCATTGCACTTTATCTGTATCTATGCACACTTTGGCTTCTACAAAGGGCTTTAGGAAACTGCTATTAGTTCATAGAAATTACTAGTTACATCTCTTACCATTCACAATGTACCTTTTGGACTCTTCACCACATGCATCTTACCATAAAATATAAAATATAAAATTTTATTATAAAATTTTGTAATATTAATCACAAAATATATAATTTTATCATAAATTAGCATAACGAAATATTTAAAATTTTTGAAATTGATGTTACAAAAGTTTATCACTTGGTTACAATACTTTTTGTTTAGTCAATTTGTGATGATATTACGTATTTTGTGATTAATGTTATAAAATTTTATGATAAAATTACGCATTTTGTGATAAGGTGCTTATGGTATACCCGTTTTAAAGAATGCACAACATTTCCCTATCAATAGTTATCAAACGACTTAATTGATTATTACTTATTTTATTCAATTTTAAATACTGAATGAAATTATAATATTTATTGATCATTAGGACTTCAAATGAATAGAACCGTTTGTCAATAGACTCGAGCTCGGCTTGGTAAGAGCTCGTTTGAACTCAATTCGTTAAAACTTTTTTTGCGTTTGAGCTCCAGCTTGTTAAATTTTTATTAAACAAGTCCAAATATTCTAGAACTCTACTGGTAAGTTCGGCTCGTTTAATATTTATTATTTATATATTAAATAATATAAAAATATGTATAAAAAATAAGATAAATATGTTAGTTATATATTTAAAAAATATAAATGTAAATAATAGTGGTAGTAGATATTATTATTTTGATGAAATATTGACTTTTTTTATTTTTTTAGAATGTTTATATATATTTTATATATAATTGTATAATCAAAATTTTAATTATAATTGTAATCTCATACATAAGTATGAATTTATAAATTTTTTAGTTTGTTAAGACTCGTGAACAGGTTTGAGTTCGAGTCAAGTCTAAGTCAACTGGGTTCGAGCTTAGTTCGTTAAATTTTTATTGAGTTCGAACTTATTAAAATCTTAATAAACAAGTCCAAACATTCTTAAAGTTTGATTCGATTTGACTCGTTTACTGCCCTATTGATCATACAAACGTACATAAGACTTTATTACCAAATCAAAAAAAGAAAAAAGAAAAGGAAATTCAAATAGTGTTTGGATTTAGTGGATCTATTTTTAGGTTAATCTCAGTGATTTAAATTGTTTATTTTTTAAGACTTATTAAATAGAATATTTATATAAAAAGTTAAAATGATTAGAGATTAGTAACTATATATTTTTAAATCACATTTGTATTATAAAAAAAAATTTGATTATTCCTAAAATTATAATTTTCTTTATTTTTTTTTAAAGATATCCAATCATTTTAATTTTTTATATAAATATTATATTCAATGAGTCTTAAAAAATGAACAAATAAAAATAGATCCACCAATCCCCAAGTTCTCTAGTACTAGTTCACATCGGATTAATTTTTTTTCTCAAATTTTGAATTAAATTAAATAAAAAAATTAGTGAATAATTGAATAGGCTCTGAGAGTGTAAAAGTTGTCATAAAGAAAAAAGAAAAAAAAGGAAAAGAACGAGAATGTGATAAAAAGAGTGTAATCAAGAGAGTTTGGAATCTGCTGGGCACTGGGCAGAAAGAATATAGGTGTGTGTATATTTTTGGTGTTGAGAAAGAAAGTTGAGTTTATTTCCGTTGTATCAAAAAAACAAAGAAAGAAAGTAGAGTCAGTGTGAAAGAAAGATGGGGACATAGCATAGAAGAACTCCAAGCAGCTCAACCTTTTAGAGAGAGACAGAGAGCAATGGTAGGAAAGACAAATGTTCTTTTCTATCAGGAAAAAAAGAAAAGCAATCAAGAATTTTGAAATTTGAAATCTAGAGAGAGAAAGAGAAAGAAAAAAAAGTAAGAGAGAGAAAAAGAGGAAGAAAAAGGAGGAGGAATTGATGGGGAAAAAGTTGAAACGCGGCATTTTGGTGGGGAAAAGAGTGGGGACTAGTACTCCTCCACCCACATGGAGATTTGGGTTTTCTCAACTTGATGGTTCTCTCAACCAAAAACCCATTTTCTCTACAACCACAATTTCTGCTAGAAAGCTTGGTGCCAACCTCTGGGAGGTCCTGCCCCACCACCACTCCACGGCGGCGAAGATGAGCAAGAGTGGTGGTGCTAGGCTTCCCCACCGCCGCAACAACCACCACAAGGACAAGGGTCTTGAAATTCCTACCCAACTGGATCAAGTAGTAGCTCCTCCTCCTCCTGATAGCCCCCTTGAGGAGGTATAACTGGACTACCATTAATGAGCAGTTTTGATGATTGTTTTTGTTAGAATGTATGCATTGTTTTGTGGGTTTTTGTTTGTTTTGGGTTTTTGGTTTCGACCTAGCATACCTACCTGGTTGTCTTATGTTTTTTTTTGGGCTGTGTTGTGTATTTCATTTGGTTAGTGACTATTCTGTGATTTGTTAGCTGTTTCTGGATGATGGGTATAATTAGGAATCATCACTGCAAGATGTTGAAATTTATTTCTCAAATGTTGGCTGTTAAGAACTTATTTCCCTATTCATTCATGAAGTCTTGTTTTTAAAACTTAACTTCAGAAATACTTCAAAAGTTTTACGATTAATTGAAATTGTAATGTGGGTTTCCAAAATGTGGCCCGGGTGGAATTTTGTTTTGTTTTGTGATTTATTTGCTTGAGTTTTTCATAATTTTTGCAGTTATCATTCAAGAGAAAATCATTTATGTTGATTTCCTTTTTATATATATATATATATATATAATGTTTTTATTTAATTCATTTTCTTTATTTTTTAGCTTCATAAATTTTCATTTGTAGTTTTTATAATTTATTGTCTTCATCATGATACTTTGATGGCATTTCCATTGTAATATCTTCCAATTTTGGGGATTACATTTCAAGTCCTATTGAAAAGGTTGCTTCTTCAAATTCATGCGATCTTTATATTGTTTTTTGGGCTGTGAGATTCATATGTCATCTAATAAAAGTGAAATCTACCCTGTTTTACCATACATTGTTGTAAGATTCACATGTGTTCATATAGGTTACTAGATTGTTGTCTTTGGTTGATTTGAGTTGTTTGCTTCAATGGCCCACTGCTTGGTTGTTATGATGACCTGTCTGTAATCCATATTGTTCGTTTCTCTTCGTCTAAAAAATACTAGGTTTTGACTTGTGAGCTTGTATTCCGATCCAAGAGGTTGCCAATCTAGTGAACACCTGGGAAGAATTTCCACAATTTGTTTGTGATTTTATTCTTTTGGTGCCATGGAACTCGTAAGTCCTCAAAGATGGTCCTTGTCAGTTGGTATTGATCTTTTACCCTTCTGTTGTTCCAGCCATCAAGTTCAAGTAGTTTGAGAAGACATGTTGCAATGTCATTGATTCAACATCATCGCTCAGTTGAAAGAAATGGTCGTGCACTACAGCCGGTGTCGCCTACAAGTTATAGTAGCTCAATGGAGGTAATAAGCCATTCGTTTATGCAAATAATCTCTTTATCTTTTCTAATAAAACGTATCATTTTTAAAGAAAAATTTATTTTCTCAACAATTGCTGAATGACGTGGAGGTCCAAGAGCAAGTAGGATGTGTTCTCGCGTAAACTGGGGCTTTATCCCTGCTCTTAACGCAATTAACCAGTTCACTTGGAAATTTAGGGTTTTTACCGAGATAAATACTAAAAGTGAGTTCCAAGACTTATATAAAGTGCAACTACAATGGAAAAAAGACACATTGTTAAGTCTTCAATGAAAAATCACTGTCATCTGTTTTTTCCACTCTTTGAATTGATTGATTTTCAGAAGAGTGAGACTCCATTGCATGGATATTCTCCTTGCTTTCTTTGAATCGAGCTCCTACTAATTTTGTAAAGTCGAACATAGACATGTCACTCCTTTTTTATCTTAATTTTGATAAACTGGTGTAAAATCTTTTCAACTTACTCTAGAATTCCTTGTAAATTGTAGTAAAAAATCTGTGTCCGTAACTCCTATATGAATTGTGAGGCAGCTGCTGAATTCTACATAGGAATATCTTTTAGTTAAGCTTCAAATATTGATGATTTGAATCGGGTGGGGTCAGCTAGATGAATCATTTTTTGTCATTCCATTCTGTCAAGGGCTATTTGGTCACTTAAATTAAATAAATTCATATAATGTTTCAAAATCTCATTTTGTTCCTCACAGGTAGCACCATATAACCCTGCAGTCACTCCCACTAGTTCTCTAGACTTCAAGGGTCGGATTGGAGAGTCAAGTTTCAGTCTTAAAACATCCACAGAGTTACTCAAAGTACTCAATCGAATCTGGAGTCTTGAAGAACAACATGCATCCAATACGTCATTGGTGAATGCGCTGAAAAGAGAACTGGATCATTCCCGAGCGCAAATCAAAGAGTTACTACGAGAGAAGCAAACAAACCGGCAGGCAATGGATGACTTAATGAAGCAAGTTGATGAGGATAAAATTGTTAGGAAGAACAAGGAGCAAGATCGAATAAAAGCTGCAGTTCATTCGGTGAGGGAGGAGATAGAAGACGAGCGGAAATTAAGAAAGCATTCAGAAGCACTTCACAGGAAGCTAGCTCGAGAGCTTTCTGAGTTGAAAACATCGTTCTGTAATGCTACAAAAGAACTTGAAAGAGAGAAAAAAGCACGAATTTTGTTGGAAGACTTGTGTGATGAGTTTGCTAGGGGAATAACAGATTATGAACAAGAGGTACGGTCCTGGAAACACAAGCCCGAGAAGGATCATATTCATAGGGAAAGCCCTGATCGGTTGATTCTCTATCTTTCTGAAGCGTGGCTAGATGAGCGGATGCAAATGAAGCTTGATGAACCCCAATACAATCTTGCAGAAAAAAACACGATTGTGGACAAGTTAAGCTTCGAAATAGAAAACTTCCTCCGAGCCAAAAAGCCAAAGGAAAGTAACTTTCGTAGGCATTCTTTGGAGTCGTTTCACTTGAATGAGGCTACAAGTGCTCCTCATAATGCAGATGAGGAGGAGGATTCCATTAATAGTGACTCACATTGCTTCGAATTGAATAGGGCTTCAAGTGGAAAGCAAAGTGGCAGCTCCAAACGACTTGGGGAAAATGGAGCTGAAGACACAGTTGAAGTGAATAGTTCTCAGAAGATTGAAATAAGTGAAGTTGCCAAAGGTATGCGGGAAAAAAAGAATAAAAGGGTTGAGAACCCTGGAGTGAATTTGAATCATATGCTGAATAACTCGATTAGAAATCATTCATTGTTGTTGGAAGGTGGGAAACTTCACGCAGTGAATGATCAGTCAGCACATACGGGTCATGCTAGTCCGGTGCAACGGTGGATGTCAAGATTCACAGCTCCAGATATTGAAGTGTCTGAAACTTCTTCAAGATGTGCCCACGGTTTGAAACAAAACACCTTGAAGGCAAAGCTACTTGAGGCCAGGTTAGAGGGTCAGCGGTCTCACTCAAAACCATCCAAGAGTTCTTCGTAGGTTGATTCGACTGTTGTTATTTGCTTTCTGACAAATAATTTTCTGGTTTTGTGAATATTGGCCGATATCCTTCTGCCTAAATCGGGTATTGCAGTTCAGTAATTTTCATAATAGGTGACATGTTTATCTTTTCTTTGTAATTTTGGAATTATGTCTGTACATGAGAAATTAATGTATTGTTAGCCACATAGTTACTGAGATCAAGTAGATTTCAAGTACAAGTAGTATTTTGATTTGATACACTTGATATCAGCTCCATTGTGCATTTCTCAAGTTCAATGTCTATGGAATTGTTCAACAACATTACCTTGCATCTTAGAAACATTTTTGTAATTCACTTTTTTATTTTAATTTTAATTTTTTTAAATAATGCTTGGCTGCTTTGTATGTGTTCAGCTATCTTTATCTGTTACCTTGCAGAAGTAGCAAAATATGGTTAACCGGTTGGATTTTTTTTTCGAATTTTGTGCACAAGTTCTTGATTTTAAGCTCAATTATTTTAGTAACTTTATATTTTGCCTTAATTCTGACAGTTTTAACCTACATGCTCTTATACTTATTATACCCAATTAATGCCCTCAAAATTTATTATTATTCACTAGGCTTCGTTTCATTTTTTAAAAAACACTTTTTAGAAAATTTTACTTTCTTATTTTTCGTGTTTTTTTGTTTTTACTATTTTTTTTAATAGTTTAAGCAATTTTTAAAATTTTTAGACATACTTAACTTATATGTATCTAAAAAGTAAAAAAATTGTGAAGAAAATCTTTTAAAAATTCACTAAATACCCAAAATACAAAAAAAAAAAATACGAGAATTCATTATATTTTTTGTATTTTTATGTATTTATTAATTTTTTCAAATATTTTTTCACAAATTTTTTACTTTTTAGATACATCTAAGTAAGGTGCATCTAAAAAGTAAAAAAAATGTTTAAAATTTAAAAAATATTCACTAAAAACAAAAAAAACACGAAAACTAAAAAATTTAATTTTTAAAAAACTTAATTCAAAAAACTCAAACCAAACACACTGATTATGATTATTATTATTATTATTATTATTATTATTAAAATCAAATCAAAACGAATACAATCGAGTTGATTAATTTTGCCCTCTTATTTTGTGAATGTACTGAAACATTTGATAATGGTTCTCAAGTATGAAAAATTATTAATTAGTTTTGAAGTGTTACGGGGTCATATCTCATATTAATCACAATTAACTATGTCTCTTTACATTTTATAATCACTCAATACAAATTTGTAGGTTACATTTTTTTCACCAATTATAACACCATTGAGATATCACGTGATGGTCCTTCAAAATTAACCAATAACTTCCCCTCAAGTATTGTTCTTAGCATTATTGCAAAGGTTTGAAAAAATGTGAATGTAATATCATTGTGTTGAAAAAAACATGTTGTTAGTTTGAAGTTTGGCTCATGACTTATTGTCTCATTATGATTTGATGATGTCTAGCTTTGTACCTTGAGGCCTTCCGTCATGATTTGTTTTCTCAAGTAAAAATTTTTTTATAAAAATATCTAAACATAATTCAATAAATAAAAAAATAGAAAAATATACTACATTTTTGAATTTTTTTTGGCTGTATTTAGGCCTCGTTGGCAAATGGTGATTTTAGTCAAAAAAAATCAAAAAGTCGCTAAAAAAATTAAAAAATCAATAACTTATACCAAAATGTCTAATATTCCATTTTCTCTCTACTTTTTGTACATTTTTTCATAAAAAACTAAAAAGTCATCCCAAACATATTAATTTTTTTTTACATCATATTTTAGCCAAAAAATTAAAAAGTTACTAAAAAAAATCTGTTCTCAAACGAGGCCTTAGTAAACTTTGTGAAGATATTTTTCTTAAATTTGTATTTTATAAAGGATATCTAAAAAATATAAAATTTTAATTAAAATATCAAAATAATAAAAATATAGGAATTAAAAATTAAAAATTATTTTTGAAAACTCTATAACCAAAACTCAAACTACCATTGCGGTTTTGCTCTTTCATGTACATTAAACCTTTTGTCCGACAAATTATGGGTTAATCCTACGTAATAAACTTAAATATGTATAAATTTGTATATATATTTTTAATAAGAAAAATTACTCATAAATTTCATTTGGAGAAAAGTTATTTCATTTAATCTTAAAAGTTTTCTTTCAAACCAATTAGTCCTTTTTATTTGGAAGCTTTTTCCATAAATCCATCTTTAATTACTTATGTTCCATTCAACTCATATTCTTTTTGACTATTCCATTAGGTCTTATTTGAGATAAGAAGACCAAAATACCATTTTCATCTACTTATGTTCTATTTAGTTCATATTATTTTCTTATGTTTTAATAAGTCCTATGGGTGACATAATTACCAAAATACCCCTAATGTATCTACTTATGTTCCATTTAGTTCATATTATTTTCTTATGTTTCAATAAGTCCTATGGGTGACATAATTACCAAAATACCCCTAATGTGAATGTTTACACCGTCAATGTGAATGTTCATATCGTCAATGTGTAGGGGCCCGGCCCATGTACAATGTGAATATTCACATTGACATATTAACATTCACATTGATAGGAGTGTAAAATTAGTCCGCGGCCCGGGGCGAGCCCGGTCCGGCCCGTGACAATGTGAATATTCACATTGACATATTAACATTCACATTGATAAGACTGTAAAATTGACCCGCAGCCCGTGGCGGCCCGGGGCGAGCCCAGCCTGGCCCGTGATAATGTGAATATTCACATTGACATATAAACATTCACATTGATAAGACTGTAAAATTGGCCCGCGGCCCGGGGCGAGCCCGGCCCGGCCCGGGCCGTGACAATGTGAATATTCACATTGACATATTAACATTCACATTGATAGGAGTGTAAAATTAGCTCGCGGCCTGTGGGAGGCTCGAAGCCAGCCCGCTGCCCGGGGTGGGCCCGGCCCGGCCCGTGACAATGTGAATATTCACATTGACATGTTAACATTCACATTGATAAGAGTGTAAAATTGACTCGCGTCCCATGAGCGGCCCGAAGCCCGTGGCGGCCCGAGGCGAGCCCGGCCCGGCCCGTGACAATGTGAATATTCACATTGACATATTAACATTCACATTGATAGGAGTGTAAAATTAGCCCGCGGCCCGTGGGAGGCCCGAAGCCCGCCCGCTGCCCGGGGCGGGCCCGGCCCGTGACAATGTGAATATTCACATTGACATATTAATATTCACATTGATAGGAGTATAAAATTGGCCCGCGGCCCGAAGACGACAGCCTCGGGTCGGGCCGGTAGGCCTGGGCCTAGGCTCGAGCTTAGGCCGGGCTTGGGTGGGCCTAACCATTTTTTTTTAATTCTTTTTAATTTTTTCTGCCAAAATTTTATTATTTTCCACAAAAAAAGACATTGTGCCTTAGGTGGGTTGGGCCTCGGACCGAGCCTTGAATGAGCCTTAAGCGGGCCGATGGACCGGGCCGGGCTTCAAAGTAATGGCCTAGGTCCTAGCCTAGGGTCTCGGACATGCTCGGGCCCGGACCCAAACGAGCCTGCCCCGGGCCGTGGGCGGGCTTCGAGTAGCCTACGGGCCGCGGGCCAATTCTACATTCCTATCAATGTGTATCTTAACATGTCAATGTAAATATTCACATTGTCAACGGGCCGAGCCGGGCCTACCCCGGGCCGAGGGCGAGCTTCGGGCAGCGAACAAATTTTACACTCCTATCAATGTTAATGTTAACATGTCAATGTGAATATTCACATTGTCACGGGTCGGGCCAAGCCCGCCTCGGGCTGCGGTTGGGCTTCGGGCCAATTTTACACTCTTATCAATGTGAATGTAAACATGTTAATGTGAATATTCACATTGTCAACGGGCCGGGCCGGGCCGGGCCCGCCCTGGGCCGCGGGCGGGCTTTTGGCAGCTCATGGGCCGCGAGCCAATTTTATACTCTTATCAATGTGAATGTTAACATGTCAATGTGAATATTCACATTGTCAACAGGCCGGGTCGGGCCCGCCCCGGGCCGCCACGGGCCGTGGGAGGGTTTCGGGCAGCCACGGGGTGCGGGCTAATTTTATACTCTTATCAATGTGAATGTTAACATGTCAATGTGAATATTTACATTGTTAACAGGCCGGGCCGGGCCGCCCCGGGTTGCCACGGGCTGTGGGCGGGTTTTGGGTAGCCACGGGGCGCGGGCCAATTTTATACTCTTATCAATGTGAATATTAACATGTCAATGTGAATATTCACATTGTCAACAGGCCGGGCTCGTCCACGGACTGTGGGCGGGTTTCGGGCAGCCACGGGGCGCGGGCTAATTTTATACTCCTATCAATGTGAATGTTAACATGTCAATGTGAATATTCACATTGTCAACGGGCGGGGTCGGGCCTGCCCCGGGCCACGGGCAGGCTTTTGGCCGCCCACAGGACGTTGGCCAATTTTATACTCTTATCAATGTGAATGTTAACATGTCAATGTGAATATTCACATTGTCAACGGGCCGAGCCGGGCCCGCCCCGGGCCGCGGGCGGGTTTTTTGGCCGCCCATGGGCCGCGGACCAATTTTTATACTCTTATCAATGTGAATGTTAACATGTCAACGTGAATATTCACATTGTTAACGGCCCGGACCCATGGACTGCGGGCGGGTTTCGCGCCGCCACAAGACGCAGGCCAATTTTACACTCCTATTAATGTGAATGTTAACATGTCAATGTGAATATTCACATTGTCAACGGGCCGGGCCCGCCCCGGCTCGCTGACGGGTTTCGGGCCGTCCACGGGCCAATTTTACATTCCTACCAATGTCAATTTTAAAATATGAATGTTCACATCATAAATTGCTAACCGTTCAAAAAATATTTATAAGGGTATCAAAATTAAATATAAGGGCATAAGTGTCCAAGAAAATAGTGTAAATCAAGAAAAAGGACTTTATGGAATAAAACTATACATACATGGGACTAAATGGGTTAAAAAATTCCTTCATGGACTTCTTAGGCTAAAACATTTCTAAATAGGATTTATCAATAATTTTCCCTTTTTATTTTGGATATATTGTATTTCCTTGATTTGGAATTTGACAGTTTACTTGTTTGCCCTTAGGCCATCTCCAACGGTTCACCAAACCTCGCATCAAATTTGAAATTTGGTGAAAAAGTCACTTTTTGGAGCTCCAATGATTTCAACAAATTGGTATCAAAATGAGAATGGAACAAAAAATTCATCAAAGTGAAAAACAAGCTTCAGATTTCACTACTTTACTGTGCGTTACTGTTGGGGGAGACCAGCCGGTTGTCTGGCCGGTTGACCAACCGGTCGACCGGTTCCCTTTCAAATAGGTAGGTTCAAACAGGTCAAAAGGTTCACACAGGTAAAAAAAACAAAAAAATTAGTCTTACCGGTCGACCCTTCCCTCAATTCTGCATATATTTTGTTCTACAGGTTTGATGCTCATTGTTGGAGGAAGCCATATCAAATTGAGAAAACAACCTATTTTTTACTCAGATTTGGTGAAAAAAGAAATGAACGGTTGGAGATGCTCTTATGTGTGATTTTGTTTGAATTTTTTTCTATTGTTGGGTGTGTGTGGGTAAGGTAGGTTTTTACATTTTTATTTTTTATTTTTATTTTTTTTTTGAGGATTTAGTGGAGTGATTTATAGGTGGATGATCTTACCCCATTTGTGGTGTTATTGGTGTGGTATTCGTTCCTATTGTAATATTGACATTAATTAACATCTAAACGTAACACTCCAATATAATACTTCAAAAAAACTCTTTAGTATAACACTTCAAAATAACACACACAAAAATTTCTTATTGTAACACTCTAATGTAACACACAAAAAAACTTATTAGTGTATTTTTTCCAAACGTAACATTTGAGTATAACACACAAAAAAACTTATTAATGTAACACTGCAATGTAACACACAAAAACTTCTTGGTGTAACACTCTAATGTAACATACAAAAAAATATCTTGATGTACTTTTTTCAAATGTACCACTCTAAAAAAATCCTTAGTGTAGCATTCTAATATAACACACAAAAACTTTATAGTGTAACATTCTAATGTAACACACAAAAAACTCTTTAATGTACTTTTCTAAATGTAACACTTCAATATAACACTCAAAAAAAAATTCTTAGTGTAGTACTTTAATGTAACACATAAAAAAATTCTTTGGTATACTTTTTTCCAAATGCAACGCTCCAATGTATAAAACAAAAAAAATTCTTAGTATACTTTTCCTAAACATAACACTCCGATGTAACACTAAAAAAAAAAAAAAATGTGAGATTCTTCAAACCATTCCAAAAAGAATACAAATATTCCTTAGTAAGTTTTGAATAAATGTATAATTTCAAACTGTGAGTGTTACGTTTAAAAGGAATTTTTTTAGTGTTTTTGTGTGTTACATTGGAGTATGTTACATTGGAGTATTACGTTTGAGATTACACTGATTAAGTGTTATGTTTGGGAAATGTACACTGAGTTTTTTTTTTTTTTTACATTGAAGCGTTGCATTTGGGAAAAATACACCAAAGAATTTTTTTGAGTGTTACATTGTTACGCTTGAGAAAAGTACACCAATGAGTTTTTTTAGTGTGTTAAATTGCAGTGTTACATTATTGGAGTATTACATTAGAGTGTTAGGTTTTTGTTCGTAATGTGGGATTGTTCTAAAATGAGGGAAAATCCAAAACTTTTATAGTTCAAATTGCCCAATTGTGTAATTTTACATTTTGAGAAAATCACTTTTATTCCTAAAAAATTAAACCCAAACATGTAAGTAACTACCTTTTTATGTAATTTCCACTTTAATGGGAACTTTGGGTTTATAAGAAAAAAATAAAGGACTAAATCGTTCACAAAATCATATTTTGGAATTTATTGGTGCTTCATCCTTTTTAATATACCAATGAGTTATAAAATACTTATTTTATCCCAACACATTTTAAAATATTAAGGGTAAATTACACTGACACCCTTTGAAATTTATGTTTATTACAGTTCCCCCTCATCTTTTGGAAATTACATCTCTCTCCTTGAGATTTAAAGTTTCATTACAGATTCTCCCCCTCAGCAATTTAATTTTTTTAAATACCAATTTTCCCTCATTGAGTAAATTATATTGACATCCCTCACATTTTAGAAATTACAATCCCCTCCCTAAGGTTTAAAGTAGCATTACCAATTGCCCCCTCGGTTAGTATTAGTTGAAAAAAAATTAATTGGAAAAAAAATTATTTGAAAAACAATTGTTAGTAAAAATTTTAAATTTCTATTTAAAAACCAATGTAAACTCATTTTTTGAATTTACGTTTTTTCCTCAAATTTACAAACTGAGACAACAATTTATAAATCAAAAAAATTATCAAACAAGTTTTTATGATAGTTTTTTAAAATTTTTGTAAATATAAATTTAAAAATGAAAACGAAATGACTAAACAGGCCTCAGATGGTAAAAATGTCGTAAAATTAACAAATAATTAAATAAGTTACCAACGTAAGAAATGACTTATTAAAAGATTCTTAAGCTATGTATGGTTTGATTTTTAGAAATTTTTTTAAAAAATTAAAAATTAATTTGGTTAAGAAATAAAAAATAAAAAATAATTATCATTTAAGGGTAAAAAAATAATTATTATTTTAACTTTTGGGCAGGTTATATACATGCGTATGGTTATTTCAATTTAATTTGTAAAAAATTATTTATAACCACTCAAAAGATAAAAATTATATAAAAATGATAATTATTTTTTATTTTTTATTTCTTAACCAAATTAATTTTTAGTGTTTTAAAAAAAATTCTTAAAATCAAACTATACATAGTCTAAGAATCTTTTGATAAGTCATTTCTTACGTTGGTAACTTATTTAATTATTTGTTAATTTTATGACATTTTTACTATCTGAAGCCTGTTTGGTAACCATTTTATTTTCAGTTTTCAATTTATATTTACAAAAATTTAAAAAACTGTTATAAAAACTTGTTTGATAATTTTTTTGGTTTATAAATGGTTGTCTCAGTTTGTAAATTTGAGAAAAAAACGTAAATTCAAAAAATGAGTTTACGTTGGTTTTTAAATAGAAATTTAAAAATTTTACTAACAAAATATTTTTTCAATGAATTTTTTTTCCAACTAATACTAACTGAGGAGACAATTGGTAATGTTACTTTAAAACCTTAGGGAGGGGATTGTAATTTCTAAAATGTGAGGGGTGTCAATGTAATTTACCCAGTGAGGGAAAAATTGGTATTTAAAAAAATCAAATTGCTGAGGGGGAGAATCTGTAATGAAACTTTAAACCTTAGGGAGGAAGATATAATTTTCAAAAGGTGAGGGGAGAAACTGTAATAAATATAAATCTCAGGACGTGTCAGTATAATTTACCCAAATATTAAAAAGACTGCTTCGCGCGTGGGAGTTGTGCTATTGTTGACTAAGAATAAGATACACCACAACATATAGTATTATTAAGGTATTTTTTGATAATTTTAAAATCGTAATATCAATATACAAATAGATTTGATTAGATACAAAAAATTGAGTTTAAGAGTGTTAAATTTAAATTAAGTATCATTTTTATATAGGAAGAAAAAAAAAGGACACTTACCAATCAGACTTATTAACTGGACTTATTTACCTACATGTCTTATTGACAAATTTATCACTATAAATTTATTCATAAAAATAAAAGAGACTGATAAATTTATCAATATGACTTAGTGAATAATAAGTCCCAAAAATAAGACTTATTGGTAATTTATCCTAAAAAAAAATTACAAATCAGAAAATCACATATTAGATTGTCTTATTTGACAGATATTTTAACCATAAAAATATGTAACCTTGTTTGAGCGTTGTTATTCATTGGTTGCTTGCTTGCGTGATTAGGTTGAATATGTATAACCAAAGCAATTACTAATTTCTTCATTGTGTTAACCACTCAAAAAAATATTAGAACCAAATAAATCCAGCCCATACATATTCACTTTGCCCATGTTTGATCGGATTTTTAAAAGCTTGTTTCAATTTTTTTAAAAATTCATTTTTAAAAAATATTTTTTTGATATTTATTTTTATCAAATTAATTTCAAAATTTTCAATAATTTTTTTCCCCCCGAAAACAAGCCAAACCACCCCTTGTTTTTTACAAAATATATCAATTAAAAACCAGGTATCTAGACATTTGTGTACTGAACAATGGTAACTTTAGTAGAAAAACATGGTGCCTTTTGGTTGGCTGAGCCAACATATATACTCAACATAGGTGGCTAAGTTTCAAAGAAGATATTATTTCAAAAATAAATTTTTTTGAGAGAGTTTAGAAAATTAGAAAATTTGTTTAGTTGTATATTTTGAAAATTGTTTTGGAGTTTTGAAATTTTGAATGATTTGATATTTTTTTATAATTGAATAGATGGGTATGACATAATAAGTGATTGAGAATGAGAGAGGAGAGAGGAGAGAGGAGAGAGGAGAGAGAAAAAGTGATTATTGATGTATAGTAGAGAGAAAAGTCATTTTGAAATTTTTTTCTCTAAAATTTTCAACTAAACATGTTGAATTTTTTTTTCTCCAAAAACATATTTTGAGAGATAAACTAAACATGCTTATAATTTCTCGCATAAATATATTTACAAACACATGTATATTCAATTGCTATAAATCTATAACCCATATATAAATCACAACAAAAACACTATGAAGCAAACAAATGAAAGACATGCAATCTTAGACACAAAAAAGCCATATAAGTTATTGTTTAATTGTTAACTAACATTGTCTAAGGCTCTTCTTCAACTTCATAGGCATTAGAAATGGAGCTAATCACAAAATAGAATTTTTTACTCACTTGAACAAGACCATTTTGATGGTGAACACTGTTTGAAAGAGGAAATTAAAAACCAACATTGTCGTCTAAACTCTGACCGACAATGATGTGATATAATATGTGCCAACTTTTAATTTATTGTACATCCAATGATAAAAGGTCCAACTTTTATTATATCATTATACCAAACTATAGATCTTTAACATTTTTGAAAAATTTATTATATATTATAGAAACAAAAATACTATAAATCCAAACTTATGAATCCATAATTTATCCATCAAATTTTTATTTTTTATTTTTTTTTTTAAATGGGTAAATTCTTTGTTTACAAGTATCTTGTTATATGAAATATTTTGTAGAAAAATTGAAGTGACCACCTCTATACCGAGGCTACGTAGCTTGATATATAACAAAGCTATACGTCATCATTTCTATAGCAAATGACCCATCACAATGGTAAGCTGTAATATTATTTGTAGAAATGACATTTTTTCTAATTGAAGCTTGAGACTCAGCTTAATGTTTTGCCACTTTTTATACATGTTAGTTAGAAACGCGTGGGGGGTCTTGTCACCGAAGCCAGACTTTAAAATTTCATTGGTGGAATGAAAGTATGTTTATAAAAATATTGAGTTAATTTGAGTACATTAATAATTAAACATAATTTCTTCTATAAACATTGTGAAAAAAATATTTTACAAGAAAAATAAATTAATCTAGAAAGTATATTTTTTTTTTCAAAATATATATAACATTTAATTTTTAATTTTTTTTTAAAAAAATGACATATACCTCTTGTATTAATAAAATACTCAATAAAATTGATATATTGAGAGTAGTTTGTTTAATGGGTATGTTATTATTATTTTTAAAATTTATAATAAGTTAAATTTTTTTGAAAATGTTAAATGATTTTTTTTTATGAATAGATTATGTGAAACCGTGGTTTCAAATTAAACCAGACTGTATTTAAATAGTTTAATTAGATCAATTTCATAATTTTAATGAGTTAATTATATTTTAATTTTTTTAGAATTGTAGCCAATAACTTAATCTTGATTTCATCTTAAATCGATCCTAGCCAGACCATATTAACCCCTCGTTGTGAGCTTTGTCAGCCTTCCTCCACCAGCAAAGAAAAATTATTCAAAAGTCATGATAAGCAATCAACCAGTTAAAAATAAATAAAGGGCAAATTATACAAACAGTTCCTATAATTTGAGACTTGTGTCACTTTGATCCCCGACTTTGTGATTGTGACATATTTGATCATAAATTTTGAATTTTGTTCCAAATAAGGACAACTGAAGATGCCATCGCTCAATTTCAAGGGCAAAGTCGTCAATTTGATAAAATATAAACTAATTTGACAAATCAAAAAGATATTTTTCAATTTTTAAAAATAATTTTACCTACCAAAGATAAAATTAAGTAAAATTGATAAATCTTTTAGATATTTATTTTATTTTTTTTACCAAATTAGTCTTTATCATGTGTTTAGATGATAATCATGTAATGAGTGGTTGTTAGGCTTTTAATGTGTAATCGATATATTTAATATATGAAATGCTTTTAGTTTTGAATTTTTTAATTTAATGAATTAGTTTAATAATGATATCAAAATTGTCGCCATATTTGACTTTGGAAAAAATAGAAACTAATTTAATAAAAATAAAAACAACTACCTATTACATGATCATTATCCAAACACATAATAAACATTAATTTGGTAAAATAAATAAATAAAAAATTTATCAAAATTATATAATTTTATTTTTAGTGGATAGAAATAATTTTTAAAAATTCAAAAATATTTTTTAACATTTATTTTTATCAAATTAGTTTATATTTTATTACATTGACGACTTTGCTCTTGAAATTGAGCAATGATATCTTCAATTGTCTTTATTTGGAAAATGTTTTAGTTTTGAATTTTTTAATTTAATGGATTGGTTTAATAATGATATCAAAGTTATCGTTATATTTGACTTTTGAAAAAATAGAAACTAATTTAATGAAAATAAAAACAACTACCCATTACATGATTATCATCCAAACATATAATAAACATTAATTTGGTAAAATAAATAAATAAATGTCTAAAAAATTTATCAATTTTACATAATTTTATCTTTAGTGGGTAGAAATAATTTTTAAAAATTTAAAAATATTTTTTGACATTTATTTTTATCAAATTAGTTTATATTTTATTATATTGACGATTTTGCCTTTGAAATTGAGTAATGGTATCTTCAATTGTCTTTATTTAAAATAAAATTTAAAATTTAAGATTAAATGTGTCATAATTAAAAATTTAAGAATCAAAATATAGATACTATTAGAATAATTTATCTATAAGTAAATAATAAATAATGAGCAACCAACAACATGGCAAAAAAGATAATAAACCACAATATGGTGGGCAATTGAGCTTTAGACACGTTTGTCATCTTGTGTTAAATTCATGCGGGTTTCCTTTCTTTATATATGTTATAGACTATGAAGATGTCTGGGCTTTTTTTGTAGAGAAGTATGTGGGCCTTGTAAAGACAACTTAATGGGCCATAGGTCCATATAGTCAAATTTTAGAAATTGTTATCGTTTATGATGTTGGTTGACTTGTTAATTTTATAAATTTTGAAGTTTGGGATTAAAAAATTTCATTTGTGATAGATTTTTTAACTTTTATAAGAGAAAAAAATAAAATAATTATGATTTGAATATGATATTTTATCTTATTAGATTAAAAAGTTTATTTCATTTTTTGGGACTAAAATGTCTCATCTATACTATATATTAAGTAAAATGGGGTTTTTAACCCCAAAGGCATGTAGGAACATCAATCTCCCAATTTGAATTTTCTAAATTTTTTATTTAAAAAAAAAAAAACTCAGCATTTATTAATTTGGTCAAAATCCTCTTATCAGGATTTATTAACTTTTTTTAATCCACATACCTTTCTACATGCCTACATTTATTGATTTGATCAAAATCCTTTAATCAGTATTTAAAATCCTCTCATATAAATAATTATAGATACAATTCGTGTATAGTTACTACAATACTCTTTTTAACTTTTTTCATAATTTATATATTTAAAAAAATCTAAAATAAATAAAAATATCTATAATTATCTCGTGCATAGCATATGGGAGAGAGGCTAGTTTTAGGGGTTGTTTGGGGTGTTTTAAATAAGTGCATTTTTTGTTTTTTTGGACTAAAAAATTGAGGAAGAAAATATAGATGTTTGGGTTAACTTTTTGACTTTTTATGGAAAAATGTGTAATAAAAAATTGTAAAAATTGATTTGTAGGGAAAAATTAGTGTTGGAAGTTGTGCAACCGTAATTGTTGACTTTTGGTGAATAGTGTTAACTTTTTAACTTTTTGAATAACTTTTGACTTTTTTTTTGATATATGCCAAACATGGCCTTAGTTTAAGCCAAACGAAGGCTCAGAACAACAAAACGAGGGCGTTCTGGAAAACGAGGGTGTTGTGATTCCTGTGTGTGTGACTTGTGAAGAAACCCATCAGAGGAGAGAGAGAGAGAGAAGATGGGAGCTGCGTCGTTCAGGTGGATACTGCAACTACACAAGGACGTTCCAAAAGCAGCGAAGTTGTACTCAGAGGGCTTGGATTTCGAGTCCGGATCCTCTCCTTGAGGGTTTTCGGGTCCACTTTGAGGTCTAATTTTGATAATCTGAACCGTTCACATTTTAATATTTATTCAGTATAATATACCTGTAAAAAATCAAGTTGATTGGATATCAGAAAGTATGTGTTCAGAAAATTAGGACTACAAACTATTTTTTAATAAATAATTTTCGAACACATACTTTCTGATATCCGATCAACTTGATTTTTTATAGGTATGTTATACTGAATAAATATTAAAATATGAACGGTTCAGATTATCAAAATTGGCCTCAAAGTGGACCCGAAGGCCCCTCAAGGAGGGGGCTCAAGGAGAGGATCCCAATTCTTGGATTTCACCATTAATGTCTGCACTCTTCGTTGGGCTGAACTCCAATCTGGTTCTCTCAAACTCGCCCTCTTACATTCCCCAGGTTTCTTTCTTTCTCTCTCCTTCTTTCTTACATGGGTGTCAATCATTTGCTCTGTTACTTGATACCCTTTTCCTATTTTTGATCTTTAGTTTCATTTTTCGTCAATTCAATCCAATACATGAAATTTTTGTGGGTATAAAAGTATAAAAATTGTTTTCTTTTATTTATTCTTCACTAGATAATAGTACCCAATTGCCTGTATTTCATGATGATCTGTATTAATTGATTAACAAATTTTCCGTCAGAGGATAAAGAAAGGAGGATTGGGGGTGTTTCTATTTACACACCACATTTTAATCTCAAGGCACGCCATTAATTGATTATTTTTTATTACAATATTGACTTTACCTAAAATGGTCAAAATGACCACAAAAGAATATCAATACACACCTTAGTCGAATGCACAACATCAAAACCCTAACCCTAGCCACCATTGTTGTAAGCCAATCGGAGAAACCCTCGGCGGTGGTGTCAGGGCCGGCGGCAGAGGATCCGGCAGTGTCTCGAGACGCAATCGGCGGCCAAGAGTTGGTGACGGTAGAGTGACACGGCGAGTTCACGGCAGTGTGTAAATGGAGCATCTTCAATTTCCCCAAAGTTAAAGCTAGGGCACTGTGGAGCAAGTACTTCAAAGTCGGAGGCTACGATTGTCGCCTCTTGGTTTACCCTAAAGGCAACTCTCAAGCTCTTCCTGGTTACATCTCAATCTACCTCCAAATCATGGACCCTAGAGGCACCTCTTCTTCCAAATAGGACTGCTTCGCTAGCTATCGTCTCGCCATTGTCAATCCCCTCGACAAATCCAAATCGATTCATAGGGATTCTTGGCACCGCTTCTCTAGCAAGAAGTCTCATGGTTGGTGTGATTTCAAACCCTCTGCCTTGATTCTTGACCCTAAATCTGGTTTTTTTGTTGAATAATGATTCAATTCTTATTACTGTTGATATACTTGTATTGAATGAATCGGTTAATTTTTCCCGTGATAACATTGAAATACAATCCAATTCGATGACCTCGTCAGTTGTGAGTGGGCCAGTTGGTGATGGTTTGCGAAGACAGAAGGAAGGGTTGACGGCGGTGGCCATGGTTGGCGTTGATGGTGGTTGCCAATGATGGCTGCTACCGCCGATGGTAAGTGTCTAACAGTTAGTTTTTATTTTTTTATTTTTTTTTGAATTTGAGGTGTGTACGAAGTGGTGTGGAACTAAGGGCAAAAATAGAACGATGTGGTATGTGTTGAGAAAAATTATATTTTTTTAGGTATGAACTGAGTAGTGGTGTGCCTTGATACAAAATATGGTGTGTAAATAGAGGCACTCAGGATTGGGTCCGTTTGCTTGCTTTTTCATTTTTTCCATTTTCCATTATTATTATTATTTTTTTTTTGGGTAAACAAAACAATTGAAAATAAAAAAAAAAAAATTTCTTTTTATGCATTTTTTTGTTTCTTTTTTTTGGGTGCAATTTTTGTTAGGTGACTCGGGTTTTTTCATCAAATGTTTGAGTGTGATTATAAACTCAGAAAATGCTATAAGTATCAAATTTTTTACTAAATAAATAACCAAATGTCTCACATGGTGTGGGGTATATGTAAGACATTTGGCCATTTATTTGGTAGAAAATTTAGTATTCTAGCATTACCCTTATAAATTCTCATGCTATTTTTGGGAGCACATAAATAAGTTGCTTATTAGCTTATTTAAGTCATTATTAACTCTACTTTTTTTGCACGTGTTTTCGTATACCCAAAACAATCAAGTATCTATGCATAGGAATAATCTCAACTTTCATTTAGGATTTATACATTGATAGAGGCCAGAATTGTACTCAAATTATTGCTGTTTGTTGAGGTTGTTCATTGGATCAACAGAAAAGAGAACCGATTTTACCCTGGACCTGTAATACTGAGATTAGGTCAATAGCTAGTTCTTTTGAGGTATGGGTGATAAGGCTGGCCGATCTAATGTTATGACAGAAGGTAGGAACAATTGGTCCTTTAGGGGCAAGGTGAAACTATTACTAGGTTAGTCTGGTTGGTTTTTTGCACCTAGCTTTGACGTTAGTGTCTATATTCCGATTCATTCAATTTTTTCAAGGGTTACATTTCGTATGATGGGAGTTACAGGTGTGTTGAGCATGGCTTTGCTATGTGCAATTCATGGTGCTATTATCATAGAAAATATTTTATTTGAAGAACTGAAGCTCTAGTTCTTGTTCTGTTCCAAGTATTGCCGCTACTTCACAGTTACACTCGAACCACTAACTCATTTAGGAAATTCATGATGATGGTGAGACATCCTTCTCAAATCACTGCTTACATCACTTTTGTTATTCTCAAATCCATTCTTGGATCATTCCCCGCAATATTTTAAGCAAATCTCAGGGGGTGTATTTGTAATTTACCCTTTGTTTATCAATTTTCTACATGGAAAACATTGTAATGTTTCTGGCTTGCTTTCTCAATATGATGGTATATTTACTTGGAAATTAATTTTCCTTTGACAGATGTTTAAAACTCATACTAAATTTTATTTCTTTATCTATGGCTGAATTGGAATATAATTTAATTGAATTGGATGCTAATCCAAGCTTTTCAGTGAACATGCCATGCAGAAGGGGTACTCATCACTCTTATCCTTTACAGTGACGGATATTAACTGTACGGTGACAAAGCTAATGGCTTTGGGTGCAGAGCTGGATGGTCCGATCAAACATGAGTTTCATGGAAAGGTTAAAAAAAACCCAACTTTCAAGTTGCATAATTTGTAAAAATGCTATACAAACAAAATTTATATATAAAAACTTCAAACAGAATGAAGTGGCTTATTTATATTCATTTGTTGTGAAACAAAAGGCCCATTACAAGGACTCATAATTGTAAAAATGTGACTCCTACGTCATTCTGTATGAGTTTTCTATATGCATAGCATTTTTCTTTGTGAAACCATCATTCTTCTTCTATCTTGAGCAGCTATAGCTCTTGACACTCAGAACATGCCATTTCACTTAAGTTCCATTACAGCGTTACCTAAAAATGCTAATAGAGATTTATGGCTTGGAACACATGTTCAAAAATTGGTAGACTTATGTTCCAAAAAGGTGAATTTAGCAATCCAAAGCAATCCCAAAATTTTCGTTTATATTTTCTTAAAAGTTTCCTAGAAGAGGAAACAAAAATCAAATATAATAAACTAAAATCTAGAGAGAATGGAGTTTTGCGTAACCAAATATAAAACAAATGGGCCATAATGCTTCAAGAATTGTGTTTTTGCATGATTAATTTGTAACTATTTTATTCGATGTCTAGCTATTAAAATGTAATTGGTATTATATTTAGTAGTCTCTTAAATACTAGTAGTGTGATTTATACAACCTTACCCCTATAGCATCATATTTTAGAGCATATGTCATATCTCGTTTTCATTCCCATTTCTTATACTGGAACAATACACGTTCCAAGTAAGATGCTTCCATTATATTTTCTAATTTTAGTTTTTGGAAAGGGCAACACACAAAGGCAATGAGCCTAGGTATGAAAATGAAACCTTTCTCAACCCGAGAGGGATAGGGGTAACTAGGTCACCAAGTCTCTTTTGCCCTTGCTCAGTGTAACAATGTTTGTTACTTGGATAATTTTGACTAGGCAGTTTTGGCTCACTTGTAACACTCGAAATATTTTCCCACAACATTTTCTTCACATTCGATCATGCCCAGACAATTATTGAGGACACTAAACATGTTAGGGTTCTTGGTTGACGGATCATATATCAAGTTCCCACCTTCTCTTTTTGGTTTTTAGCTGCAAAATCTTCTGATGCCTAACAAATGGTGGCTTTAACAGGTTGCAGCAATCAGGTGTTTAGATGGACACATGGTGGGCCTCTATGAGCCCACCTGAAGGAAGTAATTTTGCTTTTAGGGAATCAGATGAACGGATTGTTGTTTGTTTGAAGAAATTGGAAAACGACAAGAAATAGCATGTTTCCCTTCGCGATTTCGCTTTCATAATGGATAGGTTTTCGTTCAAACAGATCAACCATGGAACAGAGCTTGTTGTGAGCTGGACTTTTGGAAAATTTGTTGCCAATTGGAGAAAGGCGATATCTAACTACTGAATTCAAGGGTGTCAAAGATGATCATCCGGCAATTATTTTTAAATTTCTGAATTCTCTCTAGATTGTTTTGATACTTGCTGCGTTATCTTACCATGTAGTAATAGTTCACCTATTGTAATTTGTTTTTTTTTTCTTTCTTTGGGAACAAATATATTGTGTATTCATTGACATTAGCTGCCATTACAAGATTAATAATATACTTCATGTGATGAATGCAAAAGTTGTACCCAAGAATTGTTGACAATGATATTCTATTAAGACAAATTAGGAATGAACAAATTCTTGATGTCATAGGTAATACTTATGTTGAAAAAGAAAAGCGATTAAAGTAGATGGCTTGAAGTTAATAAGAGTTACAGAGAGAGAGACCTCTCTCTCAAAGAGATTTCCGGCAATACTCGGCGGTTCTTCTGCAATATTTCGGCGATTCTTTTACACTTTTACAATTTTAGAGTGTAGATTTGGACTTTTTACGTTCGAAATAGGAGTTTTGAAAGTTTTCTCCTCCAATTTTGATATAAATTTTTGGATTTTTAACACCTACAATGGTTTCTTCCTCTGTCAACTCTTTTCCCATACCATTGTGGATGTCCTTCCTTCTCTGGTGGCAATAGTGGCAAAGGTGGGCAGCAGCGACGGGGACGACGTCAACGGGAACGACGGGCTTTCAGGCAGATCTTGCTTTCCAGACTACATCTTTGAGCTGATTGTTGATTTTCCTTGGATCATAGCTGTTTTTTTTGGCGGATTTATTTTTTTGTTGTTTGTTTGGTTGGGATAGCCCTTTGGGTCTTGATTATATACTGTTATTATATTTTATTAATATAATGTTTCCCATGTTCAAAAAAAAAAAAAAAAATGTAGATGGCTTGGCTATAGTACAATGATAATCTACACTGACATGGGTAAGCCCATAAAGATTATAGCCCACCATTTAGGGCCCAATACATATCTCAAATACTAGAGCTCAGCACTGCTGAAGCCCCATATAGCAATAAGAACCAATGACATCAAGGCACATGGCAAGAAAAGGGCAAGCCACATCAGCAGACAAAGATCTGCCAAGTTATTGCCACTGCACATCACCATTAATGAGGCCTCCTTATAGCATTTATTGTGATAACCCCTCTCCGTCGGGACATAGCACGCCCTCACCCTGAACAAGGTAAGCTACAGCGTAGGCTTTTGGCTAAGGTGACAGGTCGGAAGGGACAACGAAATGATTATCAGAGGATATAAGCAGACGTTGAAGACAAGAAGAAGGTTAAGTTCTCTATCTCTAATCCATATCTCTACATTCTACTTCTCTCTAACTTGCTCGTCGGAGGGTTCGCTGGGGGACTCCCCGTTCCTCGTTGAACTCTTGTGCAGGTTCTTTGGTGGGCTTGATCACCTGGATACCGGCTCGAGAAGCGTGGATCAGTCTGACCCGTTCTGCCTGGAACCCGTTACATCCTAACTGTATCATCAGTTGGCATCGTCTGTGGGAAACGCTTTGCTCCGCGCGCCAGTTGTGCTCATTGTCGCCGGAGACCCTGTCCCAATAACCCTTTCCTACTACCCATCAAAGTGTATGGTCACGACTAGATCCATGGCTTCTCACCATAATGCTGGCGACCATCAAGCCAACCCCCCCAATCCAAACAACCCCCCACAGTATTTCATCGAGCTTACCAACAGCATTAATCGCATGGCCGAGCAAAACCAAGCCCTGATTAATGCTCTACTCCAGAGAAACCTTCCTGTGCCCCCTCCACCACCTCCAGATATTCCCCCTAACCAAGAACGAGCCCCGAGCCATACTATCCCGCAGCCTAATCCCCCTAACTCGGAAGGTTTGCAACCCCCTCCCCCAAGTATAAACCTACCACCCCGGGGCCCACAGCCATCGATCCCGGCACCAACCCCTGAAGGAGAAGCCAGCAGCGTCCAGCTCCCGCTCCCCTCCGGTGGTGACAACATCCCTCTCTGGGACGCAGAACTACGAGCCATGAAGCTCCAACTCCAAGGGGTCATGCAGAACATACAACATAAACCATCTGCCACAGCCAACTCCCCGTCTGTTGCTTCTATCAGAGACAAACCTCTCCCTCCTAAGTTCAAAATGCCCACCATCGACTCTTTCGACGGTACAACAGACCCAGTCGATCACTTGGAAACCTACAGAACCCTCATGATCCTCCATGCATTCCCCGACGAAATCATGTGTCGGGCTTTCCCCGTAACACTCAAGGGGTCGGCTCGACTTTGGTTTAGTCAACTCCCAGCAGACTCCGTCTCCACTTTCTAGCACCTCAGTGACTCCTTCCTCAGCCATTTCATAGGAGCCCAGCACTAGCGACGTCCAGCAACCCAACTCCTCAATATCCGTCAGACCGAGGGGGAATCACTGCGCAGTTTCGTTACCCGCTTCAACACCGAAGCCTTGCAGGTAGCGGAAAACGATGACAAGGTCATCCTTACGGCCTTCATGGCCGGCCTACGATCATTTGATTTCCTTTTCTCCCTCTCAAAAAACCCCCTGACCTCCATGACAGCCCTACTCTCCAAAGCCCAAAAATACATGAACCCAGAAGATTCCCTAGCCGCCCGCCAAGACCCTACAGCAAAAAACCCGACCACCCGAGAAAAGCGAAAAGACTCAGAAACCAGAAATACCCAGTACAATAACCAAACACCGTATTATACCGACCGACCCCCCCGAGCCTACCGGTCGGCACCAGCCCGATCACCTGGTTGGTTCGAACGGTACACACCCCTTAATTCCCCCATGGAACAAGTTCTCAATCAGATCCAGCGAGACTACCCCCTCAAATGGCCCCTACCATCACAAACCCCTTCCAGTCGGAAAGACCAATCCAAATATTGCTGTTTTCACCAAGACCACGACTATAATACCGATGAGTGTGTTAACCTCAAAGATCAGGTCGAGACCTTAATACGTCAGGGACGTCTTAGCCGGTTCACGGACACCCGCCCTCAACAGAGGCAAAGGACTGAGCCCATTAGAAACAACCGCCGGCGCACCCCTCCCCGGCAGCCAGCCCAACCTAACCAAGGCCATGATCGCCCTTCACAGCAACCTCGGGCGCAAGGTAATCCCGCCCCACCTGTTGGAGAAATCAGAGTTATTTCCAGAGGGCTTGCTTGTGGAGGACCATCCCGCTCGGCTCAGCGGGTAGAACTCAGAAAAATAAGGCAAGGCTCAGACAAAGAAGTTGCCACATTGGATCGACCCTCCAAACAGCCCAAGCAGTGGACGGAGCCTATTACCTTTATGGACGCCGACTGCACAGGCATCCGTTACCCTTATGACGACCCTCTTGTCATCTCTACCCTCCTCTCCAACTACAAAGTCAGAAGGGTTCTCGTCGACAATGGCAGTTCCTCCGACATCATTTTCTTAAATTGCTTCCGCCAGCTCAAGATCGGGGAAGAAAGCATGTCCCCTCTCCAAACTCCATTGATTGGTTTTACTGGTGATCGGGTGACCTCCATCGGCTCCATCGATCTTCCCATCACAATCGGAGAATACCCCAGGCAGACCACAAAGCTGCTCACCATCCTCGTTGTCGACTGCCCCTCTGCTTACAACATCATCCTTGGCCGCACCGCCCTAAACGCCTTCCAAGCCATCACCTCTACCTTCCATCGCGCCGTCAAGTTCCCCACCGATCTTGGGGTCGGCACAGTCAGGGGAGAGCAGACTGTAGCCAGAGAATGCTATGTTGCCTCACTTAAAGAAGTTAAGCTTAAGGAGACCATGATCATTGAAGGACTTGACGTCAGGGACGAGGATGAGCTGGTCAGAGGGGAACTAGTGGAAGAGCTTATCGAGATCTCCATAGACCCCACCAACCCGGCAAAAACTGCCAAGATTTGCAGCCAACTGTCCTCCCAGGCCAAGGCCGACCTCACCGCCCTCCTGATTGAGCACAACGACGTCTTTGCCTGGACTCACTCCAATATGCCAGGTATTGACCCCTCCTTCATAACCCACCGTCTCAGCGTTGAGCCCCATTTCCGACCCATCCGCCAGAAACAACGCATATTCCACCCGGAGCGCAATAACCTTATTGCTTCTGAAGTAGACAAGCTTCTTGATGCACAGTTCATCACAAATGTGGACTACCCCAAATGGCTGTCGAATGTGGTTCTGGTTCGTAAGCACAATGGTAAATGGCGACTCTGTGTCGACTACTCCGACCTCAACTGAGCTTGCCCCAAAGACAGCTACCCTCTTCCTCGCATAGATCTGCTGGTTGACGCCACGGCCGGACATCAAATGCTCAACTTCATGGATGCTTTCTCTGGGTATAACCAAATTCTAATGCACCCATCCGACCAGGAACACACCTCCTTCATCACCGATCGGGGCACCTACCATTACCGTGTGATGCCATTCAGGTTGAAAAATGCTGGAGCCATTTACCAACGGTTGGTCAATGCTGTTTTCCATCATCAGATAGGCCGGAACATGGAGGTATATGTTGACGACATGCTAGTCAAGAGCAAGCTCTCCACTGATCATCTGGCCGACTTGCGAGAGACTTTCGGCACTCTACGGAAGTATCAAATGAAGCTCAACCAGGAGAAATGCGCCTTCGGCGTAGGATCTGGGAAGTTCTTGGGTTTTATGGTCAGTCAGCGGGGCATCGAAGCTAACCCTGAAAAGATCAAGGCCTTGATTGAAATGCAGTCACCCAGAACGGTTAAAGAGGTTCAGAGGCTCACTGGTTGAGTTGCCGCCCTCAACCGTTTCATTTCCCGCGCAACGGACAAGTGCCTACCCTTCTTCAAAATTCTTCGGCAAACTTTTGAATGGACAGCGGAGTCTGAGGAGGCCTTTCAACAGTTGAAACAATGCATGGCCAACCCGCCCCTCCTCTCTCAGGCAATCACGGGCGAACTCCTCTTCCTCTATTTAGCCGTGTCAAGCACCGCGGTCAGTGCAGCTCTCATCCGGGAAGACAACTCCGTCCAACGACCGGTCTACTACATCAGTCGAGCTCTTAGGGGAGCGGAGCAGAATTACCCGTTGCTAGAAAAAATGTCTTTGGCACTGGTCACCACCTCCAGACGACTCCGCCCTTACTTTCAAGCCCATTCCATAGTGATCCTCACGGACCAACCATTGAAGAAGATAATGCAACAACCAGAGCTTTCTGGCAGACTTATGCAGTGGTCGGTCGAACTCAGCCAGTTTGACATTCCTACCGGCCTCGGACGGCAAATAAGGGGCAGGCTGTTGCCGATTTCATCCTGGAATTCACTAATCCCACCCCAACCACAGCTCATCCGCCTCCACCACTAACCGAGCTAGAAGACCCCCACTCTTGGACCCTCAACGTCGACGGATCATCCTGTAAAGAAGGCAGCGGGGCTGGTCTTATCCTCACCGCCCCTGACAGTGGTTATTTCAAATGTGCACTCCGCTTCTTGTTCGACGCAAGCAATAATGAGGCCGAGTATGAGGCATTGATAGCAGGTCTCCGCCTAGCCAAAGACATTGGGGTCAACCATATCCAAGTGTTCAGCGATTCCCAGCTCATCGTCGGCCAAATCACGGGGAAATTCGATGCCAAGGACGGCACAATGCGAGCTTACAGGGACATTGCACTCCCTCTCGTTCGCCTCTTCAGTAATTTCCACATCAAGCACATCCCTCAGATAGAAAACTCCAAGGCAGATGAAATGGCTCAGTTGGCCTCGGCAGACCAGTCAGACCTCAGCCACGGTGTCCGCCTCGAGTACTTGACTTACCCTGCCATTTCCCCAAACTACCAGCAAGTCTACTTTCTCCAACACGAACTTATCCCCTGGGCGGCCGATATCTCTCTTTTCTTAACAACGGGGGAACTGCCAGCCGACAAATAGCAGGCCGCTAAAGTCAGGAGGTCGTCCAACTACATTCTTGTCGGCGACCTCTTATATAAACGTGGTTTTTCACGCCCATACCTCAGATGCCTCAATCCCGCTCAAGCAACCTACGTGATGAGGGAAATCCATGAGGGTATCTGTGGTAATCATTCAGGCGCCCGGTCTCTAGCCCACAAAATCCTTCGCACTGGTTATTTCTGGCCTACTCTTAATCAGGATGCAACAGACTTCGTGCTCAAATGTGATAAGTGCCAGCGTTTTGCCAACATCCCCCATGCTCCTCCTATAGAATTAATCACGCTTTGCAGTCCTTACCCATTCGCCAAATGGGGGATCGACTTAGTTGGCCCATTGCCCACTGGCCGGGGCCAAACCAAATTTGCCATTGTCGCCATTGATTACTTCACTAAATGGGTGGAGGCAGAACCCCTTGCCACAATTACCGAGCGGAATACAACCAGGTTCATTTGGCAGTCGATCGTATGCCGATTTGGCATCCCTTAAGCCATCGTCTTCGACAACGGCAAACAATTCAACAATGCCAAATTTAGGAAATTCTGTGAAGAGCTTCGAATCCAGCCATGTTTCTCTTCCCCAGGTCATCCCCAAGCCAATGGCCAGGTTGAGGTCACCAACCGCTCTCTTCTAAAGATTATCAAAACCAAGTTGAAAGCTGCTAAGGGACTTTGGGCTGAGGAACTACCGAATGTACTCTGGGCCTACCGTACTACTGCTCGAACTCCCACTGGGGAGACCCCCTTTCGCTTAACATACGGCGCTGAGGCGGTCATCCTAGTGGAAGTCGGTCTTCCTACCCCAAGGGTTCTACATCCGAATCCAGAATTGACTGAAGAGCTGCATCGGGTAGACCTAGACCTAATCGAAGAGCTCCGAGAAACCACTGCAGTCAGACGGGCCTCATACCAACAGAAAATGAGAGCCCACTACAACCGCAAAGTCCGACCAAGGGAGTTCGCCGTGGGGGACCTTGTTTTGCGTGAAGTAACCCTCGCCACCTAGAATACGGCTGAGGGCAAGCTGGCAGCCAAATGGGAAGACCTTACGTTGTTAAAGCCAGACCTCGTCCAGGCACTTACCGACTTTAAGACATGGAAGGCCGAGATCTCCCCCACCCATGGAACGCCGAGCACTTGAAGCGCTATTTTCAATAAAAGTCCAATTCTTGTATCAACCTTTTGCTGTATTTCCTTTTTGGCAATTTACACACTTCATTGTTCTCATCCTCCTCTCATGTGATGTAAATTTCCGATCCAATGGGCTACACTTTAATGACAACAAGCTTATATCCCAAATATCTGTGTAATCTTTCAAATAACACTTTGATTGCAGCCTCAGCCAGACTGAGCATGACAAGCCTCAGCCAGACTGAGCATAACCAACCTCAGCCAGACTGAGCACAAAAGCGTCAGCCAGACCGAGCATAAAAGCCTCGGCCAGACCGAGCATACAAAACATTGGCCAGACCGAGCATACAAAGACTCAGCCAACTGAGCATGACAAGCCTCCGCCAGACTGAGCATAAAAGCCTCGGCCAGACCGAGCAAACAAAGCCTCAGCCAGACTGAGCATGACAAGCCTCAGCCAGACTGAGCATAACAAGCCTCCGCCAGACTGAGCATAAAAGCCTCGGCCAGACTGAGCAAACAAAGCCTCAGCCAAACTGAGCATGACAAGCCTCAGCCAGACTGAGCATAACAAGCCTCAGCTAGACCGAGCATGACAAGCTCAGCCAGCCTGAGTTCCTTAAGGCCTCAGCCAGACTGAACGCGAAGAGCTCGGCCAGACTGAGTTACATGAAGCTACTGAATTACTTAAAGCGTCAGTTAATCATAGCTTCACCCAAACTGAGCACGGATGTAGAGCTCGGTCAAGGACATTCACGTAAACTTCATGGTTGTGGCATACTAACCATACTTAGTCAAATTCCAGGTCCATGTTCCTACGACACTCTTTACGCTTTTTCTCTTTGACTTGCATTCCCCAAACCAACCTATTATCTCTCAACACTCTTGCAAAATATTTTTGGGCGTAATTTGAAACTTCACATTTTTGACATTCTCACATGTCTCCTCCACAAGTCAGATTGTTTTCTTACTTATCAACTTTTGCAAATTAGCTTCTTTCCTTACAAGTCAAGCCTAATTTCAATAAACCATTCTTCATTCATTTCAAACTCACAAAAATGAAGACAGTAATTCAACAATTATAGCAATTCAACAATTCATTTCAGACAAAGGAAAATATAGCTCATAATTTTATTCATTCACAACTTGTACATAAGTTTATTACAGCATTTCAAAAAAAAAAAAAAAAAAAAAAAAAAACAAAACAAACACACCAAAACAACTCTAAGTACAAATTTTGTTCACTTCAATTATTCCTCCTCACTTGAGACAAGGTCTTCTTCTTCAACACCCTCATCTAAGGGGGTCTGGGCCACGTCGTCTTCATCAATTCGCACACTGCTGAAGTCCAACTCTGGGAACAGCTCTTCTGCTTTGCGCTTAAACATCTTCCAACTGCTGTCCCAGAACTCAGCCATCTCGTGTTTGTAGAAGTCCGACCGCTGGAAGCTCTGGATTACTTCTTCTTCACTCCTGCTCCCAACGGTCGCCCCTGATGGGCCAGCCCCCCCAGACGCCTCCCTTGCCAAGTTGCTGGCCATCGCAGCATCAATCGCCATCTGGAAGTCAGGAGACCCCTTGAATTGCTCTACTGCTACGACGCATAAGTCAGGGTATGCTGCCCTTTCAGACGCTGCTTTGGTTTTTTCTTCCTCCAACTCCTTCTCCAGCCTAACCTTCTCTGCCACCGCCTTTGCACGCTCGTCTGCCAACTCCTTCTCCAGCGCTGCCTTTTCTGCCGCAGCCTTGGCGTGCTCGTCTGCAAGATCTCGCTCCAACTCAGTGATCTTGCGATCTAACTCTTCTGTCTCTTTGATTGACTGAGCACGAAGCTTTTCGTTGCTGACCATCGCTTCATCCCACCGTTTGTTGGCAATGGTGCAGGCTTTCTGCGCCTCTTCCACCTTCTTCCGCTCGCTAGCCAGTTGGAACTCGAGCGACACCACCTTGCGACGTTCATCTTCCAGCTCCAACTTGACCGCTCGCAGCTCAGAGTGGGCACGATCAGCAACATTCTTCTGCACCACCGCCAACACCCCTATCTTTTTTGCCTTCTCAGCCTCCTCCCAAGCCCTGGCACACGCGCTTCGCGCAGCTTTCTTCCAGCCTGCACTCTCCTTCTTGAAACTTGCAAGTTGGGCCTTCGCATCCTCCAACTTGGCCTTCGCAGCCGCCGCCTTTCTCAGCAAAGCCCCTGCTAAGGTGGTTACCTCCATTTGGGCAGAGCACAACCCCCTTAGCAGCTCAGCCTCATTGAACCTGGCCACCGAGCGCACGGCTGCGTCGTCCACTACCCCCACAAGGCGATCTGCAGCTGCCCTGGCTGGGCCTTCTTCTCCCTCTAGTCGCCCAGACACTACGCGAGCATGGTAGATAGCAGTCGTCAGCCTGACCCCCTCTCCTTGGAGCGCAGGACCCCCATTGGATTGCTGCTCCACTCCCTCTTCAGGACCAGCTAACCCACTCTCCACTAGCACCTTGGGCACGACACTCAGGTGCTCTTCTTCCTCCTGGCCCCCTTGACCTTTGTCCCCTTGCACGTCTGGGACAACCACCCTTTCTGGGGTCGCCTCCACTCCCTTCTCCCTTGCCTCCCTCACCATGGGGGCAACCTCCCCCCCAACCCTCACCCTCTTTAACCCAGGCACATCTGAGTCCCCCTCAGGGGAAACCCTTCTCTTCTTCTTCTTCTTTAAAGCCTCCGCTTCCTTGTTTTCCCTTTCCTTCACCGGATCAACTGGGGGCGATCGAGGCTCAAAACTGCCCAAGTCTTTTTCCCCCAGCGGCGTGCGGCGCGGTCGGATTCTTTCCCTCACGACCGGTTTTGGTGGCGGGCCTAACTGCGCTTCCTTGAACTTTTGGGCTTTGGCAAAAATGGTCCGATCCTCCGCCTCCTGCGCCTTTCTTCTTGCCTCTAATTCCGCCAGTGCCAGATCTCCACCGGTCGGCCGAGGGCCCAATCCTGCGGCAAACAAAGCTGACGGCTGTACGAGATCGTCCCATTTGACGCCCTCCTTCTCCCTCCATGTCTTCACCTTTTTCACCCTCTCCTCCGCTGCGGCCCCCAGCTTCGGCTCCATAGACTTAGTGGGCACTCTCCACACCGTGCGCACTCCAACTCCCCCGTTTGCGGACACGTAGAACCACGCGGCCTCCATCCCTTAATCGATGACGGCAGGCCCGCCACCAGACCCTTTCCTGCCGCCGCCTGCAAAGTGACCCAAGTTTCTTGTTGGCCCGAAGCCTTGTAGCAGGCAAAAAACTCATCCACCGTCATAACCTCCCCCTCGTTCGCCCTCGGCCACGCACTTGCACAGGCCAGGACAATCTTCCACGCATTGGGCATTAGTTGGCCCGGCGCCACTTCCAGTCGGTTTAGGACATCCACTACTACCTGTGGAAGCGGCAACCTCAACCCTCCCTTCAACGCCTCCTCGTAGAGGGCAAACTCTCCCGGCCGGGCGTCGGATGGCCTCTCCGTTGGTGTTGGTAACATTAACTCTATTTCTGCGGGAACTTGGTATTTTTTGCGCATACCCTCCAACTTCTCCGCGGTAACGGTTGACTTGTCGGCCTTCGTATGCCAGTGATCTGGCTCAGCCTGGCTGATTGGCTTCGGAGCCGCTATCATCGTCAACGAATGAGGTCACCTCGCCGGTTCCCCTAACCTCTCCACTTGCTGCTCCGTCCTGTACTGCTCCGCCAACTCCACCGCATCGTCGTCCCCAAGTGGATCAACCCTGGCGGTTCCAGTTTCTTCCTGGGCCATTCCTGTCGTGTGTCTGCGAATGGCTTCGGATGCGGGTGTAAGAAAATTCACAAAGTGTTGCAGGGGTGTGTCGCTCGCAACGAAGGAGTTTACACTTGGAATATTTGGGTTGTTTGCAAAAAGGTATGTAAAACGGATAATACCAAAAGCCCAAGGTTTGCCCGTACTCCAAGGGTCGCAATTAAATTTTGCCAGTTTGAAAATTTTCAAAAAATCCGCCAAAACCGTCTTTTCAGCACCTTATAATGACCTATCGTTTCACTTATTGCCCAACGCCTAACCTCCCCCACTGCGAGATCCTGCCACGTGTACGACCACAATCCACTGCCTTTTTCCACTTCCCTGTCTCTTCCACTTCACTTCAACACGTGCCCCGCCGCCTCTCGAGCCCCGCGCCACACCACTTGGCCACCCTTCGCGGTCAGCTGTCCTCATGGTCGGTCCCTCCACTCGGCCACCCTTCGCGGTCGGCCGTTCTCATGGTCGCTCCCTCCGCTCGTCCACCCTTCGCGGTCGGTCTTCACCCTACCGGTCTCTCACATCCCTCATTCTCTTCATTATTCCCTTCGTTGGACTAAAGTTGCACTTGGGAATGGGGGACTACTAACATGGGTAAGCCCATAAAGATTATAGCCCACCATTTAGGGCCCAATACATATCTCAAATACTAGAGCCCAGCACTGCTGAAGCCCCATGTAGCAATAAGAACTAATGACATCAAGGCACATGGCAAGAGAAGGGCAAGCCACATTAGCAGACAAAGATCTGCCAAGTTATTGCCACTGCACATCACCATTAATGAGGCATCTTTACAACATTTATTGCGATAACCCCTTTTCGTCGGGACAACACGCCCTCACCCTGAACAAGGGAAGCTACAACGTAGACTTTCGGCCAAGGTGACAGGTCGGAAGGGAAAACGAAATGATTATCAGAGCATATAAGCAGACGTTGAAGACAAGAAGAAGGTTAAGTTCTCTATCTCTAATCCATATCTCTACATTCTACTTCTCTCTAACTTGCTCGTCGGAGGGTTCGCTGGGGGACTCCTCGTTCCCCGTTGAACTCTTGTGCAGGTTCTCTGGTGGGCTTGATCACCTAGATACCGGCTCGAGAAGCGTGGATCAGTTCTGACCCGTTCTACCTGGAACCCGTTACATCCTAACTGTATCATCAGTTTATGTTGGGGCAATCCCACATCGCCTAGGAGGGACACTTGCAACCAACTTATAAGCGTACTGGCCCCCTCCACCTTGTAAGAGGCCTTTTAAAGCCGTAAGGCCGACGAGCGTCGTTTCGCCACCTCGCCAGAGCAGACAATATCTTACCGGGGCGCGAGAAGCCAGTCACGTCAGTTTGCGTGGCCCATGCAGGTCGTCCGGCAAACTCTCCGCTGTTCGCAGCCTAGTCCGCTGGGGGGTTATGTTGGGGCAATCCTACATCGTCTGGGAGGGACACTTGCAACCAACTTATAAGCGTACTGGCCCCCTCCACCTTGTAAGAGGCCTTTTAAAGCCGTGAGGCCGACGAACGTCGTTTTACCACCTCGCCAGAGCGAATAATATCTTACCGGGGCGCGAGAAGCCAGTCACGTCATACACGATTTCACAAGTTAGGAACTACATTAGTTAAAAGGACTACAAATGAGTCCAGTTTTTGAATTGTCGAGCTCAAGTCGAGCTTAAATAAATGAGCATGATCTTTTTTTTTTTTTGAACTAGAATTGAGCTTGATCTTGACTCATCAAATATTTGATAAACTTGAACTCCCTTGATTACATAAACGAGTCAAGTTCAAGTTTGAAAAAAAAATTTAAACTTAAATTAATTTACTTATTAAGATAAAAAAATATAAGTAAAAAATTATGAGCAAAATAAATTAATTTAAACTTAAATTAATTTACTTAATAAATTTAATCAATTAAATATATAAATTTACACAAACATAAAATACACATAGAAAAATAAAGGGTCCAGCTTGTCTCAAGTTGAGATCAAGACTGGACCCGTCCAGTTCGGCCCATGGGGCCCATTTTTGGGGCCCGTTTTGATAATCTGAACCATTCAATGTGTAGAACTCGTCGAGTACTACATGCTTATAAAAAATCACGTTGATCGGATATCAATAGCTATGTGATCAAATCAGTTTTGTATAACAAAAAAATGGACGGGGAAAAAATTAACGGTTGATAAAAAACTATTTTGTTCACATAGCTATCGATATCCGATCAACGTGATTTTTTACAGGCATATAGTACTCGACGAGTTCTACACATTGAACGGTTCGGATTATCAAAACGGGACCCATGGTGGGCCTCCACAGGCCCAACAGCACGGTTCAGTCCGATCTTGGACTGGACCAAAGCCACTGCCAAAAATAAAATAAATTGTTGAAAATTTATTTGAAATATTATTAAAAGTAAATATTAATTCATTTTCTTTATGTTCACGAGCCGTATAGAGCTGAATTTGGGACTACTTGAGCTCTGCTCGATTAATACATGAGCATAAAAATCGAGTTCAAACTTGTTCATTTAATAAATGAGTCGGGGTTAAACAAGCTTTAAACGAGTTGAACTCGAGTTGTTTAGTTCGTTTGCAACCTTAGTTAAATGAATATTATTACCAGTTTGGCTATGGTTAAAAAAGTCGTTTTTTTTTTCTTTTTCTGTATTTAGTAAATCTTTAAAAATATGTGTCAATTTATTTTATTTATTTATTTAAGATGGTTCTAGTTTAGAAGGGTCTAAAAAAGTAAAAAATTTATTTATTTTTTAATTACTAAAATTGAAAAATAAAAAAAAAAGTTATTAAAAAGGCAATTGTCAAATCCCACAACCATATTGAGAATTTTTGTACATAAAATTGATGTATAATAATGTGCTAGTAGTATCTTATTTTTAAAAGATTTTGTTAATGAATGTCCTAAGTACACTTGTTAATAAGTTTGAAAGAGTTATAATTCTTTGTAGGAAGATTATCTATCTCCACAAAAATCTCTCACCAAATCACCCCTTCACAGACTCTTACAAGTAAAAGTTTAGCATTACAAAATAAGTGGTCAGACTATTACTAGAAAGAGTTTGTGAAAGGGTGTTTTTGTGGAAGATTTTGTGAAGATGTAGCATGATTGTTCTTTGAAATAGTGCCAGTAAAGGATAGACAATTATTTTAAGCTTGTGAATCAATGCCTTTAAAGAAAAATGTTTGAGACTCTCTTAAACCTATCACAATTCTATCCACAATGATATGTTAAAATAGGTGTCAACTTTTGATTTGTTATACACCCAATGATTGATGGCTCTATTCTCTTGCCACATCATTGTGGATGAATTTGTGGGTCAAATCTATAGGTCTCTAATATTAATAGCCCTTAAAATAGGCCACAACTTCTTTCCAATCCAAATCGGACTAGAGATGCTATCGGGCCTCTGTAGGCCCACCACAAAATCCGTATCGATAATCTGAACTATTCAATGTGTAGGGCTCGTCAAGTATTTTATCCTTGCAAAAAATTACGTTGATCAGACATCGATAGCCACTTGATCAGATCACAATTGTGTCAATGATAAGTATGATTTTTAAAATAAATTGTTTATGCAAACGTGATCTAATCAAGTGGCTATCAATATCCATCAACATGATTTTTTACAAGAATAAAATACTCAATGAGTCCTATATAGTGAATGGTTTAGATCATCAATGCGGGTTCCGTGGTAGGCCCACAGAGGTCCAATAGCACCCTCCAGTTCCAATTGGAGAGGAGGCTCTCCCTCAAAATATCCATGAACAACATTTATTTTTAAAATTATGAGTCATAATTGTTGGTACAAAAATTATCAGGATGAGAATTTTGTACAAAATTTATGTTTGTGGAATACTCTAGTTTAAATTGTATTTTTGTTAATAATAGAAATCTCTACAATCAAACAGTTTCAAAAATATATGGGTTAATTACACTAATAGTCCCTATAGTTTGGGACTTGTGTCACTTTGGTCCCTGACTTTTCAAGTATGACATATTTGACCCTGAATTTTGAATTTTGTTCTAAATAAGGACAATTGAAAATATCATTAGATTTTTCAAGGGTAAAATTGTCAATTTGATAAAACATAAACTAATTTGACAAAAATAAATGTCAAAAAAATATTTTTAATTTTTTTAAAATTATTTTTATCCACCAATGATAAAATTATGTAAAATTAATAAAAATTACATGATTAATTTTTTAAAATTAATTTTACATGATCATCATCCAAATACATAATAAAAATTAATTTGGTAAAAAAAAAAAATAAATGTCTAAAAGATTTATTAGTTTTACATAATTTTATTTTTAGTAGGTAGAAATAATTTTTTTAAATTCAAAAATATTTGTTTGACATTTATTTTTGTCAAATTAGTTTATATTTTATCAAATTGACAATTTTATTCTTGAAAAATCTAATTATATATTCAATTGTCCTTATTTGGAACAAGATTCAAAATTCAGGGTCAAATATGTTACAATCGAAAAGTCAGGGATCAAAGTGACACAAATCTCAAACTATAAGGACTATTTGTGTAATTTGTCCAAAATATATTAATACTCTAGCCATTCATTTGAAATTCCAAACACCTTTAAATCACTATCTATAGAATTAGAATCCTTTCATACCCTATATTAAATCTAGACCCACTAAGTTATATATGTTTACATATTGATACAACCAATAAACTATATATGTAAAGCAAAGTGAAAGATGCTCATTTATGTCTTTTTCAATCAAATTAATCACATTTAGCCAAGTGGGTATCCAAACCAATGACATGTAAAATTAAAGCTACAAAGAGAGATTCTTATTATATCTCTCTTCCAGATTTTGTATTAATTTCACATCTTTTACATTCAATGGTTCAGATTACATGTTAAAGAATAATCTGAAGGCCTATATAAACCCTCCCATCAAGCATTTCTTGATATGAACATAATTTGATATATATGTTTTCTCTTCAATGTTGTCTCTGTTGGGGGTTTTGTGGGAGGCTGTTGGAGCTCTCTGTTACTCCAACTCAGAAGGAAATGAGGGTACTCAACCACTTCTAGTTCATGAATACCCTTGGCTATGCAAAATATGTATATATATAAATAAAGAGAGAGAATGTGGTGACTATGCAAGCTAAGGGTAGGCATGAACTAGGAGATGGAGGTTACCTTGATCTTTTATGGATTGGAGTGAAGGGAGCTCCTATGGCCCTTCTAACAATCTAACTTGCTTCACATATTGTGTACTCAAAATTTTCTGTCTCAATATACTTCCAGATGCACAATATATATAATTGTGCAACTAGAAACATATAAAAATTTTCTGATAGAGAAATTTATAATCTCGTGCCATATATTTGTCATGGATTGCACAAACAGGCTTGAAAGATCATCTATTAGGAATTGCTGATTTTGTTAATATTGTGCCTTCATTTGGATGTTGGCAAAATTGTTAATGGTCCCTTCCAACAAGGAAAATCAGTTTCATTCTAATTTTTCAAGCCTAATACAATCATATGTTTGACATTAATTAATTGTTGCACGATATTCTCGGGATGCATGAAGCCCGAGCCCAGTCTTGAGGACGGTCAAAAATGGGATGTCTACAGATATATATCGTTTAGTAGTTAATCAGTGCTAAATAAATAATTAACTTAGACTTTAAAAATCATAGTGAAAAGTTGACCTTTAAAACTATGTTTAGATTATGAATTGAAGTCGAGATTTAAAAAGAGAAAAGAGAAATGTGAATGAAATTTCAGTTAATTTTTTTTTTTAAATCTCTATTTAAATTAATGATCCAAATACAATAAGAATCCAAATTTAACTCATGAATCAAAGCTCTTATAGTTCAATAAGTTTCGCTCGTCAGTAGGAGGCCTAAGAGTTTAGTTTGCTCCATTTGTATGGGATTAGTTTCTTTTATTTGTTTAAGGTCTCTTTCATTCGTTTTAAAAGTTTCAATGTAATTATAATTTATGTTATAATGGCTGATTCATTATATTTTATTGTATTGAAAAATTAAAATAATAGTCTTAATATGATGATTCTTGATGAATTTTAATGGATCTAGTTTCTTGTGAGTTGGATGAAGGTCCGATCTTCTCCAGCTGGGTGTATGGATTCCATCATAAGTCTACATGATGATTTTAATGATTCATCTTGTAGGTCTTTATGTGTAGATTATCTATTTACAAAATTCAAATTGTTCAGATAATCAAAATTGTAGGATTTTAGCAAATTAATAAACAAACATTGTTTTGAAAATAGCCGTCTACTTTTTTGGATGCATCTATAATGAAATTATGTGTTTACTGTGATTGTCATATCAATATGATTCTTTTATAGATAATTTACACAAGGACTTACAAAATGAACAATTTTGAATCATCAAAATGAGACCTATACAATGAGCTCAATTGAACAACATCAAACCTCTTTTCAACTAGAGAGAAGTTAGTTCAAATTTTAATTATCTAATCATGTCTTAGATCACATTAATCTTTTCTCTCAGTAAAGGGGCAAAATATAAATGGAGTGGGTCCGTGCCTTGGGCCGGTCCAAACCAGTAAGCCCAAATCCGAATGACCATCCGATATAGGCCAGGCATCCACATGGGCCAAACCATTGAGCCCATCTCCATGTGAATCATCTACCCAAGTCCTCAAGTACTTGGGCCAAGCACATTAAGGAATAGGCTATCCCAAGCACGGTACTAGCTAGGCCGAACTGGTGGGCCGAACCCATCAACAGAATTGAAGTGGGCTGAACCCGCATATGGTCATCCAAATGGGCCTACCCATCTCTACGAGTAATCTCATAAAAGGCCGAATCCACATATGTCTTAGGCTTGTGTTGGTAAGAAGAACCCTTATACTTTTTAGGATAAGATTTTCTAGAAGATTTTTTGTAAGGTCTAACTTGTTTGGATTGTCTAGACTTAGACGGGTACTGAATTTTGGTGTCGTAAGCAAATTAGTCACAAAATTCACCAAGCTCTTTTTTGTCTGTAAAGTTTTGGTTTTTCATAAGATACTGGAGTTTAAAGTCATTACATAGAGATAGACCTTCTTCAATGATTAGACTAACAAGTTGGCCATGGGTATACTGGTGATAGGGAATAGTCATACCATTGTGACGATCCCTAAGCTTTTTCCTAATTTTCTCGGCAAAGAGATTGGGGAGGCCATCGATGAATTTGGCCTTCCAATGGTCACTGTTGGCATCTACATGTTGCATAACCTTGAGCAGAAAAACATCTTTATGCCATCTGAAATGAGTTAAAGATGGACATCTTAAACTCTGGAGAAGTTCACGACCTCTATCACTATTAGTGACCTTAAGTCCAACAAAGTGATGAAGGATAGTTTGGGCTAGGGTGTAGACAACATCTTCCTTATTGCTGGTGGCATCGGTGGTTGGATCGGTTTCCATCTTAACAAAGTTAAGAATTTCATTCTGTTGAGTGGGCATGAGAACGTTGTCTCACCATCCTTTAAGTATGCCGGTAAATCCATTCATGATGTATTGTGCTATCTGGGAATGGGAGGGCAAAAAGCAGATTCCATTTCAATCTTATGCTCTAGGTGCTATTACATAAAATTATTAATATTATATTAAATAAATCATAAATAACAATTGGATCGAAATGACTATATTATAAATTGCATCATTTTTTGTAATTTTAAATTACGAAATTTTTTAGTGTAAACAATTTTAAAAAATTAAATTTTATTAAAATTAAAAAGAGCTACAAAAACAAAATAGTATTGTGACAAATATATATATATATATATATATCTCAATGCATATGATAGTTGATGAATCTTACTCTTATTTTTTTTTTGTTTATGAAAATTTATTTAATTTCAATAATTAAAAATGTTTTTATTCTAAAATTTTAAATAAATTAAAATCATTTATGAAATTTTTGGTTAATATTTTACATTTTAATGAGAAAGATAAAATTAAAATAAAATATTCTATTATGAATAATTGAAATTTTTTTTATAACAATTTATATAATAAAAAAATAATACTTATTTGTTAGTACTGAAATTTGATATAACTCAATAATAATTTTCAAAACAATGAGAAATTTATTGATAATTTTTTCATTGTAATTTATGATATTTTTGAGCTGTGTTTGGTTGAGGGATTTGGAAAAGGAAAGGGAAAAGACGTGTGAAACTATGTGAAATGTAGGTATATTTTATTCACATTTTATCTACATTTTTCCTTTTCCTTTCTAAATCATTTCTCAAATCCCCCAATCAAACACGACATTAACGTTGTGTTTGGTTGGGGGATTTGGGAAGAGATTTGAAAACGGAAAGGAAAAAAGTGTGTGAAACTAGATGAAATGTAGGTATATTTTATTCATATTTCACCTACCTTTTCCTTTTCCAAATTCCTTTTCAAATTTCCCAACCAAACACAACATAAGGGATTTTTAGCTTAAGGTCTAATATTAAGATTTTATAAGATAAATGACATGCAATATTTTCATAATAGTTGGAGTGCCTTAACATTTTCACAGAAATTTCAGCATAAAAAAATTTCAACACAACAAAATTTTAGCACAGAGAAATTTTTCTTCACAGAAAATGCTCGTCACAGAGACATTACAAATTTCTTTGTGACCAGCCGAAATTTCTTTAATAATATTATTGAGAGATCTTAACTAATATGAAAATACATTGGACCTCTCATACTATCAAAAGTTGGAGAGAAATGTCTCACTATTTGTTTTCTATTTTTAATACAATATTATAATTTTTATAATAAAAAAATATTTATAAAATTATTATTTATATTGAAACTTTTAAAAAAAAAATTTAAAACTAAAAACTGATAATCACAAAGTAGAAATTAAACCCATCTATCCTTCATCTTTTAAATAATTATTTTTTAAATTTATTTAAGTTATTTTTACTTAATAATGATACTGAATTTTAAATTAAAATAAGCTGCAACAAAAGTGTCGAAAAAGATGAGGAAGCTTCTATTTAAACACCATCATCAAACTCAGTACACACCATTTTGGAAAATTCTACTTACACCACCAAATAAACCTATTTTCCTTTTACACCACTCCCAAAAATTCATCTCTCTCTCTTTACACTTCTCATAATGCCAAACATACCCTCATCTCTTTCATCCCAACATTCCAAACCCTAAGTCTTCCAACTACCACCTCCAACAGCTGCTTTATCTCTGGCAGCCACTACTGCAAAATTCGGCCTCTAACTTGTAACTCCTGCTCTACCTCTTCCCTTCCTTCCGGCAACCTTCTCCATCGCCACCACTTTTCGACCACCGCCAACCATTGCCAGCCTTTCTCCAACTCACCCCGCCACCCCCAATCCTTCTTCAACAGCCATCAAATGTCGCCCTGTCGGCACCCATCTCATCCTTTCAAATCTAAAAAACAGAAGTTTTCACCTGTCTCTCTCTTTCTCTTACTCTCTCTTAGATCTAAGGTTACGAAACAACAATGGCAATAATCACAGAGGTTAGAGTAGGGGTTGCGGGGTTGGGAGATGGCGACATTATAGAAATAGGAGCTGATTATTAAAAAACGACCGCCGAAGATGGTAGTGGGGTTAGAGGAGGTGGTCAGAGATGAAGAATTGTGGTAGACAGTGGTGTTGTGGTGGTGAGATGAGTGGGGTGGCATCGACGAGGCGGTGTTGTTGTGCTGGTGAGGGAGATTCTACTTACACCACAATTTTACACCAATTTTCTTATTACACCATTAAGAAAAAATTAAAATTCTCATTACACCCTTTATAATACCAAAATTAACCCTAACTTAAACCCTTTTCAAAACCTTACCAATATTTCTCTTTAAACCTATTCTTTTTGAATTACTCTGGTGTCATGTTACCGAACACATTATATTTGTTCAGCCACCTGTTGCCGCAAGTACAAAGATACATTTTCCTTAAAACATCAATTTTCCCCTAAATTTATGATGGGTCTTGTAAGAACTTGAATTTTTAGACAACTAATTAGTTTGTTAATAATAATATTAAGTTAATTAGTAGTGATTATTAAACTATTAAATTATAATGTTAATAGCATCATGACTAATACCAATATTAAACTCCTTTAAATAAATTTATTTATCTTTCTGTGATTAAATTTCTGTATCTAAATATAGTTGTGGAAACTAAATGAGTTAAACAAATAATAACTAAGTTAGTTAGATGATAGTAGGGAGCAAAACATCTAGTGAATATGTTATATATACAATGATTTTATTTTGTACACACATACAATATATATATATATATATATATGAAATCAGATTTTGGGCAGGGAAATTCGGCCCCCTCCTTCCCAAGAAGGCTACTAGAGGCATGCATACAATTACACTCTAAGCCTATATATCATGTAGGTAATGTTTCCCAAGTGAAAAAATAAAAAATAAAATAATAATAATAAATAAATAAATTCTACCTCCAAACTCCTACAAATAAGAACAATATTCAGCCATTCTACTACTACGGCTGAGCAAAGAGAAGAAGAGAGAGAGAGAGAGAGAGAGAGAGAGAGAGTAGAAAAGAAAAGAAAAAGAGAGGAAGAGGAGAGGGTGCTTGGTGGTCACCATTTCAAAACGAATCTTGAGGATAGTTTGTAAAAAGTTTTGAGGTAGGAATACTCAACCTCTATCCTCCCTTAAATATTTTTTAACTGAATCTATATACTAAATATATGCAAGAGTATGCATTGTTAATACATACATAGCAAGAATAGGTCAATGCATGCTTATATTTTGATAGAATGAAAATTTCATGATTATATGATTTCTATTCCTTCTTGCAAGATGGTTTAGCAATTGATTTTATCTTCTTATGTGTTCAAATATTCTCCATTGTTTGAAAGAATCTTGCGTGAGAGTAAAATGAGATAAAGTTGGTTACTTATATTTGAAACTTATATTTTCTTCACTGTTTTAGATTTTATCGGATGAAAAACGCTCTAATAAATTGAAAAGAACTTGTGTTAAAAATCTGTTTTTACTAGGACTATATATAGGTGTTATATATCGTTTAAAAGTTTTATAAAATCATTGGACACCATTTTCCTACTGAAATAAATATATTTGTTCAAAGTGTTGCTTACAACACAGTAGGAACAGTGACTTCAAGTAGGTTCCATTTTCTCTAAAAATGTTATTTTTCTGCACGACCACTTGGGATAGTTAGATATAAGAGTTATCTTTCATTTTCTGCCAATTTCACAAAAAATGGATAAGTCTAAGAGGAGAAATTGCAATTTTACTAAAATGCGATAGAATCTGTCCAAGTTTCTTAGTAAAATTATTTGACCATCTTCCATTGGTTTTCAGTCTTCAAGCTCTTCTGTAAATATGTTATAAACTTAAATATATAGCAAAAAATTCTGACCTTACCTCTTTTTGACATCGTTTGAGGCCCTTTTTTATTTTTCAAACACAGAACACCTGTGCTGGAAGTTACTGTAACTCACTGTCCCAGAAACCAGTTTTTTTTCAAATTTTATTTCTCCATTTTAAAATCATTTTTAGCCCTGGTATTCATCTTGAAATATTTTTCTAACTCAATGAAATAGTACCAGTTAAAATATCGCAATAATTGAATTTCGTTTGGTATGGGTTTCATTATTTTTAGTCCGATCATTCAGTGCTGAAAATAAGAAGTGTGGGAAATTCTAAGAAATTTTGTGATGACTCCTAAGACATTCTGTAATACTTATTTTGATTTTCATATATGGTTGTGTTGTGCTATATGAACCTTATGTCACTGTGGTTTTCAAACTAAAACTCGCACATGCATCAAAATGTGATTCAACAAAGTAAAGAAACACAAAATTGAACCGATGCATTAAAGTTTAAAAGTGATGGGGTGAGCCGATTTAGAGTCTTGCGCAAGTGAGTTGCAAACCCTAACATGGCACGAGAAAGTATTTTGGCTCTTATCGGTATTGGCGATATAAGGTTGGTGATACGGAAATAAGGTTAACCTACTAACTTACTAAAGGTATCGGAAATAAGGCCAACCTACTAACTTATTTCCCAAACTAAGCCTAGTTTGGCCGAAATTCCCAGAATAAGTTGAAGCGTGTTTCCAAAACACGCTTTCAGCATGTTTCTGGCCCAGGCGCACAAAATGAATAAAATCATAAACGCGTGGTTACAAAACATGCTTTTAATTAAGAAAACGCTGTTCTTATTAGCGTTTTCATCTTTTAAAGAAATTCTGTTTTTAAAAGAAAGCGTGGTTACGAACCACGCTTTTAAAGAAATCTATTTTTAAAAGCAAGCGTGGTTAGAAACCACGCTTTTAAAGAAATTTGTTTTTAAAAGAAAGAGTGATTTATAACCACACTTTTAAAAGTTATATAAAATGGCCCACCCCCTCATTTGCAAACACGCTTTTTATACACTTCATTTTTTTCCCCCCGAACCAGTCTCCCTCTGTTCTCTTTCTGCTCTCACTCTCTCTCTTCGTGGGTTCTCTACTCTCACTCTCTTTCTGTGTGGGTTCTCTGCTCTCTCTCTGTAGGTCGCTCTCTGCTCTCTCTCTCTCTCTCTCTCTCGCTAGTTTGTGGACTGTTTGTCTGTCTGTCTGTCTCTCTCTCTCTCAGTTTGAATTTTATATGTGTTGATTTTGTTTGTGAAAATGTGAATGTGGGTATAATGTGGGTAGAATAGGGTTTGTGAATGTGAAAATGTTGTGAATTGATGAAAATGTTGGTAGAATAGGGTTTGTGAATGTGAAAATGTTGTGAATTGAAATTGATATCAATGTGGGTAGAATAGGGTTTGTGAATTGAAATTGTGGTTTTGAATTCACAGATTGAACCGTAGCCCTAGCCCTAGCCCTAGCCCTAGCCATAACCCAATTCTAGGGTTTCAAATTGAACCCTAGCCCTAACCCAAAGTTTGTAATGCAAATTGAACCCTAGTCCTAACCCAATTCTAGGGTTTTCAATTGAATTTGAATTCACAAATTAGGGTTAGGGTTTTTTTATTTTTTATTTTTTAATTCACAATTGAATTCTAGGGTTTTTATTTTTTGATTGTCAGACAAATGTTCACAAAAATAATAAAAAATAAAAAATTTAAACTCTCTTAAAACAGCTAATAAGAATCTTATAAAAATTGTAAATTCTGTATAAAAATGAGTGCAACAGAGAATGAATAATTCTTTTAAACTCTCTTAAAGACTTTTTTTTAATTATTTTTTATATTTATTAGTATTGTTTGAACATAATTACTAAAATTTGCTTATACGGATTAAGCTATTAAGGAATCATTTCAAGAACTCAAAAAGATAAAAATAAATAAATAAATGGTTTTGTTACTTCATAGTTTATCAAAATTCAGTACACAATTTTAAAAATATAAAATTATATGAAAACAATAATTTAAATGCAACAAAATTTCACTTAAATGTTACTCTTCTTATATTTTTAATTGCAAAGTTACTAATTGAACTTGTATAATGAAGCTTATCTATTATATCCTTTTCACTGGATAATATAATAAATTGCAAAATTACTAATTATGGGAAAATTATTTATAAGTCCTATTAGGGAGACTTATGCTACATATAGTCCTACTAAAAAACTTATGTTCCCATAAGTCTTGTGGGAAGTTTGTTGACACATTTACCCTCAATATTAGTTGTTAATATCATAAATAATAGTAAAACCATATATAGGAAATTGAATGTTACCATAGATCATATCTAGATAAACGTAACATAACGTAACACCTATACGTAACGTGACACCTACATAAACGTAACGTAACACCTATGATCTATGGTAACATGCAATTTCCTATATAGGAAATTGCATGTTACCATAGATCATATCTACATAAACGTAATATAACGTGACACCTACATAAACGTAACATGACACCTCTGATCTATGACAACATTCAATTTCCTATATAGGAAATTGAATGTTACCATAGATCATATCTACATAAACGTAACGTAACATGACACCTACATAAACGTAACGTGACACTATGATCTATGGCAATATTCAATTTCCTATATAGGAAATTGAATGTTACCATAGATCATATTTATATGAAACGTAACGTGACACCAACATAAACCAGGAATATTTTCACATTCAATTTAAAAAAATAAAAACTCATTAAGTTTGCGAAACGTAACGTGACACGTCACGTTATGTTTATGTAGGTGTCACATTACGTTACGTTTATATAGGTGTCACGTTACGTTATATTTACGTAAGTGTCACGTCATGTCACGTCACGTTTATGTAGGATCTTGTGGAATACATTCTTATCTAATAGGACTTGAGACTCTATAAGAAATTACACAGGACTTAGCCTACCATAAGTGTCTAAAAAAGGACTTATAAATAAGTCTCCCTAAACATTACTCTTTTTAATTTTTTTTTTTTTGTTTGGTTGCTAGCTGAATTAAAAATAATAATTTTGGACCTTTTGGATTTGGACTCCATTTGAGTGAGGCTTATTAAGAATATTTTAATTTTGAACTTAGTATAAAATGTATAAATTTTTTGGATCCCAATTTTTACGTAATTTAGAATTTAAACTTTTTGTTTTAAAATGATAGACTCAAAATTAAGAATGATAATGGGGCAGGCCAATGTAGGGATCCACTCATATCAGATTGAGAGAGATAAATACGGACGAGATAATTTTATAATCTTAAGGATGGCGGTATTAATAAAAATAAGAGACAATATAGTATATTATAGGTAATAATTTATAGGCCATGCTAAGGGTTGTTAATAAGTACCCATAACAAGATCAAAAAAATTATAATCCCAATACATTTTCCCATATATTCCAGAATATTTTTACACATTTCAGTACACTTTTAATATAAATGTTACACACTTTTTCAACACTATCAATAAGTGTTAGGGCTTATCTATAATAATAATAATAATAATAATAATAATAATAATAATAATAATAAGCCTTAGGGCTTTTATTAGCATTTTTCATAAATTATAAAAAATGAGACTTAAAAAATGTAAAATGAAAAATAAAGAAATGAAAATGAGTGTTTTAAGTATAATATTTAAGTGTTTTAGTCTTATTATATTTAAAAAAAATTAAATTATATATATATATATTATGTAAAACTATATTTGATTAGTATAATGGAGATGGGGGTGAGAATAGGAAAATGCGTCCCCACAGGTAATTCTATTTAAACATCCTTACTTATCTTAGTATATACCATTTATTCATTTTACATCATACACAAATTAAAACTTTTGATTTTGTCTCAATACACATCATTTTACACCATACACAAATTAAAACTTTGATTAGTATAATGGAGATGGTCTATGTCATGGATGCCGGACAAGAGGAGAGGAATGCTATGAAGGTGGTGATGATCAGAAAGGAGGGAGGTAACTGCCGGTGGTCAGAAATGGCAAAGGTTAGGGTTAAGTTGGAAGGGAGGAAGGGAGGGAGAAAAGGAGGGGTGTGTTGGTAATTTGATTGAAGGATAGAAATGTAATAATTTTTTTTTAAAAAAAAGATGTGTACTGAATTAATTAAGTGTGTGAAAATAGAATTTCCCCGTCCCCACCCTATTTTCTCATTGAAGTGATATTGGGAAAAATTACCATCTCTATTCAAAACTCAATTAAGTTATTATATTTGAATTTTGTATGTAATTTATTTAATTTTTTAGGTACACTGCATGGAATAGAATAGTGTGGTGTGTTCCTATGGGCTGGATTGAGATTTTTCTTCTATGTGGACCTATGATGAGCTCTTGCCATAAAAGTTCTTGAAGTGGACAAGTCACAAGTTTTTTTTTTTTTTTTTTTTTTTTTTTGTAGTATACCAGTTTTCTAACAAATGTAAAATATACCTAATTCATGTAACTCAGAAGTAGGTGCAAATGTTATGAATTTATAATTTTATATTTGAATTTTTAGATAGTTTTTGATAAATAAAAAGAATTATTTAACAATGTTAGTCGGTTTGATTAATAAGAAAAAAAATCATTTAGCAAATATTAAATGTGATAGTGATTGTATACAGGGAGCATTCCTTTTTTTTTTTTATTTTATTTTTAAATGTGACATCCTTCATTTATATAATAGAATACATTGCATGCCTATATGTGTCAAAATTACAATATCAAATTTAAATTTTAGTACAAGTCTTAATTTTTTATTTTTATATTTATTTTTTTTATGAGAAAACACAAGATTTAATATATTATACATCTAACAATAAGTCATCTAATAAAATAAATCTGAGTACAAAATATAAAATAAATCCTAAATGGAGAAAAAAAACCTTCAGGCAAAAAAGATACGAGTCTCCACATAGGGAGTAAAAAAAAACTCTATGCAGAGACCTCTATAGAGAGAGAGATTATTGCAACACAAAACAAAAATAAAAAACAAAAAACAAAACGATCACCACCAAATAAATAATACCAATCACCTTAATGATTTGGTCATTGTCACTGATAGCTTTGATACTTTAATTCCCGTATCTACGTTACAAAATAAAATATTTTGGATCTGAGATGGTTGCTTAGCGTATGACAACGTGTTTAACAATATCGAATCTCGATTATGAATTAGATCCGAGTCAAGATCTGAAAGCTTCCTTAGTGGTAAGCCAATGATGGAGGCAACAGGAGCGATAGTGGCTAGTATGGTGATATAAACAACAGGAGAAAAAATAGAGGGGGGAGGAATGTCAAAAATACCACCCTTTCCTCCCTAAAGAGCATATAAAAGAAAGAGTGGTTAGAATTTGTTAGGGAAAGAAACGAAATATGATTTCTTTACGAGTTTTACTAATGTGTTTTTAGGTCATCTATTAAGATGTTTAAAAAGGTTATACATTTTTCATTACACATAATTTTTCATGCAAAATATAATCAAAATGACATAACTTGACAATATTACTCCAACAATAAATATCTTTTACACTAAAAAGTAAAACACAACAAGAAAGAAAAAAAAGTATTATTTTAAAATTTGGTATTATCATAATTTGGCTTAAAAACAACATACCAAAATAATTTTAACTACAATTTGAAAATAATAAATTTTAAATAATTTTAACTACTAATTTTTCAGTTTTAACTACTAATTTTCAGTATTTAATTTTCATTTTTATCAAACACCAGCTAAATTTGAATAATATCTTATGTCTAATTAATGCATTGATTTAATCAACCCATAATTATTGTTTATGCCAATACATTGATTCTATATTATCATTGTTAATTGGGTAAATTGCACCCACCTCCTTTAAGGTTTGGAAAAAATACAATTTGTCTTACACTTTAAAATTATATATAAGAAAATTCTCAATTAGTGTGATAAATTTTTCATCGTGTCTAAATTGAACAGTGGTATCTAGACTATAGGTTCTACCACAGATCTCATTTTGATGATTTACTTTTTTATTTTTATTTTGTAAGCCCTCGTATATATATTATTCATAAGAAAATCAAATTAATTCACATTTATTTTAAAAAAAATGATGACTAGTATAATTTTAATTTTCTTTTAAAAAACAAACATAATGAAATTATAAGATTATAATTGTCGGATCAATTTAATTTTTATATGAATAAACGACACATAAAGTAAATAAAATAAACAAATTAAATCATTAAAGTAAGACCTGTAATAAACCTCACATGCTCAGATTACATTGTCTATTCTACAATGTGAACTGGATACAAGTCGAATCCTTTATTAACACCTCTCGATATAGTGTTGATCGGATTCAATAATAATTTTATTATTAAAAAAAAGGACATATTTAATATTTTTCTTATATATTTTGCTCATTCTGTATATATTTGATATATCTAATTGGAAGGGTTACACCAATGATGAGGACAATGAATTATTTTAGAGCCCATCCACATTGACTAAGAGTTGTTCCATATTTTTTGGTCAATGATTGTTGTCTTTGTTGAACCTTTAGTCACTGTGAAGTAAAAATTCGTAATGAGACAATGAGATGCCCATACTCCAGGACAAAGCCTCAAATACAAGCTCAAATGTCACTAAAGTTGTCTAAATAATTGCACCTTATATAAATATATACTTGTTTGTTGCTCTGATATGATATATTTGGGTTTGACTATTACTTTTGTGACGCCAATTTTCCAGTACATCATTAAATGGTCAGTGATTAATATTGGGTCAACCATTGGGTCTACTATAATTATCTTCATATAATTGTACTTTTGAAATATTGGGAATGGAATTGTTTTAGGGGTAGGATAAAAATAAAAAAGTGTTTTCCTTGTCTCAACTCTCATCTCATCGCAACTTTCTACTATTTGATAAATCTATTATATATATTTTTTTATTTGAAAACGGATATATATATCCTACTTAAAATAAATGAAAAATATGTGTACCTACTGAATATGCAATTTAGTATCATTCTGTTAATAACTTAAACTGTTTGTTTGATATTAGACCAATTCATTTGACTCAACTTGAAAATATTACGAGATGAAATTGATAAAATTAAAACTTAAAACATCAAAGTAGTACAAAACTCATATTTTAACAACTATAATTGCATTTCATCATTTCTTATTTAGTGGTCTTGAAGTAATGTTTCACATTCTATGGTATATCATTCCATACCATTATACATTTAGTGGTCTTGAAGTAATGTTTCACCTCTAGAGTTTCTTGTATCCTGGAAAATATAAAATGACAAAAATGAGAGGACTGATTTTTATAGAAAAATATCACTTATGATATGAGCCACATTCATCAACTAGACAGCTCAATGAAACCCTCACCTTTTCATAGTGCCTTTCTTGGAGAGTCATCTCCTCAAACTTGTCATGCCCCCATTTCCTGTTGTCTTTTGACTCCCACAACTTCCTTCCACCAAGTGTCCGCCTAAACAAATTCAAATAACTAACACAAAAATAAAAGCAGGTTTATTTAAAAAAATCAAATCAACACTGAAATATTACCAAAACAAAGAAGAAGAAATATGGAAAAAGAAAAATTTACACTTATCGTGCACCAGAGTATGATGTTAATGGTAATAAATAATGAAAAAAGCAGAACACAGGAGTTCCATAGACAGTTATGTCAAAACAAACCAACATTCTTTATGTGTTGTAAGCTTTTTTCTTAAAAAGCTAAAAAATCCAAAACATAATAATTATTTTAACTCATATTTTAATTAAAAAATCAATAATGATTGTTGGATTACAATTGCTGATTACTTAAATAAAGTTCTTGACTCACAAGTAATTGTAATTGAATGAGTTAAAATCCATATAATTCTTTTAGAAGTAAAATCCAATATAAGTATATTTTTGATATTTTAATATTTTTTGTTTCATTGAAACAAGTATATGGAGAGTATTCCAATTATCTTCTACTGGGGGGAAAACACAATTCAGGATCCCGATGAAGGTATGTCATATGATGCTGAGCCGAAAGTGATATATGGGGTGTAACTTGGCACCACGCTTAAAAATTTGGAAGAGATGTTCATGTCCAAGGTGGCAAGTTACGGTGAAAGTGTCCGATTGAACTTCAAATGTAGATATCTTTATCGCCAGTGGCAAGTAATTAGCAAATACAAGATATTACAGATCAATGACGATGAGACGTTGAACACCGTATTAAGTATCGGTGCAAGTTTCCAATCACCAAATTGTTTGGAAGTGTACATTAATAAAGAGGTTGTACACAATGTCCAGAATATGACACAGATGGATTCTCGTCCCTTCACTACATTGCTTACACAGGGGATTGACACGACAGCGTTTTGGTCTCCTATGTATGCATCAGATCAATGTTATGCAGTGGGCTATACACAACAGACATTTGAGGGCTATGGTGTGGAATCAAGTTCACGTGGTAGATATGATTACGAATTTCACAATAACACAGAAGATGTGCCCACCTACAGCCATCATACTACTCCAGTTGAAGTTGTTGGGAATATGGCAGAAACGATGAACTATGTGTAGTTTGCTGACAATATTGCTGACAATGACATGTATGGTCTTAATGTCGCCCTAGACGATGATGAAAATGAAATATGTGATGAAGAAAATTTATTGGCCGGATCAGATGATGATGATGAAGAAGATGATGCCGACGACCCAGTTGACCCTGAAAATGTCCCCATTCCATCTAGACCTGAAATCCCTTTCTATGAGAACATTCACATGGGTGGTGATTTTGACATGAGTAGCCGTGATGTCGTTCCCCGTAACCAGATCTGGAACACTGAAAATCCAGAGTTGGACAAAGGATGGTTTCGTCGATAAGAAGCAACTTCTACATGCTGTGAAATTGTACCACGCAATAAATAATCAAGAGTATAAGGTTGTAACCTCCAAACGAGACCTTTGGGTGTCTGCTTGCAAGCACGATTGCAGTTGGTGGTTGCGTGCATTTCTTAATAAGAAACATGGTCTTTTTGAAATAAAGCAGTACAGGGGTCCTCACCATTGTTTATACCCACGAATGAACAGGGACCACACTAATATTGACTCCAGTTACATTGCTTCTCATCTTTTGGGATAAGTTGTGGTGAGTATAAAAATAATTTATATATATATATATATATATGTGTTGTTTATAGTGTTCACACCAAAATAATCCAACTCATATATGATGATATGTAGATGAACCTTAATGCCAATAAGAAATGCCAATTAGAATATCAAAAAGACCATGAACTAACAGTATATCATACAAGAAGGCGTGGCATGCAAGGAAAGGCAATTAGAATGGTATCAGGGGATTGGGATGAATCATATAGATAGTTGCCTAAATTCATGCATGCATTACAGACATCTAATCCTGGCACCATCGTTCAATGGAAGCATAGATATACTGAAGGTACAACTATTATGCCCGTCTTCCACTTTGTTTTCTGGTCTTTCAAACCCGTCATTGATGGATTCAGATATTGTAGGCCTATTATAACCATAGATGGTACATTCTGATACGACAAATACACTGGTGTGTTGCTTGTAGCAACGATCATCACTGCCAATGGCAAAGTATTACCGCTTGCATTCGCTGTTGTCGACAAGGAGAGTTTGGAGTCTTGGTCGTTCTTCATTTCAAATATCAGGGAACATATTGTCATGGACCGACAGGGAGTGACTTTGATATCTAATCGAGCTGAGAGTATTTTAGCTGCTGTGAGGCGACATTGGCTGAATCCCTCGCTCCAATTTGTTGGATATCATCGGCACTACCTTCAACATGTTTGTAGTAACTTTAACACAAAGTTTAAAAATAAGGAGCTGAAACAACTTCTATGGAAAGCAGGGAGTGCTCATCAACAACGAAAGTGTAATGCTTACTTAGAACAGATACAGGCTATTAACCAAGATGCCATCGATTGGGTCTGCAAGATGAATCTTGTGGAGTGGGCCCTTGCGTATAACGGTGGATATCAGTGGGGGGTATTGACCAGCAATGACGCAGAGTGTTTCAACAGTGTCTTGAAAGGTGCAATGAACTTACCTATCTCAACTATGGTTGAGTTTACATTTCGACGGCTCGTAAAATATTTTGATGAGATGGAAGCCCAAGCAGAAATAGATGCACAGAATGAGTTCCAATACCCTAGAGAGATGCAAAAAACTATCGAGGAGGGCATCGCAAGGGGAAATACTTTCCAATTGATATCGTACGACAGGTTAGTTTGTAATGTAAACTAAATTGTGCTTATTATGTTGTGAAGTTAATTATACCTAAAAACATGAACTTGATTAGTTTCTATCAATATTGTCTGATAGGTTCCGCCGCGTATTTGAGGTGCAAACATCTTTTCGCCATGGACGAGGTCGCAATACACAGATTGTGCGCATGAATCAACCCATGTGCAGTTGTGGCAAATACGAGATAAGACACTATCCATGTTCCCATATGCTCGCTGTTATGTCTGAATGCGGTGACAATCCATTCGAGCACATTGATCCAGTATATAGGCTTCCTGTATACATGAGGGTTTAGGAAACTAAATTCAATCCAATACCGCATCAAGATTATTGGGATGATCCGCAGTGGACCTTAATGCTTAATGTACTTCGTCTGCGAGAAGTAAAACGGGGTCGTAAATCTATGTCCCGTATTCCAAATGAGATGGATATATCAGATAGGCATTTGACTGCTCGTTGCAGTGAGTGCTAGCAGACAGGTCATGACAGGCGAACATGTCCAGCGTGGCTTGGTCAATGAAGACTATGTAATGCTTACATGAGTTTCGTGAATTGTGAAATTGTAAAATGGTTGCGCTTTTTAATTGTGAGATTGTAATTGGACAGCCCATGTGAATTTTTAGCTTGTAATGCAAATGACCCCATGTTAAACTATTAATTAATTATATTTACTAATGTTTTAGAGGTTAGACCAATTAAACATTTTGCAAACCCTAAAGTCATTTTCTTAATTTGAACTCTAAATAGATCATTTTTAATTTTTAATTCTTTATATATTGTAATTGTTTTATATTAAAAAATTTATAACTAATAAAAAAAATATACTAATAAGCAAATAAATTAAACTAAATATGTATGCAAAAAAATTTAACTGTAGCACATAGGCATAGGTTTTTTTTATTGTGTACTTGATTGAAAATGTGTATTACAAAATTCTATACTTAATCAAATAGTTCTTCTACCATTTGAAAATTTAATATTTATGAATAAATTTAATATTTTCAAATGTTCCAAGCAGTTTTCACATTTACAATTTATGAATAAATTTATGTAATTTAAAAATTTTATACTTTATTGAAACTTTTAGCATTACAAAATCAATAATTAAGTTTTGTCAAATATGCCATAAATGTAATCATCAACTTATTTTTGAAACAAAATTTTCTCATTCAATTTTTTGGCAAATATTTGTGTAGGAAAACTATCCACATGTTACTGCACTATGTTCATGGTCATTATTAAGCTTATGTAACTGAGGCCCTAAAATTATTTTGAAAAAGATTTCTATATACTAAATAGCATAGATAACGGTAGGTTCTGTTGAATTGTTTATCATATTTAATGACACATAATTTTAAATCTTAAAGTAGAAATATATATATATATATATATTTTAAAATAATAAATTATGGAAAAATTAGAGTTTTTTTTTTTTTTTTATGATTATAATTAGATTTTAGTGAATTGCTTCCATATTAGTGGCATACAAATTTATAATTTTAAAATAACCGAGCACATTTTTCTTTTAGAAGTTGTCATGTATGGAATAATTAAAGTTTAGTTGTTATAGTTAAATTACAGTTAACCAATAGAATTTTTTTATATAAAAATTAATTACATTTTAGTGAATTGTTTCCATATATAGTATCACACAAATTTAAATTTTGAAATAGCTGAGCATACTTTCCTTTTGCAAATCGTAATTTATGGAATAATTACAGTTTTTTTGTTATGATTAAATGAGGGTTTTATTGTTATGATCTAGTATTTCACTTGTACAGGCTTCATGACATATCTACCAGAGGAGGTCCCACTTCTCATTTATCCACATCAGGCCGACAGTATATGGGAGCATCCGGTATGCAATAACGTTTGTTGGACTTTACGTTTACAATTAAAATACCCTTCATTTTGTTTTATCTTACGTAATAATGCTATTATTTAAACTAGTCATTCTGTTATGCAGGAGGAGGCAAACACAATGTTGACATGCCGCCAGGCAGATTCTGGCCTATGGGAGCATCTGTTGGACCATAGAGTCCTGCAGTATATACTATGTGTAGGATTCTATGGTGTCTACCGTGTCGGTTATATTAGACTGGACCACCCACTCATCACTACTCTGGCTAAGAGGTGGCGCACAGAGACTCATACATTCCATTTTCCAATCGGAGAGGCCACGGTCACATTGCAGGACGTATCTGTCCTATATGGTCTACAAATTGACGGCCGAGCAGTTACTGGTATTGACCCATCATTGACGAGGGACCAGTGGATAGCTCTATGTGGTAAGCTATTGAGAGTAGCACCTACACCTGTAGACTTACAGGCAGGTAGATTGAGGGTGAGGTGGCTGGTCGAGCATTTTGGTCCTTTTCCAGAGCAGGCTCCAGATGAGTTGGTACAGCAGCATGCCCGAGCATATTCTGTGGCTTATTGGAGGGGTACTTCTCCCTGATAAGTCACAGAACCTGCTCAAGCTTATGTACTTCCCACTGCTGAGAGACATCGACGAGATCAGTGAGTACAGGTGGGGTGGCGCGACTTTGGCATGCTTGTATAGGATGCTGTGTCGAGCAGCTCAGGTGGGTGCGAAGGAGATTAGAGGACCACTTGTCTTGCTACAGGTTAGTAAGAATTTTAGTACATGTCAATTCATGTTGTATGACATATATCAATATTGTAATTGGGTTTAAACTATTGCAGATTTGGGCGTGGGAGAGATTCATTCGCATTGCCCCGTCTAGGCGGCAAGTGGTTGCTCCTGGTGAGCTTCCCATGGGCCAGGGAGACATGCAGTTGCCACTCGGACCTCGAGGCAGCCGGTGGAGGGTTGACTTCGGCCACCAGGTCGTATCGACCCACGCAGTCGTCGTTTATAAAAACCAGTTCTACCGGATGATCGAGGGCGAGGTATGAAATTTAGTGCATTTTAGTTGTCTAGTTCATTGTATATGTTTTGAGTTCACGAGTGAATTTTAATATACTTGTTGTTGTTGTAGTTTATATGGTAGCCTTATGTTGGGGTCCTTAGTACGCTCTCAGACTACTGCGGACTAGGTCGGGAGATATGGATGGCGAGAGTGCCACTTATTTGTTTTGGCATGGTTGAGTGGTATCTCCTTGATTATGTCCTCCGACAGTTTGGTCGGGTCCAGTCCGTGCCGGACCGGTTTGACACCTAGTGGCGGTTGCATGCGACTGATAGGCGTGGCCGAGCTGGCACTAACTGGAGTCTGTTTTATATGCGGTATATACAGCAGTGGGATGCCCATTAGGACACTATAATACAAGCTGACTAGAGCGATGAGGTACTTTCTTCGTCCGACCCTTACATGTTGTGGTATCGGCGACATACACGTCTACTAGTTGGTAATCCGAGCCACCTGTCTGAGTCCGAATATCAGGGAGTTGGACCTTCTCTTGAGGCATTGGTGAGTATCATAGTATGTGTCAGATAATTATTAAGATCATAATTGATTTACTTTCAGTCAACTGTAGCCTAATACGTCCGAATTTTTGTTTAGGTGGTTAGAGCTGGAGGTCATATCACTTGGCTGAGGATGCCTTATTGAGACGTGATGGACAGCATGTCTTGCAGGCTGTTGGAGAGATCCGAGACTTATTGTACGAGGCGATCCAGCATGCTCATCGGGGGGATCGTTTACATTTTGGCCACTAGTGCAGCAGCGGCGGCTCCAGATACATCAGTGCCATCTACGTCAGTGCCTTCCACTTCAGCGCCGGCCACATTAGGTCCTTGGACATCAGTGACCCCACCGTATGCTACCCCATACATATCTCCAGATTCCCTCCATGTACATCCTACCCAGCATACTCGCATACCTTATGTAGCTGACACTGATTGGACACTTTCCCGATACATGCATGAGGTTGTTACCCCACCCACCCAGTTACCACCACCACACAGTTCAGGTGTGTGTAGTGTTGGAGTTGATACATGTACATCACATATTCCCACATTACATACACTTACTTTTGTGGGGACTAGTTCGACCACGACCACGACTACACATGATGCAGTTCTCACTGACATCTTCCACGCTTAGGATGAGGTCCATATTAAGGCCCCCTAGAGCGTGAGGGAGAGGCCTAGGTTATGGTCGTGGCGACGTTGCGGCCGAGGTCGGGGTGCGGGCAGAGGCAGAGGTCAAGGTCCAACTACAAATCGTGATACAGTTGCACCAGATGAGGGAGTTTCACAGCCTCACAACAGTATCCGATGTTGGGCCAGAGAGAGGATCAGAGGCAGCACAGGCAAGAGAGGGAAGGTTACAGTCACAGGCTCCACAGGCAGTCGCTGGAGGGCCACATGCAAGGGAGGGAGCGCCATAGGATCCGCATTTGCGATTGGGGAAGCCACATATTCAGAGAGTCTATGGCAGGAGACCGAGGAGGAAGGTCCACAGTCGGGGTTGTGGGACTGGGGGCAAGTTAGGGCATTAGAGGGTGTGATATGGAGTGTATAGTATTTTTTATTTATAGTTTTTGTTATAGTTTTTGTAAATCAAACTTGTACAGAGGATGTAAATGTGCTATATTTATTTATTCTAAAATATAATTTGACAATTTTTTATTCTTACTTATTCTGAGGCTTTCCTAAATACTTCAAATATTCAAATCATGATGTCACAATGGGTTTAAACAGGGTGATTATATACATAAGAGATTGAAGTTGTGCTGTATTTGGTACCATATGGATTTTCGTTTTACAATAATAAATTGTATAATTTTTTAAACAGGTTTTTTTTTTTTAAGAACAATGAATTATTTCTTTACAAAAAACAAATAAATAAATAAATAAATTTTATTTCTTATTCTGTACTTTTTTTCCCAAAGAATTTGATAACATAATAGAAAAATTTAAGAACACTTTTTTTTTGAAACACACACACACAAATTTAAGATTAAGAAAATCCAAAAAAAAAAAAAAAAAAAAAGGTAACAGAACCTAATATATAATAGAAATTTTAAGAACATTGATTTTTTTAAACAACACGCGCGCACACATACATACAACATTAAGAAAACAAACACACAAATTTTTTATACTTTGCTTTTTTTCCCCCAAAAAACCTGATTACATAATGAAACTTTTTAATGAAGAAGATAAAAATTATAATTAACAATATTACACTTACCGTGCAAGATGAGCAGTAGCTATATATTTTGAACAACCACTTTATCAACTTGCAACAAAACTATAAGATTGCAAGTTCTTCAATAGTCTTTCTCCACAAAAAAAAAAAAAAAAAATAAAATAAATAAATAAAAATAAAAAAAAAAAATAGAAAGAAAGAAGAAAGAAAAGTTCTTGAATACTTGAATAGTCTTTCTCCAAAAAAAAAAAAAAACAAATTTTAGTTTTTGAATAGAGTGAAGATGATGAACTGTGGAACTTACACAGCAGTTTGTTATAAATTTAAAATATAAAAAAAAAATTAAAAAAAAAAAGAAAGAAGATGGTGAAACTTGGAAATGCACAGTAGTTTCTAAAATGTGGGAAGTGGAAAAGTGGAAGTTATTTACTGAGTTAGTAATTTACGATTTGACCCTTAATTACAAATTGATATAAGTTTTAAAATAATAGATTATTTAACAAGTTATGGTCATTTTAGGAAAAATAGAAAAAAAAATTGTAAGCCAGGTTTCATGACACAAAAATTGGTGTTCCCCTTTAATAATAGAATAGATTAACCCCCGAACTGGACCAACAACTTGCAAATGAGATTGTTTCTACAGCTCCCAAATTCTGTAATTTGCCAACCCCATATTCCTTCATTCCCATCATCACTGTGGCCCTCTTCACTCGAAGAACCCCAACCCCCTCTACTGGACCCTCAGCCATTTGCCTTTGACGTTGTGTCGTTCCCTAAAATCTGATTTTTGTCAACAGCCCACTCGTTACCACCATTGGACTCGCTATTTTTATTACAACTCCAGATATTAGTGGGTGACTCATTCTCATGCCTGGTTTGAGATTGTATTTCAACTTTACTCCTCTCAGTATTTGAAGAACCCCAACCAGCAGAAGTTTTTGACTGAGGTACATGCTGTACATCTTCTTACTTGACTGTGGGTGACTCATTTTCATGCTCGATTTGAGATTGTATTTCAACTTTACTCCCTCAGTATTCGAAGAACCCCAAACAACAGAAGTTTTTGACTGAGGTACATGTTTTACATCTAGGTAATTGACTGTGGGTGTGTTTCACAGTATTGTCTGCGACTGAGAAAATAATTTTGATTTTATCTCATGTAACTTAGCTCATGGGCATTTCAAATTATGGGCATTTCAATATTTATTTTTGATGACATTAGCAGCTTCAGTTAGTTAGGTGGACAACAGTACAAAAATGAGAGAATCTTGATATTGTCTGTTAAAGTAGGGCAGACTTCTATAATTATTAAAATTACAGGAGAGATTTCTGTATTTGTCAAAAATCTCAAGGGAGGTAAGTGTAATTTACCGAATACAAAAAGAAGCAGAAAATGCAAAGAGGAGAAAAGGGGATGACTATGAAGTTTCATAAAATGAAAATAAGATAAAATATAGGTTGTAGTGCCAATCTTCTTTATATATCAGGTGGCCATTTTATTATTTTGTTTTGTTTTGTTTTGAACATTGTTTTGGTGAAAAAATCAACGATAGTTTTGTAGGTCAAAGTGAGTTGGAAGGTTGTGTATTTACTTGCACTCTGTTTCATAATTGTTTATGAACAGTATTGCTTTAAAACAAAGAAAATTAAAGCCTTTGTTTCATTTTATGATTTAATTTATAATTTTTCGCAAACACCAATTTGTACTAAAATCGTCAGTTCGAAGTGACTACTTACTGTATTAAAAAAGCAAACATCAAAAAACAGTTTACTGTGGCGATGTGACAACTCACTGCATTATTGATTAATTTGATAACTCACTGCTCGAATATAAAGGGATTGTATTGTGAAAAAGACGACCCATAATTATTATTTTATCTGACAACCACGTCCTTTCATTTTCTGCTTTCGTTTCTAACTTTATGGAATTGTAATTTTGGTTTGCAAGTGCATGTCCGATGCAACTACTCACTGCGACACCAAAACAAGCCATGTTACTTGAGCTTGTCATAGTGGGATGAGGGGTGTCAGAAAAGCAACTATAATGAATTGAATGGTGATTAAGTCTGCCAAAGTGACTGCATCACGGGTACACAAAATCACGGACAACATATTACTCAGGATTGCATGAAATGAATAAGATAAAATAATATCACGGGTATTACTTCTTCTACAGTGCCCTAACATCTCAATTATCGTCACCATGTCATCTCTTTTGCATGTCTATAAATAGCACTACCCCAAGTATGATGTTTGTTCAAGTCATAACAATAGTAATATATCTACAATTATATTATTATTATTATTATTATTATTATTATTATTATTATTATTATTATTTATTTATTTATTTATTTATTTTTTTTATTTATTTTAATTTTGTGAACAATGTCTTCAGAGGTGCAGGAAGTTCGCGCCATCAAAGAAATCCAAAAGTGTGGCTACTACCTCCATTTACTTATGACTAAGAGCGAAAAGTACTCGAGTCCGAAGGATTATTATGCTGGCATCCGAGCAGAATGGGCGTTCAGGGTAACAGAGCAAGAAGGATTGTTTAATGATTTACGTAACTTTGGGGCACCGGTACCTCATCGTCGTTCATTGACCATGGCTAGACGAAATGTGAGTGACTATGAAAAAGCAGTTACTAGAATTAAAAAGGAGAACAACAGAATGTTGATGCGAAGATGTCGACATTTCATGCTTCAGCTAGCCACCAAAATGGCAAAAGCAAGCAACAAAGAATTGACAGTGATTGAGTTAAATAATGTCTTAAACAATGAAAAATATCTCTCTGACTACTACATGTCAGATGAGGAATGAGAAATCAAACACCTTTATCTTTCATATATGTTTGTATGTTGTGTCATATCTTCGTTATTGGGGTGTAAGACAATGTTGTTGTTCATCTAGCTTACGGATGTATTTCAACTATTTGTTATATAAAGCTGAAGTTTATGAAATCACTATATTTATAAGTACACATGTCAAGATTCGTTACAAATTTCTCTTCCTATTGATAACTCATGTATAAGCATTGCAAAGCCATTACAATGAATGAAAACGTTTGGTATATATGCAACCAAGTTCATTCAGTATCATCATTATATTCCACTTCAATAATGCATAAAATCATGAAAGCCTAGTTTAATTAGCGTTCTTCAAAATAACAATAACGGAGAGAAAGCAAAGGTAATTGTTATTTGTAGAATTACAAGAACTATTCAAAAACTATTGAAATTTCTCCCTTCATTGATAAGTTGTAGATATGCATTACAAATCCATTACAAGATAAATGGTTTGGTCATTCATCCAAACAATTTCATTCATTATCATCATCATCTGACATCTCAATATCAGATTCATACATAGTATCCATGCTCCAGGTGAAGTACTGGTGCGCAATATCCATTAACCAATCTTCGGCACACTCATTTGCGGTCTTCATTAGTTTGGATCTTTGCAAACGTTAGGTCATGCGATTAACTTTGTCGCGGATACGATGCAATGCCCTTTGCAATAACTGTTGAGTGTCAATTGGCATACGCATGGCTAACCGACGATGAAATTTAATATTAACTTCACGACATAGCTCAACGAGAACATTTGCTCGAGTTATGCGAAATTCCCACTCAGCTCTCATGGTATTGACGGTGGCATGTGAGTAACGCAAATTTGGATTTAATGGGTATTGAAATTCATTTCCATCTGCAACCTAAGGGCGACCTATTGCTGAATATAGATCAACCACTTATATCTCATGATGATACCGCTCAATATATCTATAAAACTTTTGTTGTGGTATGATGTGATATTTATACCACATATACACAGTTGTTGTAACATGCACAAATTTAAAATGGAGATGGACGCAAGTATTCATGTCTTATAAACTCTAAACTCACATGCCGACAATGAAGTATTGATACTTCAGGAAGTTCACATGGTAACTGTATGTTTCAAATTATTGTAAAAGAGTTGTCACGTCAACCTTTATGACCTGAACAACTATGCATCAACTTTATAGGAGTTGTCACTTCGACTTTTATTGACTACTCAGTGCATATCTGAAGGTTTTAAGCAAAGTTCAAATCTGCTTAGAAATTTAATTTCACTTTTCCGCTTACAAATATAATTCAATTTATTTTTCATTATACAATAGTTTAATTTCACTTTTTACCTTACATATTTAATTTAATTTAATTGGAGAAATTTAACCAATTTAATTTCATGTTAACTATGTGTTGATTTAAATCGGTGTTGTTCTTGTTTACATACTAGGCTAGCTTTTATCTGTAACACTTTCAAGTTCTATACATCGAAAAACCCATCTATAAGTACTCTATTACAAATTAATCTTCAATTAATTCTAACTCTATAATATTTTCTCTTCAAGGTTTATGAATCAATTTGAAGCTGCATAGGGTGGCTTTTTAAACACAAAAGGTCTAATTGCTTTGTTGTTTTGTTCTGACACCCCCTCATCCCATTATGAATTGCTGAAGTTCACATGGGCACAGTAGCTATGGTACGACCTCTTGCTTTTTTCATACAGTGAGTAGTCTCGTCAAAGTTGTCGCAGTGATACGTCCAACATTTCTCAGCCATGCAGTGATGCAGTGACTTTAACAGACATAATAAATTAAAGGACTCAATGAAATAGCCAAGTTCACATGGCCACATGGGCACAGTAGCTTTGTTGTTTTGTTCTGACACCCCTTCATCCCATTATGAATTGATGAAGTTCACATGGGCACAGTAGCTACGGTACGACCTCTTGCTTTTTTCATACAGTGAGTAGTCTTGTCAAAGTCGTTGTAGTGATACGTCCAACATTTCTCAGTCATGCAGTGATGTAGTGACTTTAACAGACGTAATAAATTAAAGAACTCAATGAAATGGCCAAGTTCACATGGCCACAGTAAACAGCGTACGGATGATTGGTCTTTTTTGAAAAAGTGAGTAGTCACCTTTGAGTGACGATTGAAGTACTGATTGTATGGAGCGTGTTTAGCATTGATTGTTTATTACTCATAAATATGTGGGCTTTTAATGGCATGTGACTTTGTGCAGCATGACTTAGATGCTTTGTTTTTTCCTCACATTTCAGATTTGAATTATTAATCACATTAATACGACCACATGGCAATAGTGTTGACAAACAACTATATAAATGACTAAAGGAGTGATGGTAAACACACAACCTTTCACTCAGTTCTCCCTAGGAAACTATCATTCATTTATTGAGTAAAAATCAAATGGAGTATACATTCACGGCAGAGGGTAGGAATAGCAGAGGTGAGAGTTCATGACGAGGAAGAGGAACAGGAAGGGGACTCGCAGGGGGTAGGAACTTCGAAAGAGGTGAGAGTTTACGCCGAGGAAGAGGAACGGGAAGGGGAAGTGGCGATGCTGAAGTTGAAACACCGTTTGCTTTGTTAGAGCCTCTTGTGCTTATCATAATAGGTTTGGGAAGTGACATTTTGTCATGCCCAAGTACTATCGAGATCCATGTGGTTTCGTAGAGGATCCATCTGTCAATCAAACATGATATGGTTTAGCAGACGCTACACTTCTGAAGTGGCCCGCACTATTTATAGAGCACGTGCAAATGGAAAGATTATGTCGGGAAAATCGACTGAAGGTGTCGAAAGCACGTTCAGTTGAGATCCAAAAAGAAGATCCAGATAATGTTGATCGACTATGTGAAAGACTTCGACGTGAGATTTCTCAAATGCGCCGTAGGTCAGCCCGCGATATGAAACTATCTATACTTAAGTCGGATGCCAAGAAGAACGGAACATCACCAAATGGTGAGGCTATCAAGGTTGTTAGGGAGGATCCTGCACTTCTCTCTGACCCTGAGCTCTCAGATTGTTCAGACTCTGAGATTGTCGATTTGAGCGAGGATTAGGCATTTATCTGTCTACTAAATTATATTAGGTTATCCATAATTATGTATTGTGTGTGTTAAAATAACTTTTTCGACAATGAGTTTGTGAAATGTTTGTCTAATATTTGTCTATGTAACTGTTAAGTATTGTACTCGTCGCTTTATTTTATGTACTGTGTTATGTTGAATGTTTCCACAAATTATTTTTGTGGGATACTTATGTTTGAACTAGTTACATCGTTCTGAAGTGTTATAAGTGTTATAGTCATACCTTTATTTTGTTTTCCTGTTTGTAGTAGTAATTAGCAAATTAGATATTTTGTATATGCTGTGTGAAGTTTTATTTAAATATTTCTTGATAACAAATATTTAAGGGAACAACAAATATTTAGTTTTGAAAATTCTGTGAAAGTAGGCTTAGTTTGGGAAATAAATTAGTATAGGGGCTTAGTTTGGGAAAAGCCCCAACAAAATCTCTCCGAAACTGCGCAAAATGTTCTCTGGGGAGGGTGTGTGTCTCGAGGCCATTATTTTCTTCTTCTTTTTTAATTTTTTGTTTTTATTTTTGTCCATCATCGATCTTTTTTAAATTATATTTGAATTATATAACAAAATAAAAATTTAATTAAAAAATTTATATTTAAATAAAAATTAAAAAAAACAAAATAATCAGGTAAATTAAGCAAATATTTAATTTATATTTTTCATATTTTTTTTTTACTTTTATATTTTTAAAGTCATAAGCGGTGATTATTGATTCAATAGTAAAATCTTAGTCTAATAATCTTTGATATGATGTTTATACTTGCTTGTTTGTGGTTTTCTTTTTATTTTTTTATGCCACATCATTACAGCTTAAATCAGAACTCTAGTTTTAGAGTTCTTAATCACTACTCTTTAGACAATTCATGCTGTTTATTTTTAAAAAATTTATGTATAAATTATTTATGTAAATATCAAATTGATCTGATAATTGTATATATAATTTTATCATTTAAAAAAAAATAATGAATGAGAAACATAATTTCAAAATTACATAATTTATTTTTAAATATTAAAATAATAAAATTTGGTAGCTAAGATTGTTTATCAATACGATATTTTATATGAATAATTTATATAGAGAGATCTAAAAGATGATTGAGTGAATTATAGAATGTGGATTGAAGAGAAATCAATCAAAATAATAATAATAATAATAATAAACAATTTTTTACTAATTTTAGGGGCTTTTAAAAGCGTGGTTATGAACCACGCTTTCTTTTAAAAACAGATTTCTTTAAAAGCGTGGTTTCTAACCATGGTTTCTTTTAAAAACATATTTCTTTAAAAGCGTGGTTCGTAACCACGCTTTCTTTTAAAAAAGAATTTCTTTAAAAGATGAAAACGCTAATAGGAGCAGCGTTTTCTTAATTAAAAGCATGTTTTGTAACCACGCTTTTATGATTTTATTCATTTTGTGCGCCTAGGCCAGAATCATGCTGAAAGCGTGTTTTGTAAACACGCTTCAGCTTATTCTGGGAATTTCGGCCAAACTAGACTTAGTTTGGGAAATAAGTTAGTAGGTTGGCCTATTTTGGGAAAAGGCCCTAGGGCAAAAGACTGAAGGGTTGTTTTGTTTTTTTTTTTTGTCTCACTAAGTTTGGGAAAAGCAGGATAGAGGGAAGGATGGGAGGCGAATTTAAGGATTACGATTTGGGACAATGTTGGGAGTATTTGGTATAACTTATTGTAAGTTAAAAGTTGATAATCAAAAAGAAAAAATTAGAAGTATTTCTTCTTTAGCTTTTAAATAATCAGTTTTTTCAGCTTATTTAAATTATTTCTACCTAAAAAACTATAAGCAAAAGTTACACCAAACAGTCTAGCACATATTCTCAAATTAAAATAAGCTATAATCACTCTCTATAATCCACACCAAACATTCCCGTCAAGGACCATTGTGAATGAATGAGCAAAAATAAAATATTTCATGACGGATTAACAAAGAGTGTTGCCCAAAAAAAAAAAAAAATAGCAAAATGAACAAAAAAATTTGCGGCATGTAACGTATTGTCGCATATAATCTTACTTTTTGTCACGGTCTTAGATTTTCTATCGCAAAAAAATTAATTTTACGCAAGTTTTTGCAACGATTTTTAAACTGTCGCAAAATGTTCCGTGTCTTATACCCTTGTCCTAGAAGTGACCATCAAATAACTTCTTGAATAAAGAAACATAAATATATAATGGGTTATTTATACGAAAATCTTTTAAACTATTGAGAAATATCATTTTAACTTTTAAATTATAAAAGAGTACAAATAGACTCTCTAAATTATTGAGAAATATCACTTTATCCTTTAAACTATAAAAGTGTACAAATAGATCCCCAAACTGTAAAAACTTATGAATTGGACCCTTTAACGGAAGAGGTTAATAATTTAGAGGTTTATTTGTATGTTTTTATAGTTTATGAGGTAAAGCGATACGTCTCAATAATTTAGAGAATCTATTTGTATATTTTTATAATGTAAGGAATCAAAATAATATTTTTCAATAGTTGAAGAGATTTTCATATAAATAATCCAAATATAATTTAAGATGCCACATTTTAATAGATTATTTAAATCTCAAAAGTGGTAGGATTTGGTTTCCTAATCCAATGATAATAATTATTGACGTATAAATTCCTATGGGATGCTTGAGGGGCCAATCAACCCATTAAAAATCATGTTTTGACAATTTAAATCGTTTATTTTGTAAATTTTTAATTCATATTATTTATAAAAAAAAAATTAGATTGATCTAATAGTCATAATATGGTCATTTTATCTCATTTGTTTATGAAAAGATAAACAACAATTATATTTTTAAAAATAAATCATCTATTTTTTAGAGACAAATATGAAAATATAAAAGATGTTAAAATACTAGATAGACCTATCTTCTTTTTTTTTTTGTTTTTGAATAATATTGAAAAATCTAGAAACCCTAGATGTTGATTTGTGATTATGTATCAATAAAAAGCAGTAAAAAACAATCCCAATCAAACAATCAAGAGAAAGAGACACAACGATTTTTACGTGGAAAAAACCACAATTGGATACCTCCAACTGTGATAAAAAAACCACGGGCAACAGCCACAAGACAATCCACTAAGAAGAATTAAAGGAATTACACAGGTATACACTCAATTATCTAGCAAATCCACAATGCCTAATTGAACCAACCTCTATGTGTCTCTTCTAACCCCATCTTCACCACGGAATTGTCTTTCTGATGAGCCACTCCGAATTCCACCAAAGTTTCAGGCTCGAATTCTTCAGAATCCACAACTGAAGAACAACTCTCTCTTTTGTGTATAACAGACAATTCTTTGATGTGCTCTCTTTAAACCATGAGTTGAATACTCAATAAAACATCAAAGAAACTAACAAAATATCCCCAGATATAAACCTTTAAGAACCAAAAAGAAGATCTGGAGGACTTTAATGAATTACTTAGTTTTGGGAGAAAACCAAGTATTTATAGAGAACCAAAAGTAATCCTAGATTGGGAAGAAAACAAACTCCTTGAGAAATCCGGATTCGAGGCTCGCTCGAGCGAAGCTTTGCTGGCTCGAGCGAGGAGTGTATTTTTCATGATTTCTACTAGTGCCTTGGCTCGAGCGACGAATCCTTGGCTCGAGCGAGGAATACACTCTTTCAGGTTTTTGTATGGACGCAATCCTTGGCTCGAGCGAGAACTCCTTGGATCGAGCGAGCAAACCTTCGCTCGAGCGAGATCTTCTTGGCTCGAGCGACCAATGGCAGACATGCAATTTTGAATGCAATTTTGAATGCAATTTTGCATTTTGCTTCGGCCGCGAGCTGACCGGTCAGCTCGACCCCCGTAATAATCAGCGAAGTGGTAATCTTGAAAGTATTAACATCACAAACTTCTCTGCATGGCTTGATTCGGGTTTGGATTTGCATCTAATAAACTCATAGCCTCACTGAAATAAAAAGTGCGAAAAAAAATACATCTGAAAGGAGTTTTGTCAAACGGGGTTGTCAAGAATAAAAACCTAACAAATATACATAACTTTTTTAAGTGAATAAATAATATACATAAAATACCTTACAAAATAAAATATGCCAATTATCAAAACAAAACGAATAGTAAATCTCACGGAGCCTCAAAATCTCTCAAATTCAACATGAGGGAAGTTAGAACTACCATAATAACTCTTGTATTCTATGTTTTAGCCGACATGAGCATTATAGCCATCCATTATTTATTTCCTTCTTTTTGGGTGGTCATAGTCAAAAGCAATACATATTGTGATGCACTTGTTTGAATTTCTCAACTAATTGTGTGAAATCAATAGTTTGAAAAGTTGATTTTAAGAATATGGTTGAATTATAAATTTAGATAAAAAAAATTGTAAAGAGAAAAAGAAAATATGAATAAAATTTGATAGAGATTTTTATCGAAATTTATAATTCAAATACAATTTAAGAGTTCAAATCTAACACACGAGTCAAAACTATTATAGTTTAATAAAAGTAAGTTTTTCTCGTCAAAATTGATCAAGAGTTTAATTTGCTTCAGTTGTACGGGATTAGCTTCTTCTTGCATTTGTTTAAGGTCTTTTTCTTTCATTTTAAGAATTTTAATGTAATTATAATTTATGTTATAATTATTGATTCATTATACTTTATTGTATTGCCATACATTGCAATATAGGCCCCCCCCAAAAAAAAATAAAAAATAAAAAATAGCAAGATGATTTTTTGATGAATTTATTGGATCTAGTTTCTTGCGAGTTGAACGAAGGCCAATCTTCTCTAGTTGGGTGTGTGGATTCCATCGTAAGTTTACCATGATGATTTTAATAATTCATCTTGTAAGTCTTTATATGTAATTTATCTATTTAAAAAAATTTAGGTTGTTCTAATAATCACAATTGCAAGATTTTATCAAATTTGTCTTTAAAAAATATAGACAAACACTGTTTTGAAAATAGCTATCTACGTTTTTGGATGCAACTATAACAAAATTGATCATATCAATATAGGGGTGGGCGTTATGTTGTGTTGCCTCGTGTTCGTGTCATGTCATCTTGAGTTCGTGTTAGAATTACCTCAACACTAACCTGATCCATTTATTAGTTCGTATTATCGTGTCGTGTCATTTTCGGTTCGTATGCAGTTTGTGTCGTGTTAATGTGTCATGTTAAAAAATTTCACTATTAATTAAAAATATCAAATGTATGGGGAAAAAAAATTTGAAAATTTCTTTGCTATTTAAATTTAATGAAAAAAACTCTATTAAATGAAATTATTTATAAAAATATTTGATTTCAACTTAATTTTATTTTCTTAATTTATAAAAATTATATTTTATTATTATATTTTTTACTATATTAACTCAAAAAAATAGACAAAAACCTATATTAAATTTAAAATTGTATTTTATATACTTTTTAATAAATTGAATGGAATTACGTAAGAGATTAAAAAATGTCATGGTATTGTTTAGTGGAAATAATATTAAAATGTGTAACTAATTCTTCATTAGACGAGTTATCCATATCAATTTCATGTTATACAGATTTGATATTAACCCGACTTGTTTAATATTCGTGTTATCAGATCTTGTTATATACATGTTCGTATCAGAAAATATCCAACCCTAACCTACTAATTTCGTGTACAGTTAGAGTCGTGTTATCGTGTCGTGTCGTAAATTCTCACTCCTATATCAATATGATTTTTTTTTCTGAATAATCTATACTTACAAAATGAACAACTATAACGAAATTATGTATTTACTGTGATTATCATATCAATATGATTTTTTCTTGAATAATCTACTCAAAGATTTTTACAAAATGAACAACTTAAATTATCAAAATGAGACATATGATAAGACAATAAGCACAATTGAACAACACAAAACCTTTCTTCAACTAGAGAGAAGAAGTTAGTTCAAATTTTAATTATCTAATCACGTCTTAGATTGTATCAATCTTTTTCCTTAAGCTTGCAATTAAATAAAGTTTTTACAAGTTAAAAAAGAAAAAGAAAAAGGTAATATTATGTAAAATATAAAAAATTTATAAATTATTTCTACTTGTAGATGTGACAATTGAGTTGGTCATTCCATTCTAGTGAATTTTATTCAAATAGATAAAACTTTATCATTAGAGATGGCAATGGGGACCCGGCCCGATGGGGACCCGACCCCCCGATCCCGAATTGAGTGGTGATTCCCCGAAAAATATCCCCGTGGGGACGGGGACGGTATTCAAAATTTCATCCCCGATGATATCTGGGCCGGGGACGGGGATGCATGTTTCAGCCCCGGCCCCGGCCCGACCTCTCCCCGATTAGTCCCCGTGTGTATATAGATACAAAAAAGATTTGTAGCTCGAAAATATTGGCCCCGAATCCCCCTAATCCGTGAAACGACGTCGTTTCACGGATTTAATTTTTTTTCTTCTTCTTCCTCGCGTCTGAACTGTGAAATGGTGAGGGAGAGGGAGAGAGAGAGAGGGAGAGAGGGGAAGCAGAGAGGAGAGGGAGAAAGAGAGAGGAGAGGCGCCGGATCTGCCCGCCGCAGCCCGATCGTCGCAGCTCCGGATCGTCGCAGCCCCGTCGTAGCCGCGCCGCAGCCCCGCGTCGCAGCCTCCAACCACCGCCTCCGCCTCCTCCTCCCCCAATGAATATGCCCCTCCAGTCCCCCTCCTCCCTCCTCCTCCTCTCCCTCCTCCTCCTCCTCCCTCCTCCCTCCTCCTTCTTCTTCTCCGTTCTTTTGATCTGCAAAAAAAAAAAAAAAAATTTCAAACGACGTCAAACGACGTCGTTTTCGATTCGGGGGATTCGGGAGGGGCCTCCATTCGAGCTACAAATCGCGGTTGATATAGATATACAGCTGTGATTGGGAGCTCGAACCGAGCTCCCCCGAATGGCCCGAATCCCTTTTTTTTTTTTTTTTTTTTACAGCGGAAGAAGCAGATGACGAAGAAGGGGGAGGGGAGGGGAGGGGAGGGGAGGGGAGGGGAGGAGGAGGGAGGAGGGGGAGGAGGGAGGAGGGGACTGGAGGGGGCCTAAAAAATGGAGGGGGAGGAGGAGGGGGAGGAGGAGGAGGAGGAGGAGAGGGGGACGGCGGAGCTGCGAGCTGCGACGACCGGGGCAGAGCTGCGACGGGGTAGCTGCGACGGGCCGGCGGACGGCCGGAGGCGAGCTGCGACGACCTCCTCTTCCTCTTCCCTCTCTTCTCTTTCTCTCCCTCTCCCTCTTCTCCCTCTCCCTCTGCGTCAACAATGGCGGAAAAAAAGAAAAAAAAAAAAAAAATTCAAAATCACTGAAACGACGTCGTTTCAGAGATTCGGGGGATTCGGGGGAAAGGTTTTCGAGCTACAAATCTTTTTTCATAGATATATATAATATATGTTTACAAATTAGTGGGTTAGGCTGTTTACAAATTAGTGGGTTAGGCTATTATTTTATTTCAACCACTCTCTCTCTCTCTCTCTCTCTCTCTCTCTCTCTCATTCTTCTCCCCCTCTACTCTGTGTTGCTCTCTCTGTGACTGAGAGATGAGAGAAGCGAAGGTCCAACCCTCCCTCCGTCGCCTCCTCCTCTCCTCGCCTTCACCACCGTCCTCCGATCTACCTCCGATCACAGACTTCGATCTACCTCCACAGACTTCGATCAACGGGGTCACTCCTCCCTCTCTTATCTCGGCCTCTCCCCTCTCTCTGCTGCGATGCTCACGGCGAGGCGTCGGCCGCTCCTCCTCTCCCTCACGGCGTCACGGGGTGTGTTGTTGATCAGATCTGGGGTGTGTGTTGTTGATCAGATCCAGGTGTGTGTGTGTTGTTGAATCTGGGTGTTGGTTGATCAGATCTGGGTGTGTGTATTGTTGAATCTGGGTGTGTGTGTTGTTAAATCTGAAGCTCTTTTTTGGTATTAAATCTGAAGATCTGGGTGTGTTTAGGTTATTTGAAGCTCTTTTTTATTTTTTTTTGGCATTTGGTATTAAATCTGAGTGTTGTGTTGTTGAATCTGTTGTTGAAGTTATTAAATCTGAGTGTGTGTGTTGTTAAATCTGTTATTGAACCTCTTTTTTTTTTTTTTTGGCCGGGGACTCTTCGGGGTCGGGGAAACCCGATCCCCGTTAGGGGACGGGGACGGGGGTGGTGACAGGGTCCCCGTCGGGGATCGGGGCCGGGGATGGGGGATTTTTCACCGTCGGGGATCGGGGACAGGGAGGGTGATCCCCGGCCCCGCCCCGCCCCGTTGCCATTCCTATTTATCATTGTGTGTCATAAACGGTATAAAACTCTACTTATTACCTAAGATACTTTTTGAGGAAAATTTGTTCCACAACCTTCGACTCTTCTAATGTGTGGCAATAAAATTTATGCAAGAATTGCTTCTCATCATTGTGGTATGAAAAGTGAAAAGGGCACATTTGGAAATTTTTGCTGTTCACCATTGAGGAACCTAATTATCAAAAGTAATTCCATGGCATGGGGAGAATGTTTCAAACGATTCTAGGATCTTCGTCCTGAGTAATTATGGGATAATTCTAAAGTATATATAGTACTATTTTGAAAAGTTAATAATAAAAAGTTGATTTTTTTAATTTTTTGACTAAAAAAATTAAAAAATTGACTTTTTTAGAATGTTTTCAAAACACCCCCAAGTCCCGTTTGTTTTCAGAGGTAGAATGGAGGGGATTCATAGTGAGGGGATTAATAGTGAGGAGATTGTTAGTGAGGGGATTAAGTAAAATTGTGTTTGTTTTGATGATAGTTGTTAGTGTAGGGATTGTTAAATTATTTTTATACAAAATAAATATAAAACAATAAAACAAATAAAAAAATGCAAAAACATTAAACATTAATGTTTTAAAAAAAATGTCCAATATGTAAAAAATTTTAAAAAATAAAAAAATAATAAAAAATTTCCAAAAAAAATAAAAAATAAAATAATGATTTTACTTAACAAAAAATATAAAAAATTAAACATTAATGTTTAAAAAAAATGACCAACATGTAAAAATAAAATAAAAAATAAAATAAAAAAAAATTTCTAGTCGGCGGCGGATTTTTTTCTAATACCAAGTCTTTGAGGCCCATCTGAATCCCTTAGGGAGGTCCATCCGAATCTGGAGCTCACTATTAATCCCCTCCCCATCTCTCAAAACAAACACAATGTTAATGAGTCCTACCTCATTATCAATCCCAATTCTTCTGTAACTCTCCAAACAAACGGGCCCATAGTATTATTTCACTTATGTTAGAGCATTATAGAAAATAACTCGTGTTGCAACTCATTGCAAACAATCATTCCTCAACTTTCGAGGCAAATGCATGCTTTATTTTTTGAATTGTATAAAACTTGTGGACAATCTTTTCCCTTGATATGTCTAATACATATAATTGACAAATAACTATATGTATTTAAGTTTATAAAGAAAAAATAAATTTAAAGTGATTCTCACTTTAAAGAGACTTCTCAACAGCAAAATGGAAAAATTTACTTATATAAGTTACATTACATAATATCATATAGATCAAAGCATTAAAGTTGGAAATTCCAACCTAGTTAAGCACTCTTTTTTATCTATTTTTTTTTAAAATTTTGTATGTATCTAAAAATATCTAATTGCATTAAGATTTTAATTATTTTAATACTATTCTAATTTTAACAACACTTTCCATATATCTCACAACGATACATCTTTTATTATTTGCCTGACTTAATTTAGAAATAGTATCAAAATATATGAAAAATATTGTAAAATACTTACAAGCCACCTATTTTTATAATATATATAAACATACATAATATCTAAAAATATATAATTACATTAAGAACTCTAATAATAATTATTTTTTGGTATTTTATTCTTTATCTTTTCAAAAAAAACTATTATCCAACATTATCCAACCTGTCATTTGCATGTTTATTTGAATATCCAATTTATAAATAGCCTAAAAAAACATATACGCAAATAATTTAATTAAAAAATATCAAAAAAACACTTCAGAGCCACCTCTACCTCTCTCTCTCTCTCTCTCTCTCTCTCGTTACAATACAGCCAAGTGATCAAATTAGGGTTTTCAAAATCTTCAACAATCTCTTCTTCTTCTTCTTCTTCATCATCATCTTCTTCTAGAGAGAGAAAGTGTTTTAGAGAGAGAAAGTATGAGGGATACGAGCTTGGATCTTTTCGATCCGAGGACGGTGATGGACTCCGACTACTCCCCCAACGGCGGTCGCGACGGCGATTTCGGCTTTGCTTTCAACGATAGTAACTTCTCCGACAGAGTGCTCCGAATCGAGATCATGGCCGATTCGCCGGAGACTCGGTTGGACGGTGAGGGATGTCACAGTCTCGCCGATTGGGCTAGGTATCGGAAGCGCAGAAGAGAAGATGTCAAGAAAGATAACGGTTAGTTCTTCTTCTGGTTATTGCTGTTTTTTTTGGTTGTATATGTATCTCTGTGTGTTTTTGTGTTGTGAATTTTGCTTGAATCTGCAGGATTTGAGTCTTGTTTTGATTATTATTTTTTTTAACGATAAAGCAAGTGTGTGTATTTAGACGTTTTTATGTGTGTATAATTCAGTTTGGTTGCTGAGAAAATCTGGGAGTTATAATTCAGTTTGGTTTTCTATCCCCTTCTAACAATATCATACATATTGTGTACACTTCCCCTACTTTTTTTGCAATCCTTGTGTAATTCAACTAATGTTAACCGACATTGTTTGTTGGCAGCTGTGGATACTGTTGGATGCCCTGAGGAGCAGATTTTGAGTTGTAACCAGCCTGATACTGATGATTGTGTGGGCTGTGAAAATCAAGATGAGGAAGCAGTTGCAATGATTGAAGAATCACCATCAGGTATTGGAATAGTTTTTAAGTCAAGTTATTGCATTTTTTCTTTCAAGTTTCAACTTTTATTTGCTTCAGAAATCAGTCCAAATTTATTTGATTTCATCCGTTCATATTCTGCCCCACAAGCCATCTTCAATTATTACTAGTATTTTAAGTTTAAAATTTGAAAATTTGGAGAACAAAAAAATTCGATGAGTTAGCTATTCTGGGTCAGCTATACAAATTATTGTTCTGTTATGTAACTCTATTTACTGCTGTATTTGCCTTTGAATTATTGATTTGTAGGAGATGATGAAGCTGGAAATAGTAATGATTCAAACTGGAGCATGGATTGTTCTACAGTTTTGAGAGTGAAAACTTTGCACATCAGTTCTCCAATTTTGGCAGCAAAAAGTCCATTTTTCTATAAGGTAAAGGTCATTATTTTCCTTTTGAAGTTTTTTTTTATTTTTTTATTTTAAACTTTCTAAAATTGCTGGATGATGTTTATTTCCATTTTATTTAATCATTTGTGTAGCTCTTCTCAAATGGGATGAGGGAGTCAGAGCAGCGACATGTAGCCCTACGAATCAATGCTTCTGGTATGGATTAAATTTTAAGCATCCTACGTTTGATATGACTAGCTTCTTCAATCTAGTTGCATTTGGAATAGATAACGTATATGTGTTCTATTGTTCTGCAATATGGTTGAGTATGTTTTAGGTCATGCTAATTCCGTTAGAACAGTTCCTCTTGTTTAAGTGATTTGTGAGAATGGAATAGACTCTGTTATGCTACCTTAAATAACAGCCCCCTTTTTTTCTCTTTTGGAACAGAGGAAGCTGCCCTCATGGAGCTCCTAAATTTTATGTATAGCAATACCTTATCTACAACTAGTGCTCCTGCTTTGCTGGATGTGCTGATGGCTGCAGACAAGTTTGAGGTTGCTTCATGCATGAGGTATTGCAGCCGACTATTGCGCAATTTGCCCATGACACCCGAGTCTGCGCTGCTATATCTGGAGCTTCCTTCCAGTGTCTTAATGGCTGAAGCGGTTCAGCCTTTGACAGACGCAGCTAAGCAGTTCCTTGCTGCCCGTTACAAAGACATAAGCAAGTGAGCCCTTCTTTTTGTTAGAAGATATTTTTGAAGTTTTTTTTTTTGAATTTCCAATAATGTTTTCTTGCAGAAATAAAATCAATATGAAAACAATAGGTGTTTTTAAACTTCTCATTATTTTTGCTTCACTACAACATGAAAATAAAAACATCGAAAATTATCAACAGGCCCTAACTTTTCATTCTTCCTTTGAATATGTGAACATTGTTCGATTACTACTACTGTTAGATCCTGTTTGAGATCTCTGATTTACTAGTTTTGCACCTTTGGCCAGGTTCCATGACGAGGTTATGAGCTTGCCCCTTGCCGGAATTGAAGCAGTTTTGTCTAGTGATGATCTCCAGGTGGCATCAGAAGATGCCGTATATGATTTCGTGTTGAAGTGGTCCAGAGCCCAGTACCCAAAACTTGAGGAGCGGAGAGAAATCCTAGGTTCTCGCCTTGGTCGCTACATCCGCTATCCTTACATGACTCCCCGTAAGCTAAAGAAGGTTTTAACATGCAATGACTTTGATCACGACCTTGCATCCAAGGTTGTGCTAGAGGCTCTATTTTTCAAAGCCGAGGCCCCACACCGACAGAGAACCCTTGCTGCAGAAGAGTCCGCCACCATAAACCGACGCTTCATTGAACGAGCCTACAAATATCGGCCCGTAAAGGTGGTCGAGTTCGAACTCCCGCGACAGCAATGTGTGGTTTACCTTGATCTGAAGCGAGAGGAGTGTGCAAATTTGTTCCCATCCGGGCGAGTGTATTCCCAAGCGTTCCACCTAGGTGGACAAGGTTTCTTCTTATCAGCACACTGCAACATGGACCAACAGAGCTCGTTCCATTGTTTCGGGCTGTTTCTTGGAATGCAGGAAAAAGGGTCTGTCACTTTTGCGGTCGACTACGAGTTTGCAGCACGGTCAAAGCCAACAGAGGAGTACATTAGCAAATACAAAGGCAATTACACTTTTACAGGCGGCAAAGCTGTTGGCTACCGCAACTTATTTGCCATACAATGGACTTCATTCATGGCCGAGGATAGTCTTTATTTCCTCAATGGCATACTCCATCTCAGGGCGGAGCTTACTATCAGGCACTGATAAACTCAGACTACTCTTTGACTTTGCTTCTCGGGTAGGCTAACCTTCGCAGTAAAGGTAAGGAGTTATGTTTTGAGTTAAGATGTCATTTGTTGGTCTTGAGTCCACATGCCAAATCGTGCTCTAGAAAACTGTAAAAAATGTAAATGTGTTGCTTGTTAGAGAGAGAGGAAGAATTTCCCTTCCCATCTCGTTAGACTTTTTAAAAAAAATGCAATTTGAGAAATACAGAGGATGTTGTTGATTTGGTGTTTGTGTGTGCCTTTTATTAGACTTTTGTTTGGTAGAGAAAAATTACATGCTGCATTAAATTAGTAGGATTTTCTTCTACAAGCCATGCTTTTGACAAAATCTGTTTCTTGTATTTTGGGTGACCCTCTGTTTTTTGAAGATTGAAAAGTGTAGACCCCCTCAATCCCACGATTTCCTGTGGCTTTACAACAATTTGTTTGGTTGGATAGAAAAATAGAGGGTGTATCTGTTTGGTTGGATAGAAAAGTAGTGTGTAGAGAAGGGGAGAGTAGCAGAAACGCCGCAGTTTTATAGTTGACTGTTTGGTTGGACAGAAAAATGGAGGGGGTAGGAAGGCAGGAATAGCTTAACTTGCTTGCCTTTTACAATTGGCCTAGGTTTAAAAAGTTGGTTATGATTATTTATTTATTTTTTTTCTTTTTGATAAGCCAAGGATTTTCTTGGAATATATATATATATATATATTTCATTTTTGGGAGAAAAAATCATAAAATATCATACCTACTCGTTGGCTTTCTTTTCTTTCCCTTTTTTCAAATTTCCTTTTCTAGGGATATGAATATGATGGTTGGGAACCTTGAAGGCCAGTCCCAACTTTTAGAATAACTTTAGCTTGAGCATAAATTCATTTACTATATTCTTAGATCCCGTTTGACGTGCTTGTTTTAGTCTAAAAGTTAATGAGTTATTAAAAAAATTAAAAAAATTTATAATCTATACTAAAAAGTCAAAGATTTCATTCTTCTTATTTTTTGCACATTTTTTTTGTAAAAAATCAAAAAGTTATTTCAAACATATTAATTTTTTTTATTTCATATTTTAGCCAAAAAAATAAAAAATTACTAAAATAGCATGTTTTGCAAACGAGGCATTAGTACTAATATTTATGCCTCTCAAGTTTTTTTTTTTATTATTTATTTTTATTTTTTATATAACTTGTTATTCGGCTCAAAGAATTGACTAATTTGGGGGATCATCTCACTGTCCACTAGGGGATTTCACTAGGGGGTTTCATTTAAAGTTAGGGCAAAGTTCCATACGGATTGGCCCGAAAAAATTATTTACATTTAGGAGGTTTTGAATTTTAGACCAGGTAGAGAATACACCGTAGTAGGCCCAAGCTTTGACCACCAGAAGTTTATGCCTCTCAAGTTGTTGGCCAAGTAAGAGCATCTCCAATGGAGCTGCTATATCAGTTGCCAAAGCTAAAAAATGACAGAAATGGCAAAAATCAGTCTCCAATGGTCTGCTATTTCACTTGCCAAAGATGGCAGATGCCATATGTGTTCTCAATATGGCAAGTGAAATAGCAGATGCCAACCTTGCCAGATCAGCAGAATCCAATAGAAATTGGCACCAAATTCAGTTGAGAAAACAACAGAATTAATCCAGTAGGGAAGCTATTTTCCAAAATCAAACCCAATTTTTACAGATTGTGTATATATAGATATATATGATCAAACCCATGAAGACAGCCTGTGTATATATATATATGATCAAAATCAAACCCAAAATATATATATATATATATGATCAAACCCATGAACCTCTGCTGACCGTATATATCTATATATAAATATGTGATCAAAATCAAACCCAAAACATATATATATATATATATATGATCAAACCCATAGCAAACCATACCCAAACATATATATATATATATGATCAAACCCATAGCAAACCATATAATATATATGATCAAAATCAAAGCAAACCGTGTATATATAGCAAACCGTGTATATATATATATCTATATATATATATATGACATAGCAAACCAAAGCAAACCGTGTATATATATATATATATGACATAGAAAACCGTATATATATATGATCAAACCCATTAGGAAAGAATTTTTTGATGGAGATAGATCAAAACCGTATATATATCAAAACATTATATATATATATATAGATGAATTTTTTGATGGATATATATATATATATGCAAACAGATCAAAACATATATATATATATATAGATGAAGATCGTACCAGAGACGGAGAGTACACAGATCGGAGGGAGACAGAGTCAAACCAGAGAGAGGGGGTTCCGATCTTGGAGGAGAAGGGGGAGATCGGTTCCGATCATGGAGGAGAAGGGGTTCCGATCTTGGAGGAGGGGGTTTCGATCTTGGAGGAGAGGGAGATGGGTTCCGATCCTGTGCTCTGTTTGATTTGTGCTCTGTTTAATTTCGGCCATGGGGAAGAAGACATAGTGAGAATGAGAGGGGGATGAAGAACTGTAGAGGAGATGAGAGGGAGATGAGAGGGAGAAGAGACTGAGAGATTAATTTTATTCATTGCAGAGACTGAGATGGCAAATCTGTGATGGGTCAGTGTAAATAAAAGAGCCGTTGGGCTCTGTTTGGTTTGTTCAACCAAAAAAAAAAAAAAATATGAAATTATTTTTACAACGGCTCTTTAAACGGCTATTTGCCAAACGGTAATAAATTTAATTTTATAAATTGAAACCTTTCCTTCATTTTTATTTCACACAAATATTTACATTTAATTTTTATTTTCTCCTCTCTTCTTTGAATTTGATTTCACAACAAACCTCTTAAATTATATTTTTTTTAGTTTTTTCATCCAATCATTATGGAAGGTTCATCAAAAACAAAGAGAGGAAAATCATTCACCGTTGAAGAAGATATGGCAATTTGTAAATCTTGGTGTCACATTTCGGAAGACCCAATTGTTGGCAATTCGCAATCGTATGCTCACTTTTGGGGAAGAATTTACGAAAATTTTTGCCTGCTTCAGAATGATCAGTCCAGAACACAAGTGTCTATTCAATCTCGATGGGGTATAATCATGAAATGTTCTAACAAATTTCGGGGATGTTTAGCACAAGTCGAAAATCTTCACCCAAGTGGGATTTCTCAAGTTGATATAGTAAGTTTTTATTTTCAATTATTATGTTTAGTTTCTTATTCTGGTATCGTATAAAAATTACGTAATTAAATAATGTTTCAATATGAAAACATTTAATTTTTTGGAATATTAAATAATGTTTATTATTTATTATTCAATTATTATTTATTTTATTTAAATAATGTTTTGATTTTCAATTACATTTAATTTTTATCTAATTTTTTTCAATTACGTTAGTTTCAATTACATTTGATTTTCAATTATTCAAGTGTCTATTTAATTTTTTTTTAAACAGATGCTTCAAGCAAAATTGTTATACCATCAAGATGAAAACAAACATTTCGCTTTTGAACATTGTTGGCCAATATTGCAAGACAATATCAGGTGGCAAGATGTAGCTCCCACGAATACGGTAAAATCAAGGATGCATACAGTGTTTACCCCTGATTCAGCCCCTGATTCCCCTATGGAAAACTGCATTTCTCTTGAAGACGACAACAGTCCAAGTGTTGGTAACAATCCAACTGTTGGTGAGGCCAGTGCCGCTGGAAAGGGTAAAAGGCCGATGGGTAGGAAATCTGCAAAAGAATTATTTCGAAGAAATCAAGTCATTGAAACTGAAGTCCAAAAAATGAGTATACAATTAGACACATTTAACCAACACCTTGCTGAGAAGGAAAAGAAAAAAGATGAAAGAGAAGAAAAAAGGATTCAAGCAATGCAGGAGATGAAAGAACTTGAGATCAAAAAACATGACTTCGAGATCAGAAGACAAGAACATGAGATGAAAAAACATGACTTCGAGATCAGAAGACAAGAACATGAGATGAGAAAGGAAGAACACCAAATAATGACTGCGGACATTTCTCATTTGGACCCTCAGATGAAAGCGTATTACACAATGCGAAAAAATGAGATTTTCGCCAAGTGGTCCTCAAATGTGAGCAGCCCAAATTTTTATTTCCCCCTACCTCCTGATGAATAATTACGGGATCAATGTTAGTCTTTATTTTTTGCAATATCATTTTATTTTGATGTAATTGTTAGTCTTTATTTGCAATGTAATTTTTATTTTGTAATGAAATTTCATGTTGTTTTAAGAAACATTTTTGAGTATTTTGTGAAAAGACATTAACTAACATTTTATGAAAAGACATTAACTAACATTAAAAGACATTGTAGAATAAAAAGACATTAAATGAAGAACATTTTATTAGAATATAAAGACATTAACTGATAGTAAATGACATTAACTGTCATTAAAAAGATAAAATGCAAACTTAATCTAACTCTCCAGCTCGGGACCACAAGTGTTCAATTAGATCATTACGAATTACATTATGGGTTTCAACAGATCTAATCCTTTGCCGATTCAACATAAATTGAGCATACTCCTCATTCGGATCGCGTGACACTTGACAGCCCAAATTACTGGTATCAGTCTCAAGTTGTGCGGCACTGCGTTCATTTTCTGGAATATCACGCTCGTCTTCAATGATCATGTTGTGCAAAATAATGCAGGTCTTCATGATGTAGTACAGATCCTCGTTACTCCAACCTCTAGCTGGCACGCTGACAATATTAAATCGTGCTTGGAGCACTCCAAATGCCCGTTCAACATCTTTCCGACATACCTCATGCATCCTCGCAAATAGTTGTCTCTTTGCGCCTTGAGGTTGAGATATTGTTTTCACAATCGTTGCCCAACGAGGATAGATACCATCAGCAAGATAATACCCCATGGTGTATGCGTGATTATTGATGGTGTAGTTGGCAGCAGGGGCACGTCCTCTAGTTAATTCAGCAAATAAAGGCGACCTGTCAAGAACAGTAATATCATTTAGAGAGCCAGGCATACCAAAGAAAGCATGCCAAATCCACAAGTCATAGGAGGCAACTGCCTCTAGTATAACTGTTGGTTTGTGATAGTGTCCAGTGTAAGCACCGGCTTGGGCACTTGGACATTTATCCCAACGCCAGTGCATACAATCCAAACTCCCTAACATTCCAGGAAACCCGCGTTGCTCTCCCTCTTGCAATAATCTGGCGACATCTGCTTCATTTGGAGATCTTAAGTAAACGGCTTCATAGGTAGCAACAATTGACCTGGTAAAAAAATTTAAGGCGGCAATTGCAGTACTTTCACCAATTCTAATGTACTCGTCTACAGCATCAGCAGGCACGCCGTATTGGAGGATCCGAAGTGCTGCAGTCATCTTCTGTACACCGGATAATCCAGGAGCACCAGTGGCATCACGGGTTTGGATGAAGTATTCATTCACTTGTTGAATATCGTGTAAGATACTAACAAATAATGACCGCCTCATTCGAAAACGTCTTCGGAAGTATTCTTCTGGATAGATAGGATTATCTGCAAAATAATCTCTATAAATTTGTTCGTCGCCTTTGACCCTCTCACGATTAATGTATCGACGACCACTTGTGGAACCAACACGTCTGGTTTGTTGGTTTAGGCTTAACATCTGTAATCTTTGTTGTTGTGCTGTGAATAGTTGCATCATGATGATATCATCATCAGATGATGAAGATTCATCAAAATCTCCATTTAATATGGCTTTGCTCAAATTGTTCATTGTAGGTGGATGGGTGAGTGGGTGAATATGAAAATTATAGAAAATCTTCTTGGTGGGTACAGAGAGTTTTGAAGATATGAAAATGATAGTAGGTGAATATGAAAATTGTAGAAAACCTTATGTTATATTATAGAGAAAATTGTGGGTGGGTGAATAATGGATGGTTGTTGGTGGGTGGATGAATAATGGATGGTTGTTGGGTGGTGAATGAATAATGGTGGTTGTTGGGTGGGTGGATGAATAATGGATGGTTGTTGGGTGGATGTGAGTGAATGAATGCTGAGTTAATAATGGATGGTTGTTGGTGGTTGGTTGTTGGTGGGTAATTGGTGATTATTATTTTTTATGTGTAGTTAAAAAATTATTAATATGTAGTGATATGTTTTTGGTGGGGTGAATAAATCAAACAATATTTTTTTTTCCAATTTTTAATTTTTTATATTTGTCTAGTTGGGAATAAAATAAATATATAATTTTTTTAACAAACAGATAAAAAAGTGTCACAAAAGACAAAAAATAAATAAAAATAAAATCACAAAAGACCTATATCCAAACAACCACCTACAAATTTGGAGGGAAAGTTGGTTGAGATTTGCCAAAAATAGCAAATGACCATTGGAGCACCATTGCTATAATTTGACAAAATAACACTATTCATTGCCAAATTATAGCAATAGCAACCCCAATATAGCAACAACCATTGGAGATGAAAAAATCATAAAATATCATACCTACTCGTTGGCTTTCTTTTCTTTCCCTTTTTTCAAATTTCCTTTTCTAGGGATATGAATATGATGTTGGGAACCTTGAAGGCCAGTCCCAACTTTTAGAATAACTTTAGCTTGAGCATAAATTCATTTACTATATTCTTAGATCCCGTTTGACGTGCTTGTTTTAGTCTAAAAGTTAATGAGTTATAAAAAAAATTAAAAAAATTTATAATCTATACTAAAAAGTCAAAGATTTCATTCTTCTTATTTTTTGCACATTTTTTTTTGTAAAAAATCAAAAAGTTATTCAAACATATTAATTTTTTTTATTTCATATTTTAGTCAAAAAAATAAAAATTACTAAAATAGTATGTTTTGCAAACGAGGCATTAGTACTAATATTTATGCCTCTCAAATTTTTTTTTTATTATTTATTTTTATTTTTTATATAACTTGTTATTCGGCTCAAAGAATTGACTAATTTGGGGGATCATCTCACTGTCCACTAGGGGGTTTCATTTAAAGTTAGGGCAAAGTTCCATACGGATTGGCCCGAAAAAATTATTTACATTTAGGAGGTTTTGAATTTTAGACCATGAAGAGAATACACCGTAGTAGGCTCAAGCTTTGACCACCAGAAGTTTATGCCTCTCAAGTTGTTGGCCAAGTAACATCTTGTTGATTTTGATTTGTAACACTTGTTATCCTTATATTATATTATATTATTTAAAAATGAATATTTTAAATAAGTCGTACAAATTCAAAAAAATAACTTTTTTAACAATGAAAGCTGTTCCTAAGGGCATCCACAATGGATGTATTAAAATTGTATATTAAAGTGTGTTATATGACAAAAAGTGTTAAAAGTGGGAGCCAAAGATATGTGTTAAGAGTTTGTTAATTAGTGAGTGAATAGTGAATGAATGGTGGTACAATAGATGTGTTAAGGGGTGTGTTAAATATATATATATATAATAAATAAATAATAGTTTCATCAAAAATTTCAAATCCAAAATTAAATTTCAAGTTCAAAAAAAAATCCCATCAAGTAAAAAAAAAAAAAAAAATTTGTCATTGACCGATCAACCGATAAGACCAAAAAAACGCCCTCCTTCACTAGCTAAAACACTCGCTGCAGATAACAAACAAGTTAATATAAGTTAACAACTGACAAATTTAACACACTTACTAGTAGTTTCATTGTGAGAACAAAAATAGAAAATGGCTAGCTAAAAAATAACAACTGACATTAACACATGCTCTAACAACTCCACTGTGGATGTTCTAATCCTCCCAATTCTTCTCTAGACCGAGTTGACAATACTAGGTAGGGTTCGATTTATTTTTCAAAATGTAATTTTATTTTAAAATCATGATTTAGATGTAATATGTTAATCAAATATATTTTTAAAATATGACTCAAAATTACTTTCAAAACTTCTTTATTATTATTATTATTATTATTATTAATCAATCAATCAATCATATTTCTTTTCTCTCACAGTCTCTCATTTTTTATACATCAATCAAAAAATAAAAAAAAAAAATTACAAATTATCCTAAAATTATTTTCAAAATTCATAACGAAATAAATTTTCTTTTTTCAAACTATGATTTAAAAATTCAAAACTTAAAATGTAACTCCATCCTCAAATTATAATTTTAAAATTAAACCAAACGGATTACTAAGGTAGCGTTTGGTAACATTTACGTTTTTTTGTTTATGTTTACAAAAATTTTATAAACTGTTTTTATTTTATTTTTAGAAAAACATAAATTTCAAACGCGTTTAATTTGGACAAAATGTTTGAAAATTTTTTAAAACATAAATTAAAAAACATGTTTGTTAAGGCTTAAAATATTTATATTTATTAATTAACTAATAAAAGAATATATATATATATATATAAGTCAATCTACAATCACATGGATTAGTTGATGGAAATATGTATCTCATAATAATAATAATAATAATAAGGGGATCAGTGAAGTCAAAAAGGAGAAGAAGTTGCTGGAACAATTGAGAAAGACAAAAAGAGAGAAAGAAAATAGAGAGAGAGAGAGAGAGTCGAAGCAAAAGAAGAAAACAGGAAGAGTGAGAGAACACCAAGAGAGTGAGGGTTCAATTTCATTGATGAAGAAGGTCCTCTTTGCTGGAAGTTGTAAGAAGATTCAAGAGTTGTTACACAGAGAGAGAGAGAGAGAGAGAGAGGGGAGAGTTGTTCGTAGAGAGAGAGAGAGAAAGAGCTGTCCAGTGTCGATCGTGACTCCTCCAATGTTGATCCTCCTCCTCTTCCAGCCTCGATCCGGCCTCGATCCTTCTCCTCTAGCCTTGATCGTGACTCCCCCGGTCTCGATTATGACTCCTCTGGCCTGGATGGATGGTACCCCTCTCTATTTCTCTCTTTTCTGGATTCTTTGAACAATAAAGTGAAGGAAGAAGATGAGTAGAGTTAGAGATAACGTATATATTACCGTTGTAGTTGGGAAATTGAAAAATGCTCCTCCGTAGATTCAAACCATGGTCTGTGTTATTGTAGCTCTGCGTTTACTGTAACTCCGCTTTTTTGGGCTTCCATTTTCTGTTTAAAAACCAACGTAAACTCATTTTTTGAGTTTATAATTTTTCCTCAAATTTATAAGTTGAGACAACCATGTATAAACCCAAAAACATGATCAAACAAGTTATTACGATAAATTTTTAAATTTTTGTAAATATAAACTGAAAATAAAAACATTACCAAACAGCCCTTAATTTTTTTTTATTTTATTTTAATTTTGATGTTGTGGCCATACCCTCCCCCAAATTCTTCTGCATATCTCACAGCAATAATTTTTAAAGGGTTGATATTTGACTAGACTGAGGCCCCGTTTGGTAGAGCTGTGGGAAAGTGATTATAGATTATGACTTAAGAGATTATAACTTATAGCTTTAAACATAAATTGTTAACTTGTTTAGTGCAGTTGTGGGATTATGGATTTAACCAGCAGAGTAGTGTTTGGTTGAATAAGCTGTAAATAACGTTTTGCTGTGTAATGTCATTTTTGCCCTTTTTTTATTTTTTCTTCTCTTCTTTTCTTCTCTTCAATTGTTTTTTATTCTCTTCTTTCCTTATTTTTTTTTTTCTGCTCTTAATTTTTTTTTCTTTTTCTTCATTTTATTTTATTTTCTTTAGTTTATAGTTTATTTTTTGAAATTAGAAGTGGTGCATGCATGGTGAGAATGATCATGAGAAAATTTTGAAAAATGCTGAAATACCAATTAAAATTTTCAAATTATATTCATTTTAGTTTATAAATACATAAATATTAATTGATATTTTTTTAATTTATTAAAAATTGTTACAAATACCAATTAATATTTTTTTAATTTATTATTACAAAATTGTCACTACAACATTTTCTTAGTTTAGTGACATTTGAAAGTGCCACAAAACTATTCTTCTAATGACATTTTTTGGTCTTGTGGCATTTTGAACAAGTGCCACTTCTATCGGTGCCACGGTAGATACGAGTGCCACGGTAGATACTTGCAAGTGTCACTGCACCATCATGGCTAAAAACTTTCAATGACATTTTAATGTCATGGTAGATATTATTTGTGGCACTATCAAGCGCCATTAAAAAAAGAGTTAGTGACACTTATAAGTGTCATTACACCATCAAGACTAAAACCTTTCAGTGACATTATTCGTGACGCTATCAAGTGCCATTCGTAACGATAATTCGTTGTAGAACAATTTGATCCGCTCTTGCGAAGACTCGAACCGCCAATCTCCTGCACCATAAACCTTATACACCACACTCTTCCCACTACACCTCTATAGCACCACATGATTATATATGCAACATATATATTTAGATAGTATATACATCCATATTAATATAAAAGTATATGTATAAACATGATTATTTTATTGAACATAATTTATGTAAAATAAACTATTTACTACCAAAATAAAAAAAGACCATTTTTGGCGACTAAAAATATTTTTTAGTCGCCAATTCTATACTTTTGGCTACTAATTATTTTTTAGTTGCTAAAAAATTTAACTTTTGTCGACCAAAATCGGATTTGGTTGCCGAAGATGCACTTTCAGCTACCAAAATTTTGGTCACCAAAAAATTTTATTCCTGCCTTAGGATTTTTGTTCTCCCGCGCTAAAAATGACCACTTTTGGCGACTAAACTTATTTTTAGTCACCAATTGTAGACTTTTGGCTACTAAAATTTTTTTTGGCACCAAAAAGCTTTACTTTTGGCTACTAAAATTTTTTTAGTCGGTAAAACCCATAATCAGCGACCAAACTTATTTTTAGTCGCCAATTGTAGACTTTTGGCTACTAAATTTTTTAGTCGCCAAAAAGCTTTACTTTGGGCTACTAAAAATTTTTAGTTACTAAAACTCATATAATCAGCGACCAAACTTAGTTTTAGTCGCCAATTGTAGACTTTTGGCTACTAAAATTGTTTAGTCGCCAAAAAACTTATTTTTGGCAACTAATGCTGTTTTGGTCGCTGAAAGCTATACTTTCAGTGACCAAATTTTTTTGGTCTGAAAATTTAGTCGCCGAATATGCTTTTTCCTGTAGTGTATATTGAGTTTAATTCATTTATTTTTAATCATTTACTGCATTTTAAAATTTTAGAAAATATATTGGCATTTTTTGTTTTTTCAAAAATGTCATTATAAGCTTGGAAAGTTTTTGGCTTAGTGGCATTTCTCAAAATGCTATAAAATATTTGTTTATGACACTTTTCACCTAAGTGCCATAAAAAGTAATTTGCACCTACCTAGTGTCCTGACATTTTTTAAAAAATGCCATTGCAACTAAAGTTTAGTGGCATCTGTTGGTAAATGTCACGAACATAATTTTTTGTGTCATTATTTTATAAAATGTCTAAAATTGATGTGACATTTCTTTATTGAAATACCACTAGAGCCTTATATGTTTTGTGGTTCTATGGCATTTTTCTAAAACATTTAATGCCAATTTTTATTTTTGTGACATTTTCTAAAAACATGCTATTAGTGTAGTGTCACTAAAATGTAAATTTGTTGTAGCGACATTTTTGCTGTAGTGAAATGACACTTTTTTTTAATTGAAATGCCACTAGAGCCTTGTATGTTTGTGACTCTATGACATTTTTCTAAAAAATGCCACGAAATATTCTTTTTGTGACATTTTTTAAGAACATGCCACTAGTATGGTGTCACTAAAATATGTTTTTGTTGTAGTGTTGTGACACTTGTTCATTGAAATGTCACTAGAGCCTTTTATGTTTGTCGTTTTGTGGCATTTTTCAAAAACGTGCCACTAAATATTATTTTTGTGGCATTTTTCTAAAAATATGCCACTAGTGTAGTGCCACTAAAGTATGTTTTTGTTGTAGTGTTGTGACACTTGTTCATTGAAATGTCACTAGAGCCTTTTATGTTTGTTGTTTTGTGGCATTTTTAAAAAACGTGCCACTAAATATCATTTTTTGTGGCATTTTTCTAAAAATATGCCACTAGTGTAGTGCCACTAAAGTATGTTTTTGTTGTAGTTTTGTGACACTTGTTCATTGAAATGTCACTAGAGTCTTTTATGTTTGTCGTTTTGTGGCATTTTTCAAAAACGTGCCACTAAATATCATTTTTTGTGGCATTTTTCTAAAAATATGCCACTAGTGTAGTGCCACTAAAGTATTTTTTTTGTAGTGTGTTACAAAATATACCAATTTATTAATATTTTTTAAATTTAATTTATTATCAATTAATGGCTTAATTAGTATCAATTAATATAAAATTTATTTCATTAATGGCTTATTATTATTATTATTATTTAATTAAAAAAATACTGAAAATCCCAGCTCCGGCGGAAGGTCGTGGAATGGGGGATGGGATCACGACGGTGGAAGGTCGATCGCTAGGGTTTGAGATCATGTCGGCAGAAGGTCGATATTATTATTATTATTATTATTATTTTATTTTTTTATTAAAAAAATACTGAAAATCCCAGCTCCGACGGAAGGTCGTGGCGATGGGAGATGGGATCGCGACGGTGGAAGGTCGATTGCTAGGGTTTGAGATCATGTCGGCGGAAGGTCGATCGCGATGGCATGGAAGGGTTTCACATCGAACAGCCTCCATTGTCAGATCGTGTCGGCGAAAGGTCGATCGCGACGGCATGGAAGGGTTTCAGATCGAACAGCCTCTATCATCAGATCGTGTCAGCAGAAGGTCAATTGCGACGGCGGAAGGTCAAACACCATTCGATGGCGACGACATAGAAGGGTTTCAAAACCCTAGCCGGCAACATCCATCGTCAGATCGTGAGAGAGAGAGCTCATAAAGCTAGCTCTGTTCACGCCGGAGACATATATATATATATATATATAGAGAGAGAGAGAGAGAGAGAGAGCTAGTTCTGGTTCATGCCACCGGAAATTGTCGTCGAAAACCGCCACCGAAAATCGCCTATCAAGCTTCTCTCTCTCTGAAGAAGTGAACAGTGGCTAGTTTTGGGTTTTATATATTGGTTTTTTGGTAATAGTTGAAGTTAATGAGGGGCATTTAAGTAATTTTGTCCATCCCTTCCCGGCTTGCCGCCTAAGTTACAAAATTAAGCACCCCCACAGCCATTTCAAGAAAAAGTTGATTTTTCACTTATAAAAAGCTATAATCTGTATTATTAAGCTACACCAAACACAATGAAACAGTTTAAATTAAACTAAAAGCTGAAATAAGCTAAAAATAAGCTCTACCAAATAGGCCCATTAAGCTACACCAAACACAATGAAACAGCTTAAATTAAGCTAAAAGTTGAAATAAGCTAAAAATAAGCTCTACCATATATGGTTGTTATGTTTATATTCATGAGATTAAAGTACTAAGAGTAAATTTTTATGATATCAAAAAGCTTATAGGTATTCATGAGCAAATCAAACACAATTGACATATTATTAAAGAGAAAGAGTAGAGTGTTGATACTTCAATATCTAACATGCTTAAGTTGATCTCTAATAATGGGATTTCAATTCTTTATCAGCATGCTTTTAAAATTCAACCAACTGAATGTAATAATGTGAACACTTATTTAAAATATGATTCAGAATATGTCCAGCAATTTGTTCTTTTCAATTGTTACTTTCCAACCCCTTCCCTTCCTTAGTTGCCACCCTAACCCCTCATTTCACTCAGATGTCAGGTTTATTCCCCCACCATGCCTCCATAACTACCATGATTGCAACCACTTTCCAACCCCATCATTAACATGCCCCCATATCTACCATGGTCACTTCCCTATTACCGTCACAGAGCCATAATCATTTATATCATTTTCTCTAATTAAATTCCTAGTTACAACCATCACCAATCACTGTAACTAATACCATATCCATCTCCTCCACCATTTTCTTATCTGATTTTAAGATAAGTCAAAAGAAGAATAATTATATAATCCATATGCAATTATCTTTAACTGCTGGCTTACCTAATTTTAAGATAAGTCAAAAGAAGAATAATTATATAATCCGCATGCAATTATATTTAATTGTTGGCTAGTATGGTTCCCTAAGCAATTTGATTGCATTGTTACGATAAAAATTGGTATTTTAAATTTTTGTTTACATCATTATATTTTTGTTAGCTGACCTAACAAAAAAACATTAAATAATTTTTCTTTTTAAAATGTGAGGATATATTCGTAATCTAAAAAAAATAAATAAACAAAAATAAAAATGTGAGAACCGTGACTTGGATGTTAGAGAGAGCTTTAGAAAAAGAATGCAGAAGAGATTCCCATGAAGTTGAGTTGAGTTGAGTTCTCTCTCTCTCTCTCTCTCTCTCTAGAACAATAGAGGATGAGAGGACCAATTGAACGAGAAGCGTCTGATCTAGGGTTTTGAGACATACTGAAGAACAAAGGAAAGGGAGGTGAGAATCAAAAGAGAGGCAAGAATGAAGCAGATGACGAGAAACACGAACTCGTCTTCAAAGAAGACAACCAAGAATATGGTCAGGTGCTTCGCATGTTGGGAAATGGGCGTTGCGAAGCCATGTGCATCAATGGAACAAAGCGTCTCTGCCATATCCGAGGCAAGATGCACAAAAAGGTCTGGATCGCTGCTAGAGACATCATTCTTGTCGGACTTCAAGATTACCAGGACAACAAGGCTGATGTGATCCTCAAGTACATGCATGACGAGGCTAGGTTGTTGAAGGCTTATGGTGAGTTGCTTGAGAATATGAGGCTCGATGAGGGGATAGCTGCTGGACTTGATGAAGAGGATGATGCTGCTACTGATGATTATATTGAGTTTGAGGATGAAGACTGTTAGAATAGTAGAGAGAGAGAAGAAATAATATGTATTGTATTGAATGAATTGTATTGAATGATATTGTCCTATACAATAGAAGACCTGCATATATAGGCTGAGAAAGAGTATCCTACTAGAAATCTAACTATGAGAAAGAGTATCCTATAAGAAACCTAACTAATATATGTAGGAATATATACAATATATACCTTAACATCCCCCTCTCAAACTCAAGTAGGATAAACATCTTGAATTTGGAGAGAGAAACTAAAACATGAAATAAAACTAAATAAAATAAAAGGCAAATAGATTGCAAGATCCAAACGAGAGTGCAAGGGCGTTTGAAATAGATCAGAGGCTGGAACTAATGCCGGGAGACAGTTTATGGTCGTGTTGGACCGTTGTAGGAACTGACTGGAACTAATCCCAGGACAGTTTAAGGTCGTACTAGACTGATATAGAAACTGGTTAGAACTAATGTCGAGATCAGAGACCGGAGCTAATGCCGGGAGACAGTTTATGGTCATACCAGACTGTTGTAAGAGCTAATTGAAATCAATGTTGGGATAGTTTAAAGGGGTCATACTGGACCATTGTAAGAGCTAACCAGAATTAATGTCGGAACAGTTTACGGGGTCATGTCGGACCGTTGTAGAGATTGGCTAATCGGAATCAATGTCGGGACAGTTTAAAGGGGTCATGCCGGACCGATATAGAAAACTGGATGTTGAACCAGCAAGCGTGGCACACACATAACTTATGACGTGGTGCTGAACGATGATGGCAACAGATAACTGAGTGCGCTAGGGGATGGCTTGCATTGTGCGCCAGAGAGTGTAGCTTGGATTGTGATTTGAGATTGAAATAGAGGGAAAGACAAAGTGGAGCAAAAACACACACACACACAAAAAAAAGAGAAGAGGATTGCGAATAAAATTATATATATATATATATGATAGAGATATTTGGGGTAGAAATAAACCAGCGATAGAAGAAAGAGATCACCACGAAGCGATACTAAAAGGAAAATATGACAGCGGAATAGGTTGAGGTCCGACAGGCGGCCAAGACAAGGGTGCCACCCACCGATAAGGCAAAGAACACCAAGAACTTAAGCTATAGCTCTGATACTATGTTAGAATAGTATAGAGAGAGAAAATAATATGTATTGTATTGAATGATATTGTCCTATACAATAGAAGGCATGTATATATAGGCTAAGAAAGAGTATCCTACTAGAAATCTAACTATGAGAAAGAGCATCTTATAAGAAACCTAACTATGGCAATACCTAATATATCTAGGAAATCAATCCCTAATATATATAGGAATATATACCATATATACATTAACAAAGACATTGACAAAATCTAGGGTTTGTCATGTTTCTTTCTTTCTCTCTCTCTCTCTCTCTCTCTCTCTCTCTCTCTCTCTCTCTCTATGTTTCGTTTTGATTTTATAAGTATACATATATTTATAACTTGTAAGGTTTGTATTTATATACCGATGTGATTGGGATGGGATACTTGATGAATTTGATGCAATAATATTACAATGTTTCTCAATTAGTGTTCCTTTTGAATGATCTAATTATCAATTATGATAAATGATGGGGCTTTTGTTCATAAGTTTGTGAACAATTTGTTGTGGATTTGATTTAATACCTTGTTTGCTAGGTAAAGATGAGAACTATTTACTCGATTTTAGCATGGTGGCTTGGTTTTAAATAAGGTTGTAAATGAGTAGAGTTAAGCTAGGTAATATGTTAGTTTGGCTTGAAAATTTAGCAAATTTCAAATTATGTTCGAGCTTGGTTGGATTGCCTTTTGAGCCAATCTTGAACAAGTTTCAATCTAGTTGATCACAAGTTGAGTTCGAGTACCTTGATTTTATTATATTGCATATAATTAAGTCGTGTCGATCTCAAACTAACTTTTAACGAATTGAACAATAGCTTGGTTCGTCTTACAATTCTAATTTTAGATAGATGGAGTTTATATATATATATATATTTTTTTTTTGATTTCGAAGATGTGTCAGTAAGTACCCATTTCACATTCTTTCGTTACTTCTTTAGTTGGCATGTTCTAGGTTATAGCTTTATGTAGAGCTAATTGTAAAGAAAAGGGTTATCTTTCTCTACTTTTCCCCAGTGTATCTCTTAATCCACATTGTAGCCCTTACCTGACTTATTGCTGTTTACTCCTTACTGCGGTTGTTGAAGGTGTGGGTTCATCTTCTTTCAAAGATTTTAATTGTTTTGAACTGTCCTGGTCCATGGCAATCCATGTTGATTCTTCTAAGGCCTCGTTTGGCAACTTTCAGTTTTAATCAAAAAGTCATTATAAGTTGTCACATCACTCTTTCTATTTTTCTGTACATCTTTTCGTAAAAAGTCAAAAAATTACTAAAATAGAATGTTCCCAAATAAGGCCTAAGTTGTAGCAAATGTTGATTTATCATAGTTTTATTGTATACACTACTCAGAGCATGTGGATTGCTAGTTTTAAAATGCATGGTGGAAGAGGTGTCTCAACCTAAAGGATCTCAACAACCTAGGTGGAAGGTAGAGGGAGGAGGGTGGTTGTATTAGACCGTGGGGAAATGTTTTAAGCCCCTAAAGCTCTAGCAATCTGATAGGTTGATTGGAATTACAAAACGTGGAACAACAAAACCACATTCTATAGCTAAGAATAAGATTCTTGGAAGCCCTGCCTATCAGTAAGAAGCATTTAACAAGAAGTCGTGGCCTGACATCGAGAAGTATCAAGTTACTTGCAATTTAGTACCTCTCTACTACACTAGCATGCATCAACTACTATAACATACATGCTAGCATGCATCAACTACTATGACATACATGCTATTATTTGGACTTACCTCGTGGTCTCTGCCAACTTGGTAAGTTGGCATCTACTGCTCATGATTTTAGATAGATGGTGTGCGATATTTCTTCAGGGATCTTCAAAGTACTTGCATCTGGTTGTTTGTAGCCATGGGAGTCTGGCCATTTACTATCTATTAATGAGATTTGCTTTTGTGTTAGTCAGATTTGTCTTAATCTCTTTAATGAATGTCTTAAACATTGTTAAATGCATCATTTGTTGAAACTCAATATGGTTGCAGTGGAGAAGATGAACTAATTTTGCTCTAAAAACAAATTTCATAGTTGTGATTGTCTCTCTCATTCTTTGAAGGTCATTCGTGTCTTTGTTGGAATTTTGGATGAGCATTGTTTGAGAGAGATATTTAGATCTTGAGGAATAGTATTTGAGTGCCATGTTCAATTCCTCTTGAGACCATTGGCTAATAATGGGATCTTGTTGTATGTTGATTAAATACACAAGTCATATTAATTGTTTCTGAGACTTTCGAAACACAATTTCAATAGGTGTTAAAAAAAATTAGTTGAAGTCTATGAAGCATGGACACCTCTCCAGAGGCAATGTATGGGTGTTCGACACATGTTGGACACAGATACTCTACCTAATGTGCCCTTTTTTTTCTTTTTTTTTTCAGCCAGACACTCTCGGACACGTTATGGACACGTTGGAGACAGAAACCCTACCCATTGGTGATAGAGAGAGAAACCCTAACCATTGAAGACAGAGACAGAGAAAGAGAAAGGGTGAAGAACCTATTGAAGCCCTAGATCGAGGTGTGTTCTTCCAATCTGTGTGTTCGACTCCCTCTTTCCCTCTGTTCAGCGCTCTTTGTTCGTCTTCCTCGAACTTGTTCATCTTCTTCGAATCTTCGTTTCTTTCGTCTCTTTCTCTCTTTGTTCATCTCTCTCTCTCTCTCTCTCTCTCTCTTCATCTCTCCCTCTTTCTCTGTTCGATTTTCCTTCTCTTGCTTCTTTGTGAGACTCTCTCTCTCTCTCTCTTCTCTTCTTTGTGTTTGACTGTCTATCTCTCTTATATCCACCCAAATAAAGACTGTCGTCTCTCTCTCTCTCTCTCTCTCTCTCTCTCCTCTCTTCGCCTCTTCTTTATTGTTTTTTTCTTCTTTTTTTTTTTACCTATTTTATTTTTGGTAACAAAAAAATCTTTTTTTTCCCTCTTTTACTTTTTTATTTATATTTATTTTTAATGTTCTTGTTTGTTAAACATTATTTTTATTTGTAAAAAAAATAATAATTTATGAATGATATTTGATATTAAAATAAATAAATAAATAATAAAAATAATATATATTTTTTTAATTTTACATAGAATAAATTAAAAAAATTATATATATTGAGCGTGTTCCCAACATGTCGTGTCCCTCATTTTTTAAAAAATTTATGTGTCAATGTGTTTGTGTCTGTATCGTGTCACGTATCTATGTCTGTGCTTCATAGGTTGAAGTATTATTTTCAAATGACTTCACAAAACAGCATAAGTTTAGGAAATAAGTTCATAACAGCATGTATCTGGGAAATATGATATGAAAGGAGAAAGAAAACTCTCATGGTAACAGTTTAGCTCTCCATCCTCACTCACTTCATGGAGGTACTTCTACAACCTAAGTCCACTATTAAGATCTATGTTTAGTAGAGAAAAAAAAAGTTTTTGTTTTGCTTGGGTTTGGAGATGAATTTGAATACTTTGGTTTGATGGTAGCAAATGATTGCATTAATGGCTTCTAGTTTCTCTCTCATACCAACCATAAGCATGGTTGAATCACACATCTTTCTTAGGCTTTTATGGGATTATATACAGCTTCTCAATGAGCTTTTCTACTATCAACAGAAATCAACTACTTCTCATGTCCTTATGGATAAAGTGTTTCATTACTTGGATCTTGGACAAATAAAATTCAAAATTAGATTTATCACCCAAACACCATTTATTTAAAATTATTTTTGCTTAATAATGATATAGAATTTTAAATTAAAATAAGCTGCAACAAACGTGTTGAAAAAGATGAGGGAGTTTCTATTTACACACCATCGTCAAACTTAGTACACACCATTTTTCTATTTTTTTAATTACACTTATGGCCTTGAGTGAAATTACTGTCTTGCACACCTACACAAGAGATCCCACCGGCCATTGTAATTGTTATTTCGCCGGCTACTCACCAACTGCGGGAGTCGTCCACCAGGACCCTCATGCCCACAACCACAGCCACCACCATTACCTCTCTAGCAACCCTTCTCTAGCTTCATCCACTTTTTTCTAACCTCTGCAACCTTCGTTTTATCCTTTCTTCCCCTTTCCAGCCCAGTCGAACCGCCATTGCACGACACGGAAAGAAGATTGCAAGTGAGTGAAAGAGTGGGTGGAGATGGGTTGAAGGCATTTTTATATAATTTTATCTTTAGTCGGTAGAAATAATTTTTAAAAAATTTAAAAAAAAAATTGACATTTATTTTTGTCAAACTAGTTTAGATTTTATCAAATTGACGATTTTTCCCTTGAAATGGAACAACGATCTCTTCAATTGTCTTTAATTGAAATGAGATTCAAAATTTAGGATAAAATGTATCACAATTGAAAAGTTAGAGACTAAAATAACACAAGTTTCAAACTATAAGGACCGTTAGTATAATTGAACCCGCAACTGCCCGCAATGCGAGTTGCGGTTTGGGCGGATTAGGTTCGCTGATGCACGGGTGGTTACGGACGGTTTGCGAATTGAGCTTTTTCTTTTAAAAATTTATTTTTTTTCTTGCTTTTTCTCATTTTTTAAATATTTTTTTATTGCAGGAGATTCAACATTATTCTCCATTAAAACTGGATTACAAAAAATTAGAATGAAAATAAAATAAAAAATAACATTACAAAAAAAAAAAAAAAAAAAACACATAACTAGATTTGTAAAAAATTGAAAAAATTCCAATTGAATAATAAATATTTCAAACAAGACAGTGTGTGATATTATGATAATATTATAATGTTAAGAGCCTAAAGCCTATGGGGTTTGATAATCAGATTAAAGTGAGTGAGAGAGAGAAGATTAGGGTTACATACTTACAAAACTTACAAGAAAATTTGATGGTCCAGATTTAAAAAAAAAAAAAAAATTGAATACAAATACGGGCGGGTGAGTGTGGGTGCGCATAAAATCCGAGACCCGCCCACAATCCGCAAAATAAAAAAATCCTAAATCACATCTGACCCTAACAATTTTGTAAAACCGTCCAAATAGGCGTGGGCAATTCGAATTGAACGGTTTTTACAAGCCAGATAACTCTATGCCTAGCCCTACTCGAAAATACATGTGTGGTGTGGTGTGTAGTTAGAGATTGTGGTGGGTGAAAATAGAAGAAGCTCCCAAAAGATGACGGTTTTTAGAGAGAGATAGAGGGAGGGGAGAGATAAGAGGGTTCATTGGCGAGGAGGCGGAGGGAGCCACTGCGGAGCACTGAGGAGGCGGAGAGATAATTGATCCAATGCTTTTCTCTGCAACTGGAAGATGGGTTTGGTTTGATTGAGGAAGATCGACGCCCACCCTTCTCGGTAGTTTTCCCAATTTTGAGTTCCGCTCATCGCCGCTATTGAAGAGGAAGATCGAACTTGGCCCATCGACACCCACCCTCCTCGGCTCCCTTCGAACTCGAACTCGCACTCGCACCCCTTCCTCTTCGCTCGGCTCCCTTCAAACCCATCGTTGCTGCACCCCTTCTCTCTCTGTGTTTGTTTTTGGCTGTTGGATCGCCGCCATTGAAGATCACCCACCCTTCGCACATGCACCCCTCCCCCTTCGCTCGGCTCCCTTCAAACCCACAACAGAGGTAAGTTCTTCAGTTCTTTGTTTATGTGTCATTTACTCAACTCATCTCAATCTAATCTAAGCACCAAGAACTACATTAGTTTTTGAACTGGAGAATTGTTTCTGCCTCTCCCCTTCTTTATCTGTTTTTGTTTACCTCCGATGGCTGTGTCTGCTTCCCTAGCATTAAGCAATTGTGGTGCTGCTTCTGTTGGGAAAGAGTCGATTGTTCGAGGGATTTAGAGGTGAGGCAATACTTCAATTGCTCCACGATTGTTCCATTTTTTGACTGTTGTTGGGAAAGAGTCGATTGTTCTCTCACCTTCCCAGGCGAGTTCGGTCTCTCTCTCTCTCTTTCTCTCTCTCTCTCTCTCTCTCTCTCATGCAATGTATTTTGTGTATAATTGTTGTTATGTTTTTGATCTTCCTTTTTTTTTTGTAGGCTTCAGTTCTTTACGGGTCATTGAATTTGGGGTTTATTTTTATTTCCTGTTTTTATTAGAATGCTTTATTAATTTGGGTTGCCATTCTCTCTCTCCATCTGGGTTTATTTCCTGTTCTTGAACTAGTTTGTCTATATGGTTGCAACATCTGCTTGCAGTTTAGTATGGTTGTGGTGAAGATCATCATTGAGTGTATGAACACCATTGACTGTTACCACTGAGTTCAATTTGTTGTCAATACTCTAATCACTATACAGTTTATTGGTTTGTCATGTGAACCAATTGTTTGACAAAATGATTATGAGAGGAAAAAAAAATACTAAGACCCACATTTCTACACTTTTTTAATTAGTTGCTGCTTTTGAAACGGTTTGCAAAAGATGGTTATTGGGTTATAGAGAATTTGTCATTGCATTGTTTTTCAAAACCTGCCCAATTGCATCTAATTGGTGTTTGTGTGTGTGTTTCATTTTGTCATGATATAAGGTCCAACCTTGGGCTTTTGATAGTTTGCTCAGCATCAATCATAAGGTGGATTATTCTTCATTTTAGCGCTCTGTTTGTTTCAAGGGAAAACATTTTTCGTATTTTCTGGCATTGGGTTGGAAGAAAAATAAAAGTTGACAGAGAAAACAAGTTTATTTGGGTGTAAAAATATTATACACTTTTGAAATTTGGAAAATATTTTTCGGACTCAAATCGCCACAACCACTAATCCTACCACTAATATAACAGCGGAAATTAGTTTGAAAGTCGCAACCATTGGAAAATGTTTTGTATGAAAAAAAAATTGGAATTTTTTCCCTGTAAAACGTTTTTTGCCGAAACAAATGGAGTGTAGAATTTATCCCAATTTGTGCTTGTCGCCTTTATTATTTACTGTTGGATGTAGTATTTCCAGTGATAAGAAACTACTCTAGCTTTAACTGGCCACCTTCAAGTCACAATGATTTTTTGTGGTTGTATCATAATTGAAACTAAGATATTACAAAATCTGATTACTAGAACCAAATGCGTTTAGTTTGAAAATCCATTAGAATGCATAAGCAACTCAGGGTGCCCTGTATCAGAAAACGTGACATATCTCTGCAGCATAATGGCCTCATCTCCTCCACTCCATCCACTTTATTTGCAAGATGGCGTAACAAGATCAATTATCAGAGTTTTTTAATGGGTTTTTCATATTGTTAGTTATGTTATATATGCCAATCTATGTATTTCATCAAGTTTCTATGTATGCACAGTTTAGTTCCACAAACATGCATGCATTCACAGTTTCCAATATGTTTAGAATTCTGCTAGAACAAATGGAATTCTGCATATGCATTATCCAACAAATATTAAGATATTAAAATGGTTAAAATATTAAAAAATTCAATGAAAACAAAAAAATACAGAAAACGAAAAAGTAGAATTTTCTGAAAAGTGAATTCTGAAAACTGAAACCAAACAGAGTTATGAGCTGAAATTCTTGGAAAATAAGATTGACGGACTTTTTTATTTTTTAAAGTTTGAAGAGAGAATTTATCTGAAAAGTGAATTTATTTGAGTACTATTCATTCACAATATACCATCATCAGAAACTAAATCAAATACTGAAATAAAGAATGCATTACACCATGTATTGCTTTAGTTTCCTTGATTATAATGGCTAATGAAACAGTTTTTGTACACTTCATTATTGCTTATAAAATGGCTGATGAAACAGTTTTTGTTTTGTTTTATTTTTTTGGCATAAAATTATGTTTGGACCTTCTAAGTGATAACTGGTGAACTTCAGGATACTTATGATTATAACGGATTTTGATTTTGGTTTTAATTTCATCTCTATAAAATTGTTGTGCTCCGATTTTAATACTCTTTGTGTTGCTAGGGTTGATTTTAATTTTATCATTTTAATATGATTGTTAAAATACATCATTGATGAGTCTAAAATTATATGATGGAACAAACATTTTTAGGTTGAAGTGCATCAGTTATAAATTACAATTACATTTTGATCCTAACATTATTTATACCGTGCCTTTAGGGACGGGCATACATTAGTATATATATATATTTGTATTCTTATATATTTGATTTATATATAGCCAATGATTACAAGTGCTACAATTATAATTGTTTAATTTATTTGGAAAATATGTTTTTGTGTCCTCTTGATTTTGATGATATACCTTTTTGTTCCAATTCTCTCATAAAACACAGAAATTCAAATATTATTATGGAATGCCCACTTAAGTTAATGGAAGCTGCTGTTTCACAACCTCTAGGAATTTGTAATGAGGGTAGGTAATGCAGATTTAGTGATCTTCCCGACCATGTTGTGCACCACATCTTCTCCTTCCTCTGTTACACAAATCTCCTCCGATTCAAGTTGGTATCAAAAAGATGTAGAGAATTGTATTTGACCAATCCATTCCTGACTTCGATTTTCTCAAATTCAGGTTATATTCTATTAAGGAATAGGGCGGACTGGATTTATTGGATAGGTTATTGGTGGAATGTGAAGGGAGGAAAATATGCTGCTTTTGTATTCGATTTGGGTCCGAACTGGGTATGGAACTCTATCGCATCATCACATGGTTACATGTAGCAGTGGAGTGTAATGTTGAAATACTTGATCTTGAGCTCCATTATAATGAAAGCAAAAGGGTTGATTTTCCGCTCTGCTTATTTCATTGTGAATCCTTGAGGTCAGTAGCGGTGAATTTGCATGGTTGCTTTCTTGGATTGCCATCCTCTCTTGGGTTTACTTATCTCCAATCCTTGTCAATAACATCGGTTAAAGTAGATCAGTCCTTCGGTGAGTGGATCTCATCCTACTGTGTCTTTCTTGAGGAATTATGGCTTGAGCATATCGAGGAGATATGCAAAGTTAGCATCAAAATTCCATCTCTAGTGTGGTTTACGTTAGTGGAACCTTGTTCCTCCCAACTCTGCCATCTTAGAATTGTAGGTGGGAAACTTCAAGTCATAAATGTGGAGTGGACATTCAATTCCTCTATCGGCAAGTCTCTGAAAATTTGTGCTCCCAATCTTAAACAGTTGATGTGGAATGGAAATCTAACAAATGATAACCGTCTGGAACCCTTGATGCAATTAGAAGTTGCTCGACTTTTTCTTGAACCCAAGGAAGATACTAATAAGAACTTGCATAAGATTCTTCTTGGTGTTAGCAAAACTAAAGATCTTGTTGTACGTGACCTTATGCTTAAGGTAAATATAGTTTGCTTTATGCTTATATTAGATTATTTATGTGTGATGTAAAGTCCGAATCTTGTTAATTTTCCATTTTCATATGGAAAGTAAGATTGTTTTGAGAATTGACTATTTTAGTTGTTGTTGTTTTTTTTTTTTTTTTTTTTTTTGACTTTTACAGAAGGACAAAGTAGAGAGAGGACTTTTTTGTACTGGCTTTTTTGCTATTTTAGCCAATTGCCATAAGAAGTCTAATATCATTGATTTGTTTTGTATTTTTTCCCCCCTTCAGCACTGTAGTACATTTGTCCACTAATAGAATCAACTGGTCAACAATTTTTAGCATTACTAGTGTTATTGTCACTCTATGTATATATATTTATTCTTGCTTTTGTTTTTTTGGAAAAAATTCACTTTGCCCTTTACTCGTTTGAGACGGGAGCACTTTACTTCGTTATGGTTTAAATATATAGACAGATTGCCCCCATGTACTTTTGGACTGATTTGTAATCTAACATCTGTTAAAGCTAGTAATCAAAGACTATTTTAGCCTTTCATGAAAAGGACGTTTTTTCTTCCCCCATGTCTATCTCTCTTGCATGGTTGGACTTGACTGACTAAACTGTTTTGTTGGATGAAATTCAAAAGAACTAACTGGAAATTTTGTTAACTGTTTTGGTGGAAAAAGAGAAAAATGAAGCCGTAACTATGCAATAGGCACCATTTGGGGGGAGAACCTAGCAATTGCAAATTAGTCCTAAACAAGGGGACTAATTTGCCCATATTTGAACCACATTGACATAAAATGTTCCGGGCTCTAGCCTTGAACCACAAGGGGATAAAGTGAATTTTGCCCTTATTTTTTGTTAAATTATTACGTACAGTGACAGTCTTCTCCTCAATCTTTAGAGCTGAGCTAGCACTTACTATAGGGAAACTGGCCGAGAATCTTTCTTATTTTTCCATTTTTCTTTTTCTTAAAACTTACGAGTTTGTATTCATAATATTGCAGGTTTTGTATGAGCAAGGTTACTGGTGTCCTAGCTTAAATCATGTACATAGATTGTATATGTACATTAGCAGTTTAAATGATGACCTAGTTCCAGCAGTGATCTCTCTTCTTTCTGGAATGCCCATCTGGAATGCCCAACTTAAATAAGAATAAAATCTTCCCCACCCTTGTTGGCTAACACCAATATAAGCAGTACAAGAATACATTGCAACATGAAGTGTAAATTATTTACCGACTATGTGAAGCCCTCTTTAAGGCTTCATCGCAGCATAAAATCATCTACACCCTCGGCTAAAAACAACGTAAGTAATATAGTTCATTGCACAACCCCTCTCTCTCTCTCTCTCTCAGATGGATGATATTTTAAATTAGTAAATTTTTTCCGTTGTTGCGGGCATCTGGGTTTAATGCAAGATATTGGGAGTCTCAAAACCTGAGATTTATTTGTCATCTGGAGATGGTAGAGATAGGGCTGTCTGATGGTGGAATGAATGAAGTGGAGCTAGGATTATTTTTGCTTAAGCATGCCAAAAGTTTGAAGAATATGATTTTCTTTCACTTGGCTTCCTCTCTGCCATCAGATATTCGTATGAAGATACACAATTGTGCTATGGATTCTGCTGCCACAGTTGTTTTTCAGGACGTATGAATTTCTTTGGATGGTTTTTTATTTTTGTATATCTAAAGTTGTTTACTGGAGATAATTATGTTCTTTAGATGTTTATGAGGATTTTTTGTAAGTTAAGTTGGAGACAGTTTGAAGTTTAGAATTATTGGTGTTAAAGTTGAGTTGTATTGTGGTAATAATGTAAAATGAGCAGGCTCAATATCTTGAGTTGAAACAGAGATGCTCTGTAATGTTGATTGACATAGGTGGGCCTATAGGGGCTTTTGGCCCACCACTTAAAGCCCAATGCATGATTCAAACACTAAAGCCCAACATCATTGGAACCTAATGTTGCACCAAAAACTAATGACATCTAAACACTTGTCAAGAGAGAAGAACCAGCCACACAAGCAAACAAAGATCCTGCAGAGTTATTACACCACACATCAGCCATTAATGAGGTTCCCTGCAGCATTTAATGCGATAACCCTTTTACGTCGGAACAGAACAGCTTCACCATGAACAAGGCAAGCTAGAACATAGACTTTCGGCCAACATGACAGGTCAGAGTGGACAAGGAAATGATGAACAAAGGATATAAGTAGATTTCTAAGACAAAAAGAAGGTTAAGTTCTCTATCATTATCCTATCTCTATATTCCATTAATCTCTCTTTTCTAGCTGGCTCGTCGGAGGGTTCGCTGGGGGACTCTCGTTCCCCGTTGGACTCTTGTGCAGGTTTCTCTCTGGATCCAGCGATCGGAGAACGGTGTGGGAGACGTGGATCAGCCCGATCCATTCCTCAAGAACAAGTAGTATCATTAGTTGGTGCCGTCTATAGGAACCTTTCACTCTGTGTGACAATTGTGTTCATTGTTGCCAGAGACACATTCTCGATAATCCCTCCCTGCCACCTACCAAGGTGGATGGTCACAACGAGATCTATGGCTTCTCAACACAACTTTGCCGACCCCCAAGCCAACCCTCCTAACCCAAACAACCCACCTCAGTATTTCACAGAACTCACCAACAGCATCAACCGCCTAGCCGAACAAAACCAAGTCTTGATCAATGCTTTTGCTTTAGCGAGACCTCCCTGTGCCTCCTTCACCACCACAAGATATCCCACCTAACCGAGAACGAACCCCGAGCCATCACTTCCAACAAGCCCACCCCTTTAACTTGGAGGGTTAGCGACCCCCTCCCCAAGACATGAACTTGCCACCTCGGGGTCTACATCCATCAGCCCAAGCTCTTGCTCCTGCTCCCGAGGGAGAGGCCAGTAGTGTTCAGCCTCCATTGCATTCCGGTGGTGATGCGGAACTCCGAGCCATGAAACTCTAGCTTCAAGGAGTCATGCAGAACATGTAGAGTAAACCCTCCACAACAGCCAATTCACCGTTTGTCGCCTCCATCAGGGACAAACCCCTATCTCCTAAGTTTAAAATGCTCTTGATCGACTCTTTCGACGACACAAAGGACCCAGTCGACCACTTGGAGACTTACAGGACCTTAATGGTCCTCCATGCATTCCCTGATGAGATCATGTGTTGGGTTTTCCCCGTAACGCTTAAGGGGTCAACCCGACTGTGGTTTAGTTAGCTGCTGACGGACTCTATCTCTACTTTCCAGCACCTAAGTGATTCCTTTCTTAGCCATTTCATTGGTGCCTAGTGCCAACGGCGTCCGGCGACCCAGCTCCTCAACATCCGTCAGATGGAGGGGGAGTCACTATGTAGCTTCATCACCCGTTTCAACACCGAATCCTTGCAGGTGGCAGAAAACGACGACAAGGTTATTCTCACAGCTTTCATGGTTGGTTTACGATCATCTGACTTCCTTTTCTCCCTCTCCAAAAACCCTCCAACTTCCATGGCAACCCTCCTTTCCAAAGTCCAAAAATACATGAACGCCGAAGATTCTCTGGCTGCCCGCCAAGATTCCACAACCAAAAACCCAACCCTCAGAGAGAAGAGAAAGGAATCTGAAACTAGAACCACCCAATACACACAGCAAACACCTCAGTATACCGACCGAACTGCTTGAGCCGACCGATCGGTACCTACCCGACCGTCTGGTCAGTTCGAATAGTACACACCCCTCAATTCTCCCATGGAACAAGTCTTGAACCAGATCCAACGAGATTACAACTTGAAATGGCCACAACCCTCGCGGTCTCCTTCCAATCGGCAAGACCAATCCAAATATTGTCGTTTCCATCAGGACCATGGCCACAACACCGAGGAATGTGTTAACCTTAAATACCAGGTAGAGAGCTTGATACGCCAGGGGTGCCTCAGTTGGTTCATGGCAGCCCGTCCCCAGCAATGACCAAGGATCGAACCTACTAGGGGCAACCGCCGACACACCCCTCCCCGACAAACCGCACAACTTAACCAAGGCAATGATTGGCCCCCGCCACAACCTCGAGCACAAGGCAACCCTATTCCCCCGGTTGGTGAGATCAGAGTCATTGCTGGCAGACTTGCATGCAGAGGACTATCCCGTTCGGCCCAGCGAGCCGAACTCAGAAAAATCAAGCAGGGCTCCGACAAAGAAATCGCGACATTGGATCGCCCCTTCAAACACCCCAAACAGTGGATGGAGCCTATTACCTTTACGAAGGTCGATTGCACAGGCATCCGTTACCCTCACGACGACCCCCTCTTCATCTTTGCTCTCCTGTCCAATTGCAAAGTTAGACGAGTGCTTGTCGACAACGGTAGCTCTTCAGACATTATCTTCTTGTGCACCTATCGCCAGCTCAAGGTCGGGGAAGAAAGATTGTCCTCTCTCCAAACCCCACTGGTTGGCTTCACGGGGGATTGGGTGACCTCCATAGGCTCCATCGATCTTCCCATCACCATTGGAGAGTATCCACGGCAGACCACCAAGTTACTCACTTTCCTTGTCGTCGATTGTCCCTCTGCTTATAACATCATTCTCGGCCGCACAGCCCTTAACGCTTTTCAAGCTGTCACATCCACATACCATTTGGCCATAAAATTTCTTATTGACCTCGGGGTCGGCATCGTGAGGGGAGAGCAGACGGTGGCCAGAGAATGCTATGTCGTTTCACTCAAAGAGGTCAAGCTGAAGGAGGCCATGATCATCGAAGGACTTGACGTTAGAGACGAAGACGAGTTTGTCAGAGGGGAACCAGTGGAAGAACTTGTTGAAGTCCCCATCGACCCTGCCAACCAACAAAAACAACCAAGATCGGCAGCCAACTATCCTCCCAAGCCAAGGTCGACCTTACAACCCTTCTAACCGAGCACAATGATGTATTTTCCTGGACCCATTCTGACATGCCGGGTATTGATCCCTCATTCATCACTCATCGTTAGCATCGAGCCCCACTTCCAACCCTTCCGCCAGAAGCAGTATGTCTTTCACCCGGAACGCAATGCCCTTATTGCTTCTAAGGTAGACAAACTACTGGAGGCACGGTTCGTCAAGAACGTAGACTACCCCAGATGGCTGTCAAATGTGGTCCTGGTCCAGAAAAACAACGGTAAATGGCGACTCTACGTCGACTACTCCAACCTTAATCGAGCTTACCCCAAAGATAGTTATCCCCTCCCCCGATAGATCTACTTGTCGACGCTACTGCCGGACATCAGATGCTCAGTTTCATAGATGCCTTCTCCGGCTACAATTAAATTCTGATGCACCCGGCTGACCAGGAACACACCTCCTTCATCACAGATAGAGGAACTTACCACTATCGTGTTATGCCATTCGGATTGAAAAATGCCGGAGCAACTTACCAACGGTTGGTCAATGCCGTCTTTCACCATCAGATAGGTCGGAACATGGAAGTCTACGTCAATGACATGCTTGTCAAGAGCAAACTCCCCTCTGATAATCTGATAGACCTGCGAGAAACCTTCAAAACCCTACGCAAGTATCAAATGAAGCTGAATCCGGAGAAGTGCGCCTTCGGTGTAGGATTTGGGAAATTCTTGGGTTTTGTGGTCAGTCAAGGGGCATCGAGGCCAACCCCGAAAAGATCAAGGCTCTGATAGAAATACAGTCTCCCAGGACGGTCAAAGAGGTTCAACGGCTTATCGGCAGAGTCGTCGCCCTCAACCGTTTTATTTCCCGCGCAACAGACAAGTGCCTTCCCTTTTTCAAAGTCCTTCGACAGGCCTTTGAGTGGACCACTGAATCCGAAGAGGCCTTTCAACAATTGAAGCAGTGCATGGCCAACCCCCCTTACTCTCTCAGGCGCTTTCGGGCGAGACCCTCTTTCTTTACTTAGCCGTATCAAACACCGCAATCAGTACGACCCTCATCAGGGAGGACAGCTCAGTCCAGCGTCCGGTTTATTACATTAGCCAAGCTTTCAGGGGGGCAGAACAAAACTACCCTCTGCTGGAAAAAATGGCCCTTGCCTTGGTCATAGCTTCAAGACGACTCCGACCTTATTTTCAAGCTCACTCCATAGTGGTCCTCACTGATCAACCTTTGAAGAAGATAATGCAACAACCAGAATTGTCCGGCAGATTTATGCAATGGTCTATCGAGCTCAGCCAATTTGAAATCTCTTACCGACCTCGAACAGCGATCAAAGGACAGGCTGTCACCAATTTTATCTTGGAATTCACCAATCCCACTCCAACCACGCCCCTTTCGCCAAGGCAATTCAACACTGAGACAGAAGATCCCCACTCCTGGACCCTCAATGTCAATGGATCATCCTGCAAAGAAGGCAATGGGGCTGGTCTCATCCTCACCGCTCTCGAGGGTGGTTATTTCAAGTGTGCCCTCCGTTTCTTGTTCGACGCAAACAATAATGAAGCCGAATATGAGGCCTTGATAGCAGGTTTTCACCTGGCCAGAGACATTGGTGTAAGCCATATCCAAGTGTTCAGTGATTCCCAATTGATCGTCGGGCAAATTACAGGGGAATTCGACGCGAAGGAAGACACGATGCGAGCCTACAGGGATATTGCACTCCCTCTTGTTCGCCTTTTCAATACTTTCCATATCAAACACATCCCTCGGTCAGAAAACTCCAAAGGCAAATGAAATGGCCCAATTAGCCTCGGCCGACCAATCAGACCTCAGCTATGGCGTCCGTCTTAAATACCTGGCCCACCCGGCTACTTCGCCAATCTAGCAGGAGGTTCACTTCCTTCAAAACGAACCTATCCCATGGGCTGTAGACATCCTTCTGTTTTTGACAAGTAAGGAGTTGCCAGACGATAAACAGCAGGCCGCCAAAGTCAGAGGCCGTTCATCCAATTACATCCTCATCAGCGGCCTGCTGTACAAACGTGGATTTTCACGCCCATACCTCAGGTGTCTCAGTCCTGCTCAAGCAACCTATGTGATGAGGGAAGTCCACGAGGGCGTATGTGGTAATCATTCAAGTGCCAGGTCACTAGCCCATAAAATCCTTCGCACGGGCTACTTCTGGCCTACTCTCAACCAAGATGCCACTGAATTTGTGCTTAAGTGTGATAAATGCCAGTGTTTTGCCAACATCCCCCCGTGCTTTACCTATAGAACTGATTACACTCTACAGTCCCTACCCATTTGCCAAGTGGGGCATCGACTTAGTTGGTCCATTGCCCTGTGGTAGGGGCCAAACCAAGTTCGCTATAGTTGCAATTGATTACTTCACCAAATGGGTGGAAGCGGAACCCCTCACTGCAATCATTGAAAGGAACACAACCAGATTCATCTAGCAGTCGATCGTATGCCGATTTGGAATCCCTCAAGCCATCGTCTCAAACAACGACAAACAATTCGACAATGCCAAGTTCAGGAAATTATGTGTCGAGCTCCACATTAAGCCATGTTTCTCTTTCCCAGGTCATCCCCAAGCCAATGGGCAAGTCGAAGTCACCAATCGCTCTCTTCTGAAGATCATCAAAACTAAGTTGGAAGCCGCTAAGGGACTCTGGGTTGAGGAACTACCAAATGTACTCTGGGCTTATCGAACTACCGTACGAACCCCTACTGGGGAGACCCCCTTTCGCTTAACATACGGCGCTGAGGTGGTCATCCCAGTGGAAATTGGCCTCTCGACTCTGAGGGTTTTGTACCCGGGTCCAGAACTAACCGAAGAATTGCGTCGAGCTGACTTGGACCTGATTGAAGAGCTCCGAGAGACCACCGCTGTCAAATGGACCTCATATCAGCAGAAAATAAGAACACACTACAACCGCAAAGTCCAACTAAGAGAGTTCGCAGTGGGCGACCTAGTCTTGCGCGAAGCAACTTGCCACCAAAAAATCCCGGAGGGCAAGCTAGTAGCCAAATGGAAAGGACCTTACGTTGTTAAGGCCAGACCTCGCCCAAGCATTTACCGACTCCAAGACATGGAAGGCAGAGACCTCCCCCATCCATGGCATGTCGAGCACTTGAAGCGTTATTTCTAGTAAAATGGCATCTCTTGTTTTTGTATTGATCGATTGTTATATGTTCTTTTTGATGATCTGCACGCTTGTTCGTTTTTGCCCTTTCCATACATGGTGTAAACTTGTGATCAATAGGATGTGCCTTAAATGACAATGACTTTATATCTCCATTATCTGCGTTATGTTTCAATAACGACTTGTTAACTAAAAGCCTCAGCCAGACTGAGCACGAAGAGCTCAGCCAGATTGAGTTAGCTAAAGCCTTAGCCAGACTGAGCATAAAGAGCTTAGCCAAACTGAGTTAACAAAAGCCTCAGCCAGACTGAGCACGAAGAGCTCAGCTAGACTGAGTTAACTCAAGCCTCAGCTAGACTGAGTTAGCTAAAGCCTCAGCCAGACTGAGCACGAAGAGCTCAGCCAAACTGAGTTAACTCAAGCCTCAGCCAGACTGAGCACGAAGAGCTCAGCCAGACTGAGTTAACTCAAGCCTCAGCCAGACTGAGTTAGCTAAAGTCTCAGCCAGACTGAGTTAACTCAAGCCTCAGCCAGACTGAGCACGAAGAGCTCAGCCAGACTGAGTTAACAAAAGCCTCAGCCAGACTGAGCACGAAGAGCTCAGCCAGACTGAGTTAATTAAAGCCTCAGCCCGACACAGCCCTCCATGTCTTAGTCAGAACTAGCATGAAGAATTCAGCCGGTCTGAACCAAAGCTGGTCTCAACTGTTGCCATACTTAGTTAAAATCCAAGTCCATGCCCATTCATTTTCACTAATCATATAAGATAGTCTGTTTGCCCATTTTTAACAGTTTTACATCATGGTTAAACATACAAGTCAGTCTGATTACCCATTTTTACCATTTTTACATCACAATTTACTTACAAGTTTCACAATTCACGCACAAGTTTCATTTTTACACCCACTCTTTATTGAATTCTGCTCAGCCATTTTCATTATTCCAAATTTACCAATCAGAAGCATAACGACAACAACAATGCATAAGAAAACTCGTTGTTTTATTAACAAACTTGCATTTTTACACAAATTCATTGCAGAAACTACCTCTATTACAAAAAAAAAAAAAAAAAAAACAAAAAACACACAAAACAAAAAATTTATACAGTTAATCTCCCTCGCTCGACGCGAGATCTTACTCTTCAACCCCCTCATCTAGGGGGGTCTGAGCGACGTCGTCTTCTTCTACCTTCACGAGGCTGAAGTCCACGTCCGGAAACAGCTCTTTCCTAGAACTGGCCTATCTCATGCTTGTAGAAGTCAGACCGTTGGAAGCTTTGGATCACTTCCTTTTCACTCCTACCTCCAACGGTCACTCCTGATGGCCCAGCACCCCCATCTCCCTTCTTCGCCAAGCCACTGGCGACAGCGGCGTCAATGGCTATCTGGAAGTCGGCGGACCCCTTGAATTGTTCTATGGCCGCCATACATAAGTCGGGGTACGCCGCTCTCTCAGACGCCAATTTGGCCCTCTCCTCTGCCAGGGCCTTCTCTAACTCCGCGATCCGACCATCTGCCTCGTCTTTGTCTTTGATCACCTGGTCCCGCAGTTCTTCGTTGTTGGTCAGGGCCTCCTCTCACCTCTCATTGGCAGTGGTGCAGGCTTATTGGACCTGCTCGAGCTTCCTTTTCTCGTCCGCCAACTCGAACTCTAGCGATACCGCCTTGTGGCGCTCTACTTCCAGCTCTGATTTGGTCGCGAGGAGCTCGGCACCAGCCCGCTCCGCTGAGTAGCTCTGCACCAAACGCCAGTACTTCCATTTTCTTCGCCCTTTGCGCATACTCCAGCCCCTTAGCGCATGCACTCTGAGCGGCCTTCCTCCAGCCCGCTGTCTCAACCCTTAGGTTCTGCAACTGCGTCTTCGCCCCTTCCAGCTGGGCCCTCAGCAGCTCTACCTCCATCTTCGCGCACGCTATTTTATTCATGAGGGCAGTCGCCAGCGTCGCTGCCTCCATCTGGGCTGAGCAAAACCCACTTAGGAGGTTGGCCTCCATCAACCGCGCCATCGATTGCACGGCCGCATCCTCCACCACCCAAACAAGGCGATCGGCTGCGACCCTGGCTTCCGCCCCTTCTTTTGCCAAGCGGCCTGCCAGAGCGCGCACATGGTACATGGTGGTCTTCAACGCAACGCTCGCCTCCGATCTGCTAACCCCAGACTTCCCTTCACCAGGACTGGGCGACACTTCTACCACAGGCCCCACTGCTGCCACTGTTTGGGCACTTGCGCCTATGTCTTCTTTCAGCATTTGGACACTCGCGCCCATGTCTTCTTTCGCTACTTGGGCAGTCTCCCTTTTTGGAGCCTCCTCCTTCCTCCCATCATTCATCTTCTTCGCAACAGGGGCGTGCTTACTCCCCTCTGCCGCCACCCTCTTCTTCTTCGTTTTCTTCAGCATTGCCTCCACCTTCTGTTTGCCCCTCTTCTTCAGCGGGTCCACTGGGGGCGGTAGTGGGGCAAAGTCCGTTAGATCTTTGTCTCCCAACGGTTTGGGACGCGGTCGGACCCGCTCCCTCATCACCAGTTTAGGTGCAGGCCCCAACTGTGTCTCTTTATACTTCTCCGCCTTGGCGAACACCCTTCGCTCTTCCGCCTCCTCCGCGCCTCCAGCTCTTTCCTCGCCGGATCCTCCTCTGTCGCTGCGGCCCTAGTCTCAAGGCAAACAAGGTTGAAGGTACGATCAGGTCATCCCACTTCACACCTTCCTTCTCCCTTCATTCCTTCACCCTCTTCACCCTATTCTCAGCCTCCGCATCTAGTCTTGGCTCCACCGATTTTGTGGGGACTTTCCACGTTGTGCGAACTCCTTCCCCACCGTTCGCTGATACATAAAACCATCTCGGCCTCCACCTCTTCACCGAAGATGGCAAGCCTGCCACCAGACCCCGGCCCGCCACCGCCGGCAAAGTCACCCACGTTTCTTGTTGACCGGAGGCCTTGTAGCAGGAGAAGAATTCCTCCACCGTCATAGCTGCCCCCCCAGTCACCCGTGGCCATGAAACCGCGCAAGCCATCAGTATCTTCCATGCGTTAGACATCAGTTGCCCTGGCGCCACTTCCAGCTTGTTAAGTACGTCCACCACTATTTGGGAGAGTGGTAACCTCAGCCCCCCCGCAGTGCCTCCTCATACAACGTGAATTCTATCGGCTATGCATCCGACGCCCTCTCCTTAGATGTGGGCAGCCTCAGCTCTACCTCCATTGGAATTTGGTACTTCCTTCGTACCTCCTCCAACTCCTCATCGTAAACGTAGACTTGTCGGCCTGGTGTGCCCAGTGGTTGCTTCACTTGGCTAATTGGCCTAGCGGTTACGATCATCGTCGCCGAGTGAGCCCGCGCCACTTACCCAGCTCCCCTCTCCTCCCTTCGCTCTGCTTGGTACTATTCCGCCAACTCCACTGCATCGTCTTCTCCCAATGAGTCTAGCCTCACGGCTAGCACTCCATCTCGAGCCATTCCTTCAACGTGTCTGCGTATTGCTTCGAACGCTGGCACAAGGAAGTTCGCAAAGTATTGCAGAGGCGTGTCACACGAAACAAACGAGTTCACTTCTGGGATGTGCTGGTTTTTTGTGATAAGATAAGTAAAGCGAATAACTCCAAATGCCCACGGTTTTCCTATATTCTAAGGGTCGAGATTAAATTTTGCCAGTTTAAAAATTTTCGAAAACTTCCGCCCCCGCCTTTTCAACTCCCTATATTAGCCTATCCTTTCGCTTCTTGCTAACGCATCACCTCATTTATTACGGGGATTATGTCACGTGTACGACCACGATCTACTACTCTCTTCCCCTTCCTTGTTTATTCCACTTCACATCACCACGTGCCCCGCTGCTCCTCGAGCCCCACGCGCCGCCATTCCCTCTTATCACTCGGTCATCCTTCGCGGTCGGCCCCTCCTTTCGGTCACCCTTTGTGGTTGGCCCACCTCACGGTCGGCCCCCTTTTTTGGTCACCCTTTGCGGTTGGCCCACTTTGCGGTCGGCCCCCCCTCTCGGTCACCCTTCGCGGTCAGCCCACTTCGTTATCGGCCCACCTCACGATTGGCCCCCCCTCTCGGTCACCCTTCACGGTCGGCCCCCCTTCTCGGTCACCCTTCGCGGTTGGCCCACCTCACGGTCGGCCGCCCTCTCGGTCACCCTTCATGGTCGGCCCACCTTCCGGTCGGCCTTCTGTCTCGGTCATCCTTTGTGGTCGGCCCTCTTTCTAGGCGGTCTTCTCTCACTCGACCAGCCACAACCCCCATCTCTTCTTTATTTCCTTCGTTGGACTGAAACTGCACTTGGAAATGGGGAACTATTGACATAGGTGGGCCCATAGGGGCTTTTGGCCCACCACTTGAAGCCCAATGCATGATTCAAACACTAAAGCCCAACATCATTGGAACCCAACGTTGCACCAAGAATCAATGACATCTAAACACTTGTCAAGAGAAGAACCAACCACATAAGCAAACAAAGATCTTGCAGAGTTATTACACCACACATCAGCCATTAATGAGGTTCGCTGCAGCATTTAATGTGATAACCCCTTCACGTCGGAACAGAACAGCCTCACCATGAACAAGACAAGTTAGAACATAGACTTTCGGCCAACATGACAGGTCAGAGTGGACAAGGAAATGATGAACAAAGTATATAAGCAGGTTTCTAAGACAAAAAGAAGGTTAAGTTCTCTATCATCATCCTATCTCTATATTCCATTAATCTCTCTTTTCTAATTGGCTCGTCGGAGGGTTCACTGGGGGACTCCCGTTCCCCGGTTTCTCTGTGGATCCAGTGATTGGACAACGGTGTGGGAGACGTGGATCAGCCCGACTCGTTCCTCAGGGACAAGTAGTATCATTAGTAGCGATTGGACAACAGTGTGGGAGACGTGGATCGGCTCAACCCGTTCCTCAGGGACAAGTAGTATCATCATTGATGAGCATTAACATTCCAATTAAAAGTTATGTTTAGCACAAGGTAAGTCACCATATTTAAAAAATGAGAAATGTTATTTACCATTAGATTTTTATTTCACCATTGTATCGTTACTCATCTGTATTATCATGTAATAAAAGTCTTTATGAATCATTGTATTTTGAAAATGGGAAATCATTTTTCGGTGCGTACCATGTCTTGGTTATGATGTTTGTGATCTTTAATTATGATTTATTGTGATATTAGTTATGATCAATTATGATTATTATTTTAATTATGATTTAAAAAAATTGGTTATACATTATGTGGTGTTTAATTATGACGGATTATTATTATTTTTAATTATGGCATTTGTAAAAATTAATATTACAAATATCATAATTAACATATGGTATATACCCATTTTAAAGGTGGGTACGCTCTTATTATCTTTTGAAAATATGAAACCATGCCACATGGGAAATCACATCAAAAGTGAAGAGTTCTTAGTGAAATATTATGGTTATACATAACAATTTTCTGTGTTTACTATGTGATTTGTTATTATCACTATACTGGAAAAAAAAAAAAATATTGATAATACCACTACAACAAAATTGACTTTTTACGGCTTGTAATGCATGCTGTAAAAACTCTTTCACAGCATGCACACAAATGCTGTTATATGACATGCCGTGGAAAGTTGAGCATCATTTACGGCATGCAGGTAAAGTTGTAAAAAGTAATAAATTAAACATTAATGGCATACTTTGTATGTCGTATATAACTTTTTACGACATTTTTATCATGTCATAAATCATCATACTTTCCATAACATAATTTTGCATACCGTAGAAGATTATTTTTAATATATTTATGGCATACTTTGTATGCCGTATATAGTATTTTACGACATTTTCTTGCATATCATAAATCATCACACTTTTCACGACATAATTTTGTATGCCGTAGAAGGTCATTTTTAATATACTTATGACATGCCTTGTATGCCGTATATAATCTTCTACAACATTTTCTTACATGCCATAAATCATTACACTTTTTACAGCATAATTTTGCATGCCGTAGAAAGTTATTTTTAATAAATATATATATATATATAGGAACATGACCTTGCCTAACCGTATGTAGACAATAGCTTATAAAATGCAACCTGTTACAAACCAAGCAGAAGCAGCAACTATGAAGTAAGCAAAAAAATCTAATATCTATACACCAAACATCCTGCATACTAACTTTTATCCTCAACTTCTATCATATCAAGCTAATAACAATCTCAAACATACAAATCAAAAAAAGTATCCAAATCATAAGATTCACTAATCTCTAAAATATGACTTTAAATATCCAAAAAGTATAACTACAAATCGTAAATCAATTAGTCCAATATTTCGTCCAAAATAATGAATTGACTAGGCCATGCAACTGTACTTCCTATTGCATCTTGAAGATCATACATCTCATGAGTAGAACGAAACAAAGACACGTTGACTGTTACGTGGTTCACCCATACTTTCCAACACAAAGGTCCAAGAATTGCATGATGCACCTTTGACTTGGGATCCCTTGATGCAATTTGGCCTTTGCAACCACCAAGTTTGACCCCTCCCAATGCAACAACTTGCATTTGACATTTGCTAAGCTCGACACACCATTACTTTGATCCTAAAAATTAAGAGTATATAAGTATACTGCATAACATTCATCCCATTTACGAAGTATTAGTTCAACAAAGGAAATGGAAGTGTCAAAAAGCTTCAACGAGAACTCACTTACATATGTCATCAATGTCAGAAAAGAAAATTTCAACCTGATGAATACATATTTTGAGGTGGTCACACTTATGAGTCTACTCAACCTGATGAATTTATAAAAACTAAATGGACATTCTAATTCAAGTGGATCTCTAATAAGTTGGAAACAGTGAGAAATGAAAAGAAAGAGAACTTTAATTTTATTTTATAGGTTTCATTTCTCACCAAAAGTAGTGAGATTTGGCAAGAAACAAGCTCTGATTGCTTGTGTATCTTCTATAATACCGAGATTGTTATTAAAATGCACTAAAAGAAAAGAAACATCACCCATATCCCTATATCACATTTTGCTCTTTTACTCATCCAAACATGATAGTGAGAAAACACGATAATTTCTTTTCTTTTCTTTTACAATCATTTCTTTTTCTTCTTCTTCTAACCCCACAATCCAAGCGGAAGGTAAATTTTGCCAAGAAACAAAAAGTGGGCGGAAAATCATTATCATCAGGTGTTGGCTTAGAGCTAAACTGTTACTGCTGGACCACATTATAGCCCTAAAAATATGACAGGCTCAAAAAAAGGATCTTAGGGCATACAAAGGCTATTCAACCACTACATAAACATTACCATCCGAGGTATAATTAAGACACATTTGAATGTCTGAAAAAATATGAATTGGATCACTTTAGGATTGGCTCATTAACAAATTAGATAAGTACATGTGTTGCACTGTAAAGATGACAACTAAAAAATTGATTAATTTACTTTCTTTGTGAGAATTTAAATTAGTTCATTTCTTTTAAACGTAGAATTACTTAAATATAAAATTGAGAGATTCAAAATCTCTTTTGTTCGATACGACAACACTCACACAAATTTTGAAATAACTCATTTGATCTGCATTTGTGTAGCTCTTCTTTTTTCTTTTTTTTGATTTGCATTTGTGTAGCTCTTCTTTAACTAGCATTTTTTTTCCCCTGCTTATTTTATACTCAGGTAGAGCACTTCAGCTCAGTAATCTCAATCAACAGGGATTGAGCCCAAAACCATAAAGCCTATCAGTGAAAATGAGTGCACATAAAGGTTTCAGTGGCAAAATTGACATATTATTAGAAGGTTGAATGGTTAATAGCAACATGTAATATATCTACTAATTGAAATCTAAAAGATCACCAAGAATTATGTCAATTGACAATTTTTCTGTACCATGAGAGAAACAGTGAGCTAAATCCAATGAAAATGCCATATCAAGTCGACATGCTTTATGTTGACCAAAAAAACAGAAGAAAAAACGAAGTTGTCATGCTTTGAAATTAGTAAATCTGCCAGACCACAAAACTTGGTTATTCTAATGAGTGAAGAATATGCAGCAGTGCCTATTTGGCTTAAAGCTCAATCTCCGGCAAATCAATAATGCAGTTTATAATTTCATTACTACAAGACCAGTAGTAAACTGCAAAATGGACTTTGAAGAAAGAAAAAAAAGGCACTTCTAAAAACAGCATAACTTTTCATATCTAAACCAGTTGGAAGGTTTGCAATTGAAGAACCACCACGTTTAGATAATTTCATAGCTTCAATGCTTTCAGTAACAGAACCAACTCCATTCACCTAAAAACCCATAAAAACACTTCATTAAGCATATAGTTACCACATAATTCTATTTAAAATAAGGGCACTACAATTCTATTTCTTGTCAACCAAACAAATAAATTAAATTATATAAACCATACATATGTCTACTAGGAGTTGATGTTAATAGGAATTGATGTTAGTCACTACTATTGGTTGGGCATACCAATTTAGTTCATAAGAGTTTATGCTTTTATACCATACTGTGTATTTAATTTTGACATTAAGAGTTAATTTGACCCAGGTAATCTCTTGGATACGATAAAGCGAATTCGGACATTAAGAACCTGGTATGGTGTTAAACTAATAATTTTTCCGTATGATAATTTTGTAATAGGTTATCTAGGAGTCTTCTGGCAGCAAGCTAAAAAGGTCAGTTTCTTGGTTTTAAAACTTTTTTTAGTCAAAAAAAATACCAAAAAAGTTAAATAGTCAGCTTTTTACGAACTTTCCAAAATACCCCCTAGTTACATGTTCTATTTGATCTGTACTTATATACAATGAATAGAAACATCTAATGATATAATTTCATAATAGGTTTTTATGTTTTTGTTATAAAATAATTCAAATCATTCCTTACATACAACCAACTACTTTGTCTTTTTCCCTCTATCAAACAATGATAGAAATGAAATAAAAAGACAAAAGCAAAAACAAAATTTAGAGTATTCACACCAAGGCCATCATTTGCACGAAAGAAAAACAGGATCAGAATTTGACATGAAAACCCAAAGTGACCACCACTGAATTGAGATTAGCATTGGAAGAGCAGAGTAGAGTAGACAAACACCAAAGTGACATGAAAACCCATTACCACAATACATACATCCAAATTCACCGACATATCCTATATTTGTTATTTATAGCATTTTGTGACCCCTAATTGGCATTTGTCATCAGTGGTAGCACAAAAGCTACAGAACCAAACACACTATGTTAGGTAAGCTAATAAAATTCTGGAAAAAACAGAGAACACTAAAGAGTAGAGCATCAAATGGGGAATGTGAACTATATTAACATAAATTTAACTAAAGTATTTATGTTTGTGTGTATGTCTATGCATCAATTTATCTATATATAATTCCCTTGTAGCAACATTCTACTCCATTTTAACTCTACTCAAAATTCTTTGATCAGCAAAAAATGGAGATTCCACATCTTGGCAACAACCTTGATGAACTATCATGGTTCTTTATCTCTTTGCCATCTCCTCCAATGCATACCAAGTGGACTTTTGAAGAGAATAAGTTGTTTGAAAACACTCTTGCTGAGTTCGACCTTAATTCTATAGACTTATTTGAGAAGATTGCTTCCAGGATTCCCTGAAAAACAATTGATCAAATCAAAGAGCACTACGAAGCACTAGTGGAATTTAATTGAGATTCCATCAACAAATTATTATACAGCAAATTGGGAAGAGCTTGAGGGAGAGAGAAAGAGAATACGAAACTGAGAGAGAGAGAGAGAGAGAGAGAGACGGTGGTGCTCACCTTAGTAGACGATGGTCCTTGCTTCCCTCGCCGGTGCAGATGGTGGAGGCGGTGGAGCTTCGAAATCTCAAAATCGAAATTGCCAATCGCTCTGAGATTGGATCTGAGATGAATCACCAATCGCTCTGAGATTAGATCAAACGGGGCTCAAGAAGGCTGATTTGATCGGTTGAGAGAGATTAGGGTTTAGAGAGAGAGAGAGAGAGAGAGAGAGAGACCAGAGAGTGAGTGAGAAAGTAAGGGGGCCTAAATTGTTTTTCAATTTTTTGTTTTAGTTATTGTAATATTTTAAATAATTTTTTTTTTACTTTTTAAATTCAAATAATTTACATAGACTTAAAAGAAATATTTTACTTTAATTTTAATAATTTTTTACTTTTTAATTTTTTTTAAAAAATTCACTACATTCAAAAAATATAAAATTTAATACATTTCATATATTATATTTTATTATTTTTTTTACAAATATTTTATTTTTTAGTTGTATTTAGATTAGGCACATCTAAAAAATAAAAAATAAATAAATTATTAAAAGAAGGAAAAATATCAAATCAAGGTAATTTAAAAAAATAATAATTACAAATTAGTGAGAAGCCATATAAATAAATCATTAAAATTATAAACGTTTTCATGAATGTGGAATTTTTTTTTTTTTCCAAAATCCCACTGGGTGCAATTATCCCTTAAAAGAGACATTAAATTATAAAATAATGTATAAATTATTTTTTATGTTGTCCTCAATTAGGAAAATTTAAGGTGAGAAGCTTGGTTGGAAATTGTTAGGTTTTTTAACTTTAAAAAAAAAAAAAATCGGATTGAAATTTTTTAATAAAAGTTTTCACGACATGCTAATGCATGCCGTGTAAAATTATAATATTTTACGATATGAAATGTATGTCATCTTAAGTACAAATATTTTATGACATATTTTTATATGCCGTGAAAATATACATTTTTTATGGCATGTTTTTGCATGCCATAAAAAAATTCGGATTGACTTTTTTTTTTTTTTTTTTGCAGAAGTTTTCACGGCATGTTAATGTATGCCGTGTAAAGTTATAATATTTTACAACATGAAATGTATGTCGTCTTAAGTACAAATATTTTACGACATATTTTTATAAGTCATAAAAACATACATTTTTTACGGCATATTTTTACATGCCATAAATATATGAATTAACGACTTACATGGTATGTATGCTGTTATTGACAAAACATTAACGGCTTGTAAAAAAAAATGCCGTAGAATGTACTAAGTACGACATGCATTTAACGCATACCGTAAACATGATGCCGTAAATAGTTAGTTTTGTTATAGTGCGTACCAATTAAATCAATGCAATGATAATACAAAATAATAAACTTAACGTTAACAATGATGGTATCATTGTTCTTCAACAGATATCATCCAACTAGTAGAGTAATTAACAAGGCACAGGCTTGGTTTGTTTGGCCCATCTTGTTTTTGCAGGTTGTTTTTAATATAATGTTTTCTATGTTCTCCAAAAAACAAAAATAGAAAAAAGCTCAGCCTAGTGAAAATGATTAATGAAAAAAAAAAAAAAAAGAAGTCCAAAGTAACCCAGTTAACCAGTGATTAGAGTAAAGTTGAGAGTTTTTCTTTGTCCAGGCAAATTCCATTAAAGGACTTTCCAGTTTGAAGAGAGCATTTATCACATCACAGTGGATGGCATTTTTGATAGATGGGTGCCAAAAAAATAAAAACCATCTTTTAGTGTCGAAAACTCAAAGCAACCCTTATAGTATATAGATAGATATGATATAAGATAGATAAATATATGATAATACGATGAAAGTCAATGAATTACAATTATAACAAAGAATTATTGGAAGGGGTCTCTCATTAACACACAACAAGGAATTCTTTCCCATTTTACAATCAAGGCCAATTTAATCTTCAAATCCACATTAGTCCAAGCAAAATTAAAAACAATGTCCAAGAACACCCAAAAGACTTCATGTCTTCTGGAAAACAACTGTAGCTGCAGAAGCCAAAGCACAATGATGCAACTTTACACACACATTTTGTGGTAAAGGGGGAGAATAAAAGAAGGTCATCTTTGTTAGTTCTTTGGCATGCTTAAGCAAAAACAACGCTAGCTCCAAATCATTTTTACCATCAAAAAGCTCGATCTCTGCCACGAGCAGATGATGAATAAATATCAAGTTTTGAGACTCCCAATATCCCGCATCAAATCCACAAACTTGCAACGAGATTTTGAAACATGAAAATTGTTATTCAATCTCGGATACAATCCTACAGGTACAATGTGTTTGTGTCCAAGTCAGCATGCATTTGTCCTGAACTCCTAGGCAAAATACCAGTAGCAACTTAACCAATAGGCGGCTTAGGCATTTTCCCATGGCCCCAATAAGAGGAGGCCCCATTTTTATAGCTTTACGCTGTGTTTGGTTGGAGGATTTGGGGAGGGATTTGAAAAGGGAAAGGGAAAAGTTAGGTGAAATGTAAATAAAATATATATATATTTCACCTAGTTTCACACACTTTTTCCCTTTCCTTTTCTAAATCCCTCCCCAAATCCCTCAACCAAACACAACATTAGGATTACTATAGTCTGGCCCTGTTTGGTACAGATTGTGGCAAATTAATTAAAATCAGTAATCTAAAAACATAATATGAAAGGAACTTCCTCCGGCTTTTCAATAATCAATTTTTTTCAAACTTATTTAAATCATATGACCTAATATCAAACAATTTGACAAAAACTTCTGATATAAAAATAAAAAAATTATGATCACCACTTCATAAATTTGCACCAAATGGGGTTATATTAGACATGCAATAGATAAAAGTAAAAGCAGAAGTAAATTGTCATTGACATATATGGGCAAACGAGAAAGTGATAAAATCTCAAGTATATCAACTGTCACAAGAAAATGAAAATGAAAGGTCAGCAAAACATAAAGATAAAAACGTAATCATTAATTTACATCACAAAAAATTAGTAAATTTAATTATAAATAAAAAAATTACAATGTAAAAATTTACAAAAGGGCCTCACTTAAATTTTAACTTCAAAGCCTTAAATATGTTTGAGTTGCCTCTGCAAAATGCATGCGCACGTGTGCACACAACACACACACACGAAGCCATGTAGAGTACAGTTTTACTTACATGGGTGATAGCAGAGTCAGGGGAAGATTTTATGCTTAAAATCTTTAAATTAGGCATTCCTCTAAGAAGAGAGACCAATGCTGGGACTAGATTGCTAACACACATACACAGTCTGCATATATTACTGAAGCAAGTAGGCAAGCAACCTTGCTCATATAAAACCTACAAATTGTGAAGGAAAATTTTCAGCTTGAAAGAAAGAAACAAAGAAAAAGAGATAACAAGAAAGAAAAAAAAAAAATTTAAGCTAAAACAACAAGAATAATAAAATCCATCAATGCATGCAAACTATTGAAGGTTAGAATAGAATCTGACAGTAAAAATAATAATAATAATAATAATAATAATAATATAATAATAATAATAATAATAAAAAATAAAAGAATAGCTGCAAAAGTAAAGGAAATAAAAGTTGAGAATAGCAAAAGGAGTCAAATAAATTAATAAATTTATGTGTAGTGGTTGCTCTAGAAATCCATTTATGAATTGAAATTATATTGCCAAGACTATTTAACATCCCAAAAAAGAAAATACGCAGATTGTGACTGCAACTTAACAGGAAGCATTAAAAAAAAGGTTCATCAATAATTAAATCACCTAACATAAGCATAAAACACAAATGGTGTCTGTTTACCTTGGTGATAAGGTCATCTAAAGTATGGTCTTGGATCCAACTTATACCATTGTAAGTTCTCATAGGTATCTTCCTTGGGTTCAAGAAAAATTGAGCACCTTCTAAATTCATCAAATTTCCCAAACAATTGTCGTTTGTTGGATTCCCCTTCCATGTAAAATATTTAAGATTGGGAGCATAAATTTTCAATGAATTGCTGGTAGAGGAATTGAATCTCCACTCCAAATTCACGACTTCAAGTTTCTCACTTGCAATGCTGAGATGGCAGAGCTCAGTGAGAGACGAATTTACTAATGTAAAATGCACTAGAGATGAACTATTAATGCTGATACTGTTATGTCTTCAATACTCTCAAGCCTTAGTTCCTTAAGGGATTTGCACAAGGATGAGATCCAATCACAAAGACTTGTTGAGCATGTTAACAGATGATACTGACAAGATTGGAGATTAGTAAACCCGACTGCGGAGGGCAATAAAAGAGAGCAATTGTTCAAATTCAATGTTAAAGACCTCAAGGATCCACAAGAAAATAAGCATAGTGGCAATGCAAACTTGGTATATGATGGAGAACCAAGGAGTTCGAGCTCAAGCACTCCACATTACATTGTACTGCAATATGTAACCATGTAATAACAACACGATAAATTTCACCCAAGTCGCTCTGAACACACCAATGAATACATAAGTTACATATCTTTCTTCTTTGACGTTGCATCAAGAACCTACTCATAGCATTCATATAGATCATATGTGGACTAATAGTCAACAACGGCTTCATCCCATCAAAAGTCAAAAATGGAGTAGGCATGCATAACTCTCTACATCTTTTGCAAGTGAACATGAACCGAACGAGGTCTTTCATTGTCATGAAGGAAAGAATGTGATGAGCAATATGGTTAGGAAGACTATTGAATCTGTCATTCTCCTCCCAGTGCAGATTGTCAGACCTCGTGACATAGCAGTTGCCATTAACTTATGTGGGCGCTCCATGATATTTTTGAATCCTCCTTTTAGCACTAGATGGACACAAGGGCATGAGAAAACTCGTTAAAATGAAGAACACATAAATTGGAGAGAAAAAAACTTGGAATAACAAGAATGACAAGAAGAAAAACATCAACCATAAGAAGGTCAAGAATTTAAAAATGGAAATTGGAGTCGCATTGATAGGTTCATTCTTGATTCTGAGTGGCTTGCTGTTTTCAATTTTAAGTGTTGGGGGTTACCTAGGACTGTTTCTGATCATTGTCCTATTGTTTTGAAGGAGGATAATAGGGATTGGGGTCCTAAACCTTTCCGGTTTATGAATTGTTGGTTCTCCATTCTGATTTTCTGCCTATGGCTGAAAAGGTTTGGCTCGAAGATGGGTCTGAGGGGTGGGCTGGTTATAAGTTGTTCAAAAAATTGGGTCGTCTAAAGAAGCATCTTAAGGAGTGGAATGTAACTATGTTTGGTAACCTTTCATCCCAGCTAAGACTTGCTGAGGAGGAGTTCCATCAGTTAGACTTGCTAGCCGAGTCTAGAGAGTTATTGGGTGTTGAGAGTTCCAGAAGAGCTGAGTTGAAGGAGTTAATTTGGAAATTAAGTAAGAGGGCTGAGTGGTTTTGGCTCCAAAAATCCAGACAAGATTGGGCTCTTAGAGGTGATAAGAACACAAGGTTTTTCCATTTGATGGTTAAGTGCAGACAGAATATTAACCTCATTAATTCAGTGGTAGCTAATGGGGGGGTGGTTGATGATCCAGCAGCAGTAAAACTAGAGGTCTGGAAGCACTTTAAGAGTGCTTTTTCAGAATCTTGGAAGGTCAGGCCAAGGATAGGGGTGTCTTTCAGACCTTAGCTGGTTCCCAAGCTTCTGATCTGGAAAAGGAGTTCACAGAGGCTGAGGTGTGGAATGCTTTGAGGGCCTGTGATGGGAATAAGGCCCCTGGGCCAGATGGTTTTAATCTTTTAGCTATTAGGAAGTGTTGGAATTTTATGAAAGGCGATATCATGTTATTTTTTAAAGAGTTTTATGCTTATGGGAAGCTGGCCTCTGGTCTTATATCTTCTTTTATTGCTCTTATTCCTAAGTGTGATAATCCTAGTAGCCTCAATGAGTACAGACCTATCAGTCTTATTGGTTCCATGTACAAGATTCTAGCCAAAGCACTTTCTAATAGGCTGAAGTCAGCTATTCCTTCTATTATTAGCCCTTCCCAGTCAGTTTTTTTTGGGAGGGAGATTCATCCTTGATGGGGTGCTTGTTGCAAACAAGGTGTTGGATTGGTGGCGGTGTAAAAAGAAGAGGTGTGATTATTAAAATCGACTTTGAAAAAGCGTATGATTGTGTAAATTGGAGCTTCTTGCTTAATATGATGGAGAGTTTTGAATTTGGTCACAAATGGAGGAGTTGGATTCATAGCTGTGTTACTAATGCTAGAATTTCTGTCTTAGTCAATGGCAGCCCTACAAATGAGTTTATTGCTGAGCAGGGTCTAAGACAAGGGGATCCTCTCTCCCCTTTCTATTTAATCTGGTTGTGGAGGGTCTTAATATTTTGATCTTGAGGGCTAGAGAGTTGGGACTCTTTAATGGGCTGTTTTGGGAATGATTTGATTAAGGTTTCACACCTTCAATTTGTGGATGACACCATCTTATTCTGTGAGGCCAATCTAGAGGAAATTCTTTGCATTAAAAGGTTTGCTAAAGATGTTTTGAAGTTGTGTCTGGCCTCAAGATTAACTACAGCAAAAGTATGGTTATTTGGAGTTGGTGTAGAAGAGGTCAGTTTGTACCAGTATGCTGATATTCTCAATTGCTCTAAAGGTGTGCTTCCTATTTCTTTTTTGGGTCTTCCTCTGGGTGTTAGTCCTAGACTCAAAAATACATGGGCTCCTGTCGTTAGGAAGTTTAAAGTTAAGCTTGCTAGTTGGAAGAGAAGGCATCTGTCTTTTTGTGGAAGATTATCTTTGATCAAATCTGTGTTGAGCAATCTTCCCGTTTATTATTTATCTTTGTTCAAGTTACCTGAAGGTGTTGCTAAAGAACTTGATAGAATTCAGGCTTCCTTTTTATGGGGGGGTTCTGATCTTAAGAAAAAGGTTCATATGGTGAAGTGGTCTGAAGTTACTAAAGAATTGAGAGATGGTGGTCTTGGTATTAGAACGATTAGAGATGTGAATCTGTGTCTTCTGGCTAAGTGGTGGTGGAGGTTTAGGTGTGTGGAGAAGGCTTTGTGGAAAGAAATTATCTGCAGCAAATACAAGTATGATCCAAAATCTTGGTTGCCTTCAACTGATTCCCAGATCAGTGGTTCTAGAGTTTGGTTTGACTTACTGTCAGTAGTTGTATCTAGGCCTATCTTCTTTGATTTTCTGCACTCTCATATTAGAATTGAAGTAAGAGATGGGAATAGGTGCTCTTTTTGGAATGACTCATGGACTAGTGCCGGCTGTTTAAAGTTGGCTTTCCCTAGACTTTTCATGCTCTCACAGGATAAAGAGGCATCTGTCTCTGTTATTTTGAGTAGGAGGTCTTCTCCTAATGGGTGGGTGTTTAACTTCAGAAGAAGACTCTATTCCTGGGAATCTGTAGATCTCTCTAATCTTATTCTATTGCTCAATTCTGGCCCAGTGTTAAGATCTGGTGTTGAGGACAAATTGGTGTGGACTTTTGGTGCCTCAGACGTTTACTCAGTGAAATTAGCTTATGAATGGATTTCCTGCACTAACAGATCAAGTGTTCTGGTGCCTAGTTTGCTTTGGAAGGGCATCTCTCCACCTAAAATGCAATTCATCTGTTGGCTGGCATAGAGAGGCAGACTTAAAACTTATGTGTTTCTTCAGAATATTGGAGCTCTTGATCCCAGTGGTCCCTCTCTATGCTGCTTTTGTAACTCCTGTGCTGAAGATGTGTGTCATGTTCTTCTTCATTGTCAATTTGCTTGGCGAATCTGGTCTGACTTGGTAAAATGGAGTTTGGTGTGGGTAACTTGTGCCTGATAATGTATCTCAACTTTTGGATTGGTGGAGTGGCTTTAAATTTAAGAAAGTGCTTCAGAGTATGTGGGATGCCTTGCCATCTATGGTTATGTGGTTTATGTGGAAGGCTAGGAATGAGATCAGATTTGCTGGTTCAGGGGCTAACTGGTGTGAAGTTTGTGAGTCCATCAAGTTACACATTGCCTTTTTGGTGAAGTATCACAATAAAGGGGTGGATTGTTCAATCAATGATCTGCTGTATAATTTGGATTCCATTAGGGGGCTTTGAATTGTGGCTCTGCTACTGCTGTTGTGTGCTGCTGTGTTGGTTTGCTAGGGTGTGTTGGGGTGATCACTTGTGTGCCCATTGTGTGCTGCTGGGGCTACTCCTGTGATGGTTGTTGGGGTGAAGCTGATGGCATGTGTGTGGATCTGCTACTGCTGGTGCTGCTGGTGTGTGGATCTGCTTCTGCTGTTCTGTGGAGTGATCTATTGTGTGCCCTTTAGTTGCTTGTTGCTACCTTGCTGTTGTGTTGTTCTGGGGCTCTATTCTAGAGTGTGGCTCTGCTGGTGTGTGGCTCTGTAGAGTTGCTCTGCTGCTGCTGATATGTGCTGTTGGTGTGTGGCTCTGCTCTGCTGCTGCTGGTGCTGCTCCTGTGATGGTTGTTGGGGTGAAGCTGATGGCATGTGTTGGGGTGATTATTTGTGTGTCCATTAGTTGCAGTATGCTTCTGCTGTTTTTTAGTTACCAAAACACTAATGGCATGTGTTGGGGTGATTTTTGTGTGTCCATTAGTTGGATCTGCTACTGCTGTTGTGTGATGTTGTGTCTTTCTTTTGCTGGTTGAACTCTTATCAACTAGCCCTTGGCATGTGTTAGCACTCTTTTGGGTGGCTTTCTTCTGCTATCCTTGTTTTTTTCTTTATTGATGTAAGATGTGAGGTTTCCTCCTTGGTTCTTATTCAATAAAGTTCTTTTCGCTGATCAAAAAAAGAAGGTCGAGAATTTTGAAAAGCTTTATCCATCTTTTAATCCAGATTCCTTAAGTTACCTATTCTTACTGCTTGCACCTAATTCAACCCAATTAAATTTAGTTTGAGTTCAATTAAAACCAATCATATAATATTTTACTTTTTTTTTTAATATATCTGACTTCCAAATAACAAATAGTCTAAATTACATTTAAATAGTCTTATATTGTTTAGGTCATGCTTGGTTAATGTTTTTACTTCTTTTTCCTAATTTTTCAACTTTATTACTAAAAAACAGATTATATTAACCCCTTTTAAATTTTTTAGATGTGATTTTTGAAAATGATATTTTAGAAAAAGTAAATGCAAAACAAGACAATAACCCAAACATGCTTATAATTTTTTCTTTATAGTAAAAAGCAAAATTTATAGAAGCTGCTTTTAATAAGAAAGAACCAAAATGATGTAATCAAATTTAGTTTGCACGTGTGTGTAAGTTGGCATGTGAGTATTGGTTAGCGATGGAACTTATGACTATAAATAGGTGTTGTGGTGTCTTGTAACACTATTGATCAATTTGAATTAAAAATTTTCTGAGATTGCTTAAGAGCTTCTCACTCTAGAATTTCTAGAGTTTCTCTCTCAAAGATTTCTCGCTTTCAACTTTGATCCCATCACAAAACAAAAAATCGCTAATTTTCCTCTTCGAATTTTTTCATTGATGCATGATAATGGATCTGAAACCAAATTATCAAAAATATTTTAAAGCTGATGAAAAGGAAGCTAAAAACTCAAGCTGATACAAGATAATCAAAGCCAAACTTTACTCAAACCTTACCTAGTTGTCCTAAAATAAGAGACCCTTCTGGTTTAATGATAGAAACCTAACAAATAGAGAGCTTCAAACCTTATAAAACACTAACACTTCAAAACAAGTGCAGCATCGATGTCAACACAAGGATACAAACGTTTATTTAATTAATCTTTTTTTAAGGGACACGCCAGAGACAGGCTAGGGACACGCTAATTAGTTTTTTCTTTTTTCCATTCTTCTTCCGTACTTCTAATGGATATTGAATATTAAATATTAAAAAAAAAACACTCAGGGTTTGACCCATGTAACAAATCAAACCCCAAGTTTTTAATTTCTTCAAATAAAACAGTAATTTCTGTTTTGTTTTCAATTTAAGTCAATCATCAATTTCCGTTAACTAGTTTAACTGAAAAATATTCTATAATAGTAATGGCACTCTTTCATTGGTTCTTTTCCTTGGATATTACTATTCTGTATAGATAATGTAGAGAGAGTGAGGGAGACAGAAGCATTCCTACAATTGGTGATGGCCTATAAAGCATGGACATCTCTTTGAAGGTCACATACAGGTGTCTAACATATGTCAGACACGAACACACTTTAGACACGTGTCAGACACGCTGAAGAGAGTCGGACATACTAGGACACTTGGGATACAATAAGAACACACTAAGGACCAGTGTTTTAGAGAAAATAAAATAAAATTTTTAATTTTTTTTTAAAAATCTAAAATAGTATTTCTAAGGTTGATAAATTTGATAAAATTAAATATTTGACATAAAATAAAATATTACAAACTTAAAAATATGACATACATAAATATATAAAATTATATGTTTTAACGTGTCGTGTCTTGCATTTTTTAAAAATTTGCGTATCCGCATGTCCATGTCGTGTCAGGTGTCCATGTCCATTCTTCTTATGTAGTGGCAGTGATTAAAATTGCTAACATGGTCGTGGAAGTTGATGATAGAGATTAGTGATGGCAGTTGGCGAAGATGGTCGATAGTTAAGTAGGTGATAGAGGTTAATGTTGGGTGGTTAGTGGCGGATGGAGTAGAGAGAATAAGGGGTTCAACAAGGGAGTGTCCATGGCTAGGTGGTCTAGTTGAGAGATTGATAACACTGGTGGTGTTAGTGGAGGTGTCTACCACAGATAGTTGCTAGAAGCGGTAGTGGTAGTGGTGGCTCATGATGGATTGAAAGAAAAATTGGCATTTTCGTTTTAATGATATAAAATGGTGACAGAATTATTCATATGGCTTATTCACGATTATATAATATAGGGAGATCCCTTTATATTATCAAATAAAGTAGGGAAAGACAATGTAATTTCAGAAACCAAAAATGAGATCCCAATAATTATCAAAAACCTTAACCAAGGCCCGTGTATTGATTCTAAAAAATAATTGCATTACATGATTGGTCATGTTTGTGTGTTTACATGTTGCATGTTGTTGGAGGCACTAGGTTTAGATTGATAATTGGTGGAAATCGAGAGTTTTGGTATACATGTTTATTTGGTTGTTGCTACATACCATATGGATAGAATTTCAAGTTAATATTAAGACTTTTGCATAGAGTTACTTTAGTGTGTGAACAAATGGGATATTGCAATCAATTAATCGCATGCATATTATTCTTATGGCTTCAACTAAAATGTGTCTATGGAATTTATTCAGCTTCTTTATAAGCCTGTAGATCTTGAGCTAGATTAACTGATGTTAAGAGGCTTTCCTATGGCGATTTTCCCCCAGACAAGCATGGTGATACCTATGTTAGAGGCTTATCGATGAAAGTTATCTGATACATTGTTCAATACAATGGAAATTTATCATAATTCATGAAGTATTAGGAGAAGAATACGTAATGTAAAAGTTGTGCTGAAATATATATATACATATATATTTATGTATTTGGGATGTGTGCATTAATGCAATAGATCCAAATAGCTTTACATTGAGATTGGAGATAATTCTGTGACTTGGGTCTAAGTCTTTGCTATTTTGAACAAGAGTTAATCACTTATATAGACTGTGTGTTGTCTCTTTGGTTCACTTGTTCAGTCTAGATGAATGCCTAAGTCTATAGTATTGACATAGAATTAAGCTTGATTTTTAAGTAGTTCTTACCAAATTCAAAGTGGATTGCCTCCCTACATCCTAGTGTTGTAAATTGAGCATTACATGTTTTCTTGCATTTTTTTTAAAGCATATTGTTTAGGGGATTGTCTCATGAATATTTAAGGGGCACGTATGCTTGATTAATTGTGTTGTACGTGCATTGTACCATTCTTTGGCATATTTTGTAGAAGAGTATCTCTTTAGGGAAGTCATTCTGAGTCTTGTGTTCTGATTGCACCATCTTTTGTTGTGTTTTACCTCTTTGAGTCGTGTTAATCCTGGTTACTCATTCTTGTGCACTACAAGAAATAAGCTTTTTAGGGACAAATTTATTTCATCTCTGAAAGTGTAATATTTGTTGGGAAAAACTTTAGCCAACTAATTTTGTCCATCGCGAAGTTTGTCCCAAATGGTCCGTCTGAAAAATTCAAAAATTGACTTTTAGAGACAAAATTTTGCATTTGTCACTATATATAGATTTTTAAAGACAAAAATATGTGGTTGCAAAAAGTTTCGATTTTGAGATAATCAAAATTTGTCTCTAAAAGTCTATTACAACCTAGGACAACCAGAGTATTTATGGAGACAAAAAATTTATTTAATCAACCGTGAAAAATCTAGAAATCCTCTAGATATTGATTTGTGATTATGTATCAATTTTAACGAGTAAATAGCAATCCCAATCAAACAATTAAAGACAAATCGACACAAAGATTTTACGTGAAAAAATCACAATTGGAGCGCCTTCAATTGTGATAAAAAAACCACGGGCAAAAGCCACAAAATAATCTACTAAGAAGACATAAAGGAATTACACAAGTGTACTCTCAATTATCTACCGAATCCACGCCCGAATTGAGCCGACCCCTATGTGCCTCTTCCAGCCCCGTCTTCACCTTGGAATTGTCTTGCCCAACGTTGATTCCACAACACCGATGTCGAATCACGACGATGAGCCACTCTAGAATCCACCAAAGCTTCAGGCCCGAATTCCACAGAATCCACCGAAGAACAACTTTCTCCTTTGTATTGAATGAAACAAACAATCCTTTGATGTATACTTCTCAAACCATGAGTTAAACTCAAACAAACATCAAAGAAACTAGCAAAGAAGCTCTAGATTTAAATCCTAATATCCAAGAAGAAGATCTAGAAGTCGTACCCTAAAATCTGACTGAACCGCACCTTTTATAGCAAACTGTCCTGCGATCTCTGCTTGAGCGCAAGAATGGCCGCTCGAGCGTAGGAAGTGCCGCTCGAGCGTAGGAAGTGCCGTTCGAGCGCAAAAAAACACAACTTTCAGTATTTTTGCAGACAGTTCAAACTTCTGGAACCAAAGATTCTCTATTTAAGTGCACAAATGGCTGCTCGAGCGGGTAAGCAACTTCTCTGCAAGGCACAATTCGGGTTGGATTCGCATTTAAAACTCATAGCCTTACTGAAAATAAAAGAACGAATAAAATTACAATTGAAAGGAGTTTTGTCAAACGGGATTGCCAAGAATAAAAACTTAATAATCTCCCAATTTGGCAATGCTGTGACAAAACACACCTAACAAATAAAATCTTAATCACTCCAACCCATCATAGCCAACCAAAAAAACTTCTTTCTCAAGGTCATGATCTGCAAAACAGCTATTAGTGCCACAATCTTCAAAACAACTATTAGTGCCACAAGAGTATATGAAAAAACAATAGACATCTGACAAGATTATCTTGAAGCATGAGATGAAAATATAAATAGATATAAATTGGAGATTTTAAGAACATTTAGCATGAATAGATGAAAATCCTAAAACTTTAAGAACATGTAGCACGCATAGATGAAAATCTTCAGACTTTAAGAACATGTAGCATGAATAGATGAAAATCTTAAGATTTTAAACATGTCGCATGAATAGATAAAAACTAAGACACATGCATTCGATCATGGCATGAATACATGAAATCCTAAAACACATGCACCCGACAACATTTCTCTCCCTTTTTGACACGAATTGACAAAGAAAGCTCAAACAACGAAAGCAAGATCAAAAACCACACAAGCAGGGACAAGATGATGGAAAAATTAATAACCTGCGAGGAGTAAGCAATAAACAAGCAGTGGATAGCAACACACAAACCAACTAATGTCAAACTCCATTACCAAACCAACCCAAGATTAACCAAACTACCCTTCACTAAAAGCAACCACAAACACTGAAAACAGTGAACGAGAAGAAAAAGACAAAAACAAAATATGGTGAAGCAAGCAAGGAATATCTGATTTGTACCTTAAAACGCACAAGATTATCCAAGAAGTACAATTACATGAAAACACAATGTGCACAGTCTCTAGAAGATTTTTCATAAAAAGAAGTGATGCATTATGTGAAAAGCATAGATCCCATGATAAAAGTGTGTGTGTGACTCTTAGAGTTCGACAAACACAAGATTCAAATCCTAGTAGTGATCTGATAGCTGGACCTCCAGCAAGAGAATCTAAGCTAAACTAAGGAAAGTCAAACCACTAGGAATCAAGGGGTATTTGGTGAGTAAACACAGAGGCTCCCCTTCAATTAATGAATCTTTTTTTTTCTTTCTTTCTTTTGCAAATTTTTTCTTTTCTTTCTTTTGACATTTTTTTTTCTTTTTTTTGCACACTCATTGGCGGCTGACATACTCAAGAGTATGGAAACCGAACCAGAGAAGCATGGAGACAATAAAGATAGCCTGGTTGGTGACTCTGAGATAGCCTTTTCCTTATGCCTTAACTGCAAAAAACTGAGGGGAAAGCCGTGGAGATGCAAAAAAATGAAAGGTGGTTAAAAGACTCAACATCACCCACGATATGCTAGTCTAGGTCAATTCCTCTAGAAAAGCAAAAGATACAATGCCAAAAGTCCATAGAGAAAAATGATCACTAAGGCGGAAGACACTAATATTTGCTAATCCAAGAGCGTGTACAGAATGAGACATACTAATCAAAGAACACACACTTTGAATGAGTAATGACCAGAGAAAACACACACATATTAACATGCAATGGATATTCTCATCAATTCCAATATGTAACAAGAACTTTTCAAAAATTTCAAGCTTGCAAAACCATACTAAGAAAATCTTTTTGGATTTTTTTTTTCTTTTTAATTTAAAACAAAGTAAGACAGAAAATGAACAGGCACACATTAAATGATAGCACACATTAAATGACCCAAAAAGAAAAAACACACAGAAACCTAAAAACTAAAACGAATAAACAAATTAACACAAGTCAAGTTTTCTCACCCAAGCCGCTTTAGTATGAACAAAGTTGTGAAAATTGCAGTTCTTGGGTGGTGTCTTGATGTTATGGTTCCCTATCCCTTCAATGGGAATCCGTCTCGACTTGGTTTCCAACTTCCTATTCCTAGGTCTAGGCAAACATAACCTCTGTTCATGTTTGGTATTAAGCAAATCAAAATGACGAGGTCTAATATGACCCTTAACCTCATTACCACCAATGAAGTGGTTTCTACTCCACGAGATGTTGGAATTTCTTCCATCTCTATGAGACATTGTCCCATGCAACTCATAACAATAAGGGTGAATATGACCATACATACCACCATGATGACAAATAAAAACAGGGTGTACCTTCTTTTCTTTGACTTTACCAACTCTAGGAAGATTGAGAAGTCTTTCCTCTCGTTGAATCTTTTGCTCCCCCTGCCCTTGAGTTCTTGTATCATGAGATGTGGATGCACTCCATTTTTGCTGTTTATTATCACCAAAGCCAATGTCACTCTTGTCATAACACATTTGTTAAGACCCAGTGATATTATCCAAAGTCTTTGATCCTTTGTTCCAAAGACCAATGGTAGCCATAGCACACTTGAGCTCTTTCTTTTTTTTAATCATTAGTTCTTCTAAAGCAACTTGAGACATCTCGAGAGATTCAATCTTTTCTTCATACGTTGCATAGATTTTTTGTAGCTCATTTCTCTCTGTCTCACAAGTAAAAAGTTTTGCACAAAGAGCTTGTCTATCATTAGATATCTTGACAGCATCATTCCTAGCCTCAGAAATCTCCTCCTTTAGTTTGACATTCTCACTTTTACACGCTTTGAGTTTCATAATGAGTTTGTCATTAAATTTGGATAAATTAAGAGATTCCTTATACAAGTTTTCATAAGCTTGCTGAAGCTTTTCATCATCACTCCCTAAGGCTTCATCATCAGTGTCATTCTTAATCGGCCTCTTCGGATACTCTGGTTGTCCTTCAATTTCGGAAGCCGCCATGAAAGCAAGGAATTGTTCATGTCCCTCTTCGCCTTAATCTTCGTTGTCACTTTTATCTTTATCAGATTCTGATTCATCATCCTAAGTGATAGCGAAGGCTTTCTTCTTCCTTAAACGAGTAGGGCATTCTTGAGCAAAGTGGCCAAATCCTTGGCATTCATAGCATTGGACTCTTTCAGAGTTCCCTTGTATTTTTCCTTTCTTCTTCTAGGTTATAGAATTAATTTTGAATATATTTTTGCCTTCGGATTTATGAGTTGATTCCAAAAGATTAGAATTCTTTTTCAAGAAAGACTTTTTAAATTGTTTTAAGAAAGTATTCGTAATCTTGGAATCAATCTCACAATCCTCATCATAATCCTTTCCAACTGTATGAGCACTACTAAAAGCAATATCATCTTTTTGTTTCTTTTTGAAATTTCTATATGCCTCATAAGTTTGGAGATTTCTAACCAATAGCCGTAACTTTTGATTGGAACTAATCGGGAAAGGATCTCAAAATTTTTCGCATAACCTTGGATTTGGTATTTTTTCACCTAAATTAAAGCTAGAATTTACAATGTCACTCAACTTCGCATAAAATTCATCAAAGGTCTCATTATTTTTCATAAAAAGGTTTTCGAAATTAGATGTGAGCTTTTGAAGTTTTGAGCATTTAATAGAAGGAGTGCCCTCATGAATAGTTTGTAAGATATCCCAAGCCTCTTTTGCGACTTCACAATTCCAAATACGACTAAACTCTTTAGGTGTGACGGCGTAAAAGAGAGAATTGATAGCTTTACTAGTCCAGCTACTATTTTGGTAATCAATTGTGTCCCACTTATAATTGGTTTGGGGAAGGTTACTCCATCAATGGTAATCGTCGATTCGGTCCACTCATACATGACAGATTGCCAAAATTTTTCATCAATAGATTTTAAAAACGATCTCATTCGAGCTTTCCAAAAAGAATAATTGGATCCGTCAAGTAGGGTGGTCGAACCATAGAATTTCCCTCACGAATTGAATCCATTATGATAAATCAAACAAGATCTCGCTCTAAAAGATTTTTTTTTTTTAAAAATAGAGCGACCTGCTCTGATACCAAATAAAAAATCTAGAAATCCCCTAGATATTGCTTTGTGATTATGTATCAATTTTAACGAGCAAATAGCAATTCCAATCAAACAATCAAAGACAAATCGACACAAAGATTTTACATGGAAAAACCATAATTGGAGTGCCTCCAATTGTGATAAAAAAAAATCACGGGCAAAAGCCACAAAACAATCCACTAAGAAGACATAAAGGAATTACACAAGTGTACTCTCAATTATCTAGCGAATCCATGCCCAAATCAAACCGACCCTTATGTGCCTCTTCCAGCCCCGTCTTCACCTCAGAATTGTCTTGCCCAACGTTGATTCCACAATGCCGATGTCAAATCATGATGATGAGCCACTCCGGAATCCACCAAAGCTTCAGGCCCGAATTCCACAGAATCCATCGAAGAACAACTTTCTCTTTTGTATTGAATGAAACAAACAATCCTTTGATGTATACTTCTCAAACCATGAGTTAAACTCAAACAAACATCAAAGAAACTAGCAAAGAAGCTCTAGATTTAAAACCTAATATATAAGAAGAAGATCTGGAAGCCGCACCCTAAAATCTGACTGAACCGCACCTTTTATAGCAAACTGTTCCGCGATCTCCGCTCAAGCGCAAGAATGGCTGCTCGAGCGTAAGAAGTGCCGCTCGAGCGCAAAAACACAACTTCCAGTATTTTTGCAGACAGTTTCAAGCGCACAAATGGCCGCTCGAGTGGGCAAGCAACTTCTCTGCAAGGCACAATTCGGGTTGGATTAACATTTAAAACTCATAGCCTCCCTGAAAATAAAAGAACAAATAAAATTACAACTGAAAGGAGTTTTGTCAAACGAGATTGCCAAGAATAAAAACCTAACAAACTGGATGAGGTTAGACGAGCTTATGTGAACTTGGGCTAACAGTTGAATTAACCGGATATTCACAAATTTGCAAGCATAAACCAGGATCCCATTCAATAACAGTCGAATCAAATTTGCTTAAGGCATGGAAAGCCGTTACATATTAGAAAATGAGGTTTCAACAACATTGGATGTTGTACTACTAGACTTTTGTTTTGATTGATAGAATGACAAAATGGTTTTTATTGGAAACTCAACCAAATAGAGTGAACTTAAATTTTTTTTTAACATTTCTCAAATGCTTCTAAGAATTTTGTCCTGAATTTTAATTTATTTTTCATTTTTTTCTTCTTGTTTCATCCTTCTTATTATTGTATTATTGTTACACAGCAGGTATAATAAAAATAGATAAGAATAGATTTTTGCCTCAAAAAAGGGTTGGGTTCTGCACTCATGCTTCAAATACATTCTACTGTATGGAACAATTATATTGCAGATTGCATATGGGCAACTTCAATAGATAACTCCATTCAAACTGCATGAAATGTATTTGATCATATATATTTCTAAGATTTAAGTGATTGAATTTTGTATCATCACTTATGCTACTTGCATGTAGTTTGATAAATTCGAGTGTTGTTAATGGATATTAGTTTTCGTATTCACTAGTTGGAATTAAAATATTAATTAATTTTCAAAAAATTTCATTAATAACAAAAGAAACAGAATAGAGATCAAGAACCCCTACAAAAATAATCCAATTTGGCAGTCACTTAAAAGGTTGTAGACTTGGACTATTGCAACATCAATGAAGATAACATTGACTGGGTAATTAAAAAAAAAATTATAGTAAAAACAACCAACTTAAAACAACCATCATCAACAAAGTAATATATTGGGAGGACTATAGATGACTACAACCAATGTAGGGAAAAAAATGTAGAGTCATAATAACAGTTATGTAAAGAACTTAGAGGGGAAAAAATGCAAAGCCATAATAATAGTTTTGCATTTGGTGAGATGATGTAGAACATGATTACTTGTTGCGGAATGTGAGAATCCACAAAATATGGAGCAAAAAGTTATATTGAACCTTTGACAATATGCACTGGGTGATAAGAGATGGAAAAAAAGTACGATTGTCATTTCGGCAATGTCGTCTGAGTTGCTATGGAATGTGAGAGGCCAAAAAACTTATGAGCCGAAAAGAATTGTGCGGCGATAGAACGTGAGGGTTTAGGCCTTTGTATATTAGGTGGGGTCTGCAATTGTAAAGTTTTAACTCATTCTCTTCGTTCAGTTTTCTCATTTTCAATTTTTAATAAATAATTTTTTTATATTTATTTTGGTCAAATTAGTTTATAAATTTCCACGAAAAATTCAAAAAACAAAAGCTTTGATAACTTAACCAAACAACAATCTTTGAGGTAGAATCCATTATATGTTGAAGACTCATCCACTAAATTTGGGTTCGTTTGAATTTTCCAAATTTGTGTATAACGGTCATCTGGCCAGTTATCTAGGAGGATACTGGTCATCCAAGTGAATGTCGATTGATACACCGGTTAATAAGGGTGACGCCAATTGTCCAGCTTACGTAATTCGGACAATTCAGACGAGTCCAAATTCGATAAAATATCAATTTTCATATAATTATTATTTTGTATTCGGTGAGTGATGATGACATATTATTGGGAAATTTTCTGGTGTGCAACCATATGCAACCTATCACAAAAATGTGTAATTTTATTACAAAATTTTGTAACATTAACTATAAAATACGTAACTTTGCCATAAATTAGCATAACAAAAATATCATAACCAAGTCACAAATTTTTGCTACATTAACCACAAATTTTTGGACATTTTTGTTACGCCAATTTGTGGCGAAATTACTCATTCTGTGGTTGATATTATGAACTTTTGTGGTAAGTTACACATTTTTATGTAGATTACATATGGTATGCATGGCACATGGGAGCCTTTCCCATATATATTTACTGGCCTATTACCTGGCTAAAATAATTAATTAAAAATTATTTTGAAATTAAATAATAATAAAATCTTTATTTATAATATAAAATAAAAATAATTTAGCATTAATTAATTTCCATGCAAAAATTATATTTACTATAAAATATACATACATTTTATCTTGATGAATTTTGTAATTTTAGTTTGTCAATTTACTAATTACCTCATTCTTTGTAAAATTCAATCACCATATCTATTTTGCAAAATTCAATCGATTAAAATTAGTTTAAATAAAAAATTAAGTTAAAAAAAAAAAGGAGTATAGTAAATAACTCCTATCTTCGAGTCACTCCTGAAATAAAATTTAGGGGTCATTTGGGAAGTAATAGATTAATATATATTTTAACTTTTTACGAAAAAATGTGAGATATGAGTTGGATTTGAAGTGATATGTAGAGAGATGATATAACCCAAATAAGATAATTGTGAACCAAATATGATAACGTGCTAAAATGGTATGTGCTATTTTAACACATGCCAAACAAAACCTTAATCTCGCCAGATATAATCTCTGTAACACTCAACTTTTTACTAACTGAAAACATTACCAAATCCTTTATCGAATTCCCATTCTACCATAATAAATATGAAAGCAAGCTAAAATAGACAACAAGTGGGGTTGTGTTGTGTTATGTTTCTTTTTGGGGCTATGTTATATATTTCATTTGGTCAGTGACTATTCTGTGAGTTTTTAGCTGTTTTTGGATGATGTGTTTAATTAGGAATCATCACTACAAGATGTTGAAATCTATTTCTCAAATGTTGGCTGTTAATAACTTCTCTCCCAATTCATTCATGATTTCATCTTTTGAAAAACATAATTTTAGACTTGAAATCGTGTTTTCATATACTTCAAAAAAAAATTATGGTTAGATGTTGAAATTTATTTCTCAAATGTAGGTTGTTAATAACTTATTTTCCTATTTATTCATGAAGTCGTGTTTTAAAAACATAACTTCAAACTTGACATCATGTTTTCGAAATACTTCAAAAAATTTTATGATTAATTGAAATCGTAACGTGGTTTTCAAAACGTGTTCTGGTAGCATTTTCGTTTTTTTTTTTTTTTATATTTATTTTAGTAATTTATTTGCTTGAGTTTTGTCATAATTTTTGCGATTATCATTCAAGAGAAAAGCATTTATGTTGGTTTCCTTTTATTTATTTATTTATATATGATGTACGAGAAAGAAATATACCTTCTCGTATAATCCTGTTGACAAGTCTGCACTCCTCCGATACGACGTCGTTCAACTACCTGAAATACACACGTGAGCTAGCCGGCGGGTGTGCCGGAAACCTCTCCGATGCCTAAGTCAGTAAGCTTGACAAATAGACAAAAGCCTATGAATTCAGGAGTAAAGTTGCATTACCTCTCCAAAGGTGATATTGGTGAGCTTATATAGGTTTCGCGTGGCACAATCCTGTAGGACTCTTATTCCCCCAAGTAGAGTCCTTCTAGGATTACTCCTCCATGCGTAGAGTCCTCCTAGGATTCATACTCCTGGAAGATAATGCTTATCCTCCAACACCCTCCTCACTGCTTAAGCCAAGTGAGATGGCTTTGCTAGGGCCGAACTCCTGTACAACCGAAATAACTATTAATTCGGCCCTCACTTTACTCTCCCTTACCTCGGCCTTCCCATGCTAGGACCGAGCTATCCACAAGGAGTTAAAGCCGAGCTATATTTTAGAACCACAAATTACTTCGGTTCTCACATGCTACAACGAAGTAACTATCGAAGACCGAAGCCTTCGTGCTCTACTCTCTCTCAACCGGAGTAGAACTAAATCCTTCCGAGACCGGGCTAACCACCACCTGTGCGACCGGTCTATTCTTCAAAGTTCTTCTCCAACCGGAGTAGCTTTCATGGCCTTTCTACTTCGGCCCTTTTCATTTCGGCCCTAAGGCCCAATACGCAGCTTGGCCTACTTCGGTTTATAAATTACCCTCTCAATTGCCCCTTAATTCCATCTGCAAGCAATGATGGGGATTACCTGTCTATGAACCGAACTAAAGTTTTAGCTTATCCAGCCGAGCTACAATCTCCGTTAGCTACTCCGGCCGAGCTGAAAACCTTTCCAGCTTCTCTAGCCGAGCTAAGCTCAAGCCGAGCTAACACGTCCGGTCAAACGTCTCTTCAGTTTATGGAAACTGAATCGATTGTCCTTCCCTTGGCACGTGGCATGCTCTGATTGGCCCTTCACAGCTGTCGCGCCGTCCCTCGTACTCCGGAATATTTGAACAGTCCCGCTCTTTTTTCCCTTTTCACCAAAAGAACCCTTCATTTTTGAATCACACTATGCTCTGTCATCTTCTCTCTCTCTGCCTCCTCTGAAGCTCGTGTCTTCTTTTTGCTGCTTCAATCTTCCAGTTTTTTCTCCCTTCCTCTGGTAAGTCCACGAATCCATTCTTGTTTCTCTATTCTTACTTGCGTTTTTGATCCATGGTAGACTATGCTGTGTGTTTTTGCAAAACACTTCGTTTTTCTTCTCCTGTATTTGTACTGTCTGAAGAACTTCACAAGAACACCTTGAACATACTGTTTTGGCTAGTAGAACACCTTTTGATCTTTGTACATGTTTCAACCGAACTAGAACACTGTTCTTGCTATATAAAAATCTAGGCAGACTGAAACCGAACTAGAACTTGGAGCATACCACAGTAGTTCCCTAGGCCAATAACCGGAATGAAAACCACCGCACTAAGCCACTCAAGACATATAACCGAGCTAAAACTTCAGGGGCCAAGCCAGCATTCAGAGTTCCCTAACCGAACTCAGAAAGCTGCCCCTTGACGTTCGGTCGGGATAACGAAACCAAATAGTAAACCGAGCTAACCGAATGCCTTGCCAAACGAGATAGCATGATCCTTGCAAACGATGTAGATACATCGCACCCTGTAGAGCCGAAATAAGATTAGCCTTTTCTTGCTTTTTTCTGAGCACGGTCCTCGATCTGTGCTTAACAGTTTGTCTTTTTCACTTTGCAGACTTAGGTTGCCCAGATACCTCTGTGCACTCAAACCGAGCTACCAAGCACCCTCTTACCTCCGAGTAAATTATTTAATTTATACAATAATGGGGAAGTATAGATTCTTGTAGAACCCCCGGGGGCCTGGCCGAATTCAGGAAGGACTACCAAATCCCAGCCGATGTAAACCTGTCCTAGCCGAACAAGGGTAGACCCCTGGGATGAAGAAGGCTTCGTACCATTCACCTCCAGTCAATAATCGAGACGGACTCAGGTTCCCAGTTCAGCCCCTTATATGCGAATTTCTTAGGCAGACTAGACTTTGCCCAACCCAACTATCCACCAACACATACCGAATAATAATGGGCATAGATGCTCTGAACCAACAAACCGGTCTGAACCTAGGTCTGGCCGAGATACTACATCAGTACTCAATAGGATCCAAAAACCAAGGCTGGTGCTACTATTTGAGAGTGCGCCGAGGTAGAGAAAAAATAATAAAACATACACCGGATAAGGACTTGAACGACGACGACTTCTTTTGGGTTTCTGGAAATTTTGAAGACTTCCAGCCCGAATCCCAGGCCGAAGAATAAATTGGAAGAGAAGGAGAGCCGGTATTCATATTTCGGTCACATTTCTTGATTTTGTTGATTTCGGTGCCCTTTCTATAAACCGAAACACTTGTTCTATTTCTTGCAGATTCAGCTTTCCTCCACTCCCAGTACGGCTACCCCAACTTAGGTGTTCTCCGCGCCGCACTTCGGGTTCGAGAAAGAAGCTGGGCTAAACTCCTCGACTTCCAACCGACCTACCGCTACTCCGGTCGCCGAAAATCAAAGGTGACTGATTTCCTCCTTGAAGATCCACCAGCCGGACCCAACCCTGCCAGAAATTGTGCTCGTGCCCCTAACAGCCGAACAAGAGATGGCGAAGAAGAACCGGATGAAGGCCATGCTTACCGCAACTACCAGGCCGAAGTGCCATCCCACCAAACTACTGAAGCCGTGATCGCTCTTCCATCCCAACAGCCATCATCCTCTCGCCGAAGCTAAGCGCGCCCGGACCACCGAGACCGAGCTGCGTTTGGTCGATGAGGACGACACCATCATTCCGTCGGACCCCGAACCCAACTTGCAACCGGAGTCATCTGACCGTGCTGCGCCTACGAACAAATGGGCTCCACCCTTCGTCTTCGACAACCGAGATATCAATGAAGATGACTCCGTTGTAGCTGACAAGGAGCACTTACTGGCCTTCAACCTGGCCAGGGGCGTTTGTCTTCCCAAAGACATGGAGCACCATAGTAAGCAACTAAACACCGAGCTTAAAGCCATCCGGTCATCACCAAGTCCATGATCTTGGTAAGTATTACTGTTCTCCTTTTGTTGTTTGTTCTCCAACTTTGAGCACGGCTAATACTGAACTTATTGTACCTTGAAGGCCATCCAGAAAAACACAATAGCACACAAGCAAATAATGGAACTCCGAAAAACAACAAGGCACGCAATAAGGGATGCCGAGACCAGGACTGCCGAGCTGGCACTGTCCAAGCAAAGGTCGGCCGAACTGGAGGCCGAGATAGCGCGTCTCACCGGACTGGTTGCCTCGGCTGACAGCGAAAACAGCGCGCCGTGACCGAGGTGAAAGACCAATACTTATGGGAGATGGCGCAAATGCAGACCAAAAAAGACGCCGAAATAGCAGCGTTGAAAGAGAAGGCTGAAGATGCATCCAAGGAGGGGTTCAAAGAGGCCGAAGCTGGCTTACTCCCTACAATGCGAAGCAGCGAAGAATTTGTTCTTTCAGTGCGGCTGGAGAGGTGCAATGGAGAAGATCGGTTTTGGGCCTGAAACCGAGGCCTACAACGCTCCGGAGCACTTCATTCCGGTCTCAATGCAAGATTACGCTGATGAAATCCAGAAACAATTTCTCGGCTCATCGGATGACGATGATGATGATGAAGAAGAAGCAACTGAGACTCCGGTAACCAAGAGCAAACCGGTGGCCTATCAGCTCGGTTGGAGGCAACGGTTGAAAATGCGGTGTCCGAATTTCCGACCGAGACTGCTCCGACTGCAGATACCGGAGTACGTACCGACCTTGGGACCGATCTGGAAGCCGAGATGGATGATCTCTTTGATTGACCTTGAACTTTTTCCTTTCTCTTGTCTTGAACTCTTTTGTAACCGGGCTACAGCCCACAGTTGTACTTGGTTTTTGAATTGAATGAAAAAAATCTTTCCATCAAGTCTTGTTTCGGTTGTGTATGTATGCCTGTACTTGTACTGATTTTTGCACGAACTCATCTGTACAACTGTGATCTCGGTTAGCTCATCAACTCATTAGCCAACCATCTTCAGCCGATATAACTTACTTCGGCTGAAGAGTACAAAGTGTTGGTTTAATTCAGCCCAACCATTTTCAGCCATAAACTTACTTCGGCTGAAGAGTACATAGTGTTGGTTTAATCCAGCCAACCACTCTTTAGCCCAAACTTACTTCGGCTGAAGAGTACAAAGTGTTGGTTAATCAGCCAACCACTCTTTACCCAGAAACTTACTTCGGCTGAAGAGTACATAGTGTTGGTTTTAATCCAGCCAACCACTCTTTAGCCCCAAACTTACTTCGGCTGAAGAGTACAAGTGTTGGTTTAATTCAGCCAACCACTCTTAGCCATAACTTACTTCGGCTGAAGAGTACAAAGTGTTGGTTTAATTCAGCCAACCACTCTTCAAGTCGATATAGCTTACTTCGGCTGAAGAGTACAAAGTGTTGGTTTAATCCAGCCAACCACTCTTCAGTCAAACTTACTTCGGCTGAAGAGTACAAAGTGTTGGTTTAATTCAGCCAACCACTCTTCAGCCCCGAAACTTACTTCGGCTGAAGAGTACAAAGGTTGGTTTAATTCAGCCAACCACTCTTCAGTCGATATAGCTTACTTCGGCTGAAGAGTACAAAGTGTTGGTTTAATTCAGCCAACCACTCTTCAGTCGATATAGCTTACTTCGGCTGAAGAGTACAAAGTGTTGGTTTAATTCCAGCCAACCACTCTTCAGTCAAACTTACTTCGGCTGAAGAGTACAAAGTGTTGGTTAATCAGCCAACCACTCTTCAGCAAGCTTACTTCGGCTGAAGAGTACAAAGTGTTGGTTTAATTCAGCCAACCACTCTTCAGTCGATATAGCTACTTCGGCTGAAGAGTACAAAGTGTTGGTTTAATTCCAGCCAACCACTCTTCAGCCACAATACTTACTTCGGCTGAAGAGTACAAAGTGTTGGTTTAATTCAGCCAACCACTCTTCAGCCACAAACTTACTGGCTGAAGAGTACATAGTGTTGGTTTAATTCAGCCAACCACTCTTCAGTCGATATAGCTTACTTCGGCTGAAGAGTACAAAGTGTTGGTTTAATTCAGCCAACCACTCTTCAGTCGATATAGCTTACTTCGGCTGAAGAGTACAAAGTGTTGGTTTAATTCAGCCAACCACTCTTCAGTCGATATAGCTTACTTCGGCTGAAGAGTACAAAGTGTTGGTTTAATCCAGCCAACCACTCTTTAGCCCCAAACTTACTTCGGCTGAAGAGTACAAAGTGTTGGTTTAATTCAGCCAACCACTCTTCAGTCGATATAGCTTACTTCGGCTGAAGAGTACAAAGTGTTGGTTTAATTCAGCCAACCACTCTTCAGTCGATATAGCTTACTTCGGCTGAAGAGTACAAAGTGTTGGTTTAATCCAGCCAACCACTCTTCAGCCACAAACTTACTTCGGCTGAAGAGTACATAGTGTTGGTTTAATCCAGCCAACATCTAAGTTGGTTTTTCCAGCCAACTTAGAATATCATGTTTGGTCATTCCGGCCAAACGTCCTGCAGTCTGGATCCTAATCCTGGACTTAGGAAGGGTGTTGGTTTAATCCAGCCAACCTCTAAGTTGGTTTTTCCAGCCAACTTAGAATAAAAATGCTTGGTTTTTCCGACCAGAACGTCCTGCAGCCTGAATCCTTATCCTGGGCTTAGGAGGGGTCATAGTTGGTTATTCCGGCCAACTATGTTTACAATACAAACTTTCTAAAGCTACTTTCTACTGAAAACCATAATGCTGAAAAGAATCGACTTTGTTTTATTGAGAAAGTAAAAAATTACATACTTAAAAGAAAAGAAGCTAAAAATAAAACAGCTTGAGATTGGCCGTGTTCCATGGCCTGGGGATTGCTTTGCCGTCCTCATCTTCTAAGTGGTATGCCCCTTTGCCTGCTAATCCGACCACTTTATAAGGTCCTTCCCAATTAGGTCCTAGCTTGCCATCTCCTGGAACTAAGGTGTTTCCCATCACTTTGCGCAGTACCCAATCTCCAATCTTGAACTGTCTCGGATGCACTGTTTTGTTATACTTTCTAGACAACTCTTGTTGGTAGGAGGCGATGTGAACCAATGCTCTGTCTCTTCTTTCTTCTGCAAGGTCCAGCTCTAGTGCTATGGCTTCACCATTTAAGTCCGGATCAAAGTTTTCGCTTCGGATTGTGGGGAGGCCAACTTCTAATGGGATGACTGCCTCCATGCCGTAAGCTAAGGAGAATGGTGTTTCTCCTGTTGATCGTCGCGGCGTGGTGCGGTAAGCCCATAAAACATGAGGGAGCTCTTCTGCCCACTTGCCTTTTGCTCTTTCTAACCTTTTCTTCAATCCATCCAAAACGACTTTGTTTGAGGCCTCTGCTTGACCATTTGCTTGGGGATATGCCGGTGTGGAATTATAGAACTCTATCTTGTACTCTTCACAAAAGCCTCTGAAAATCCTACCATCGAATTGAGTGCCGTTGTCTGAGATCAGTGCCTTTGGTATGCCAAATCGAGTGATGATATTCTGCCAGACAAACTTCTTCACATCTTTTTCCTTGATTGACGCCAAGGCTTCTGCTTCTACCCACTTTGTGAAGTAGTCGGTTGCGGCAAGAAAAAACTTCCTGTTGCCTGGAGCTGTTGGAAGTGGGCCTACTATGTCCAACCCCCATATTGCGAAAGGCCATGGACTGGTTAATGGTAGTAGTTCTCTGGCAGGTTGGTGTATTTGGTGCGCAAACTTCTGACACTTTTCGCATTTTTTGACATACTTCTCTGAATCTGCTTGCATGTATGGCCACCAGTATCCTTGTGAGATTGCTCTATACGCTAATGATCTTCCTCCTTGATGGCTGCCACAAACACCCTCGTGTATTTCAAACAGGAATGCTTCCACTTTGCTGGGGTGAACACACTTCAAGTAAGGTCCTGAGAACGACTTTTTGTATAATGCCGAGGATGGAGAGAGCCAAAATCGCTGCGACTTTGCTCTTATTCTGTTGGCTTCTTTCTTCTCTTCCGGTAAGGTGCCGTCTTTCAGGAACAGTATGATGGGATCCATCCAAGAAGGGCCTAACTCTGCGCAACATACCTCTTCTACTTCTGGGTCTTCAATACTTGGTCTAGGCAGGTAGTCGATTAGCAGTGGGTGAGGAATGGAGGTGTTGGCCATTGAGGCGAAGCCTGCTAGTTCGTCTGCTCTGCTGTTTTCCTCCCTGCCGATCTGTTCAATCCTCACCATTTCGAACTTCTTTATCTCTGTTCTGACCAATTCTTGGTACTTGGCCATTCTATCATCCTTTGCCTCGTAGTCGCCAGATATTTGATTCACCACTAGCTGTGAGTCGCTGTAGACCATTAGCTCGGTGGCCTTCATGTGGAATGCTGACTTGAGACCTGCTAGAAGCGCTTCATACTCTGCTTCATTATTTGATGCTGGGAAGCCTAAGTGATTGCTTGCTCCACTACTAAGCCGTCGGGAGAGATGAGGACTATGCCGAGTCCTGCTCCATGTCGGTTGGATGCTCCATCCACAAAGAGCTTCCACATCTCTCCTACAAACAACTTCCAGCATGTGGAGGGATCAGATGATGTTGTGGGGTCTGGAATATCGCTGGGGCTTTCTTCATGATCCATGGTTGCAGTCTGCCCCTTGTCTTCTGATTGGACCAAGTCATTAGTTGTTGGTGAGTTTTGACTTGGTGTAGTAAAGTCTGCTTCCTCCTCGCCTTTTCTACTCTGGTCTGCCTTAGGCTCTGGCTGAGTTACCTGCACTAGGGGTTGCGCTATTCCGGCGTCAATCTCCATCCCTTGTTCGGTTGTGTCAGTCAGGTCGATTGGGCAGACTTGGTGGCTTCCAGGAGTGAATTCTGCGACGAGTCTGCCAAAGATTGGGCTTTTACTGCGGTTCTGGGTTGGAACTTGATGTCGTATTGTCCCAATTCCCACTGCCCACTTCAGAATCCGCCCAGAAAAGTTCGCCCTTTCAAATAAAGCCCTGAGTGGGAAGGCTGTGAGAACAACTATGGTGTGGGCGTGAAAGTAATGTGACAACTTCCTTGAGGCCATCATTAAGGCCAAGACCAGTTTCTCCAGTGGCAAATACCTCGTTTCGGCACCTAACAATGTCTTGCTGACATAGAAGATTGGAAGGTGTTGGATTCCTTCTGCTCGGACCAACACTGCACTTACCGCGTGCTGAGAGACTGCCAAGTAGAGGAAGAGTTCCTCTCCAAGTATGGGAGTGACAAGTAGTGGTGGAGAAGACATGTATTCCTTCAAGCTCTCCAGAGCTTGGTCGCATTCTTCGTCCCACTCAAACTTGGCTTTTAATGACTGGAAGAATGGACGCAATCTGTCTGAGGACCGGCTGATGAATCGGTTAAGTGCTGCTGCCATGCCGGTGAGATGCTGCACTTCTTTCACTGAGTTAGGCCTTTCTCTCCTGAATTGCTTGATTTGGGAGGGGTCTGCCTCAATACCCCTGTTGGTCACCAGGAAACCAGAAACTTGCCAGACCCTACACCGAATGCGCACTTAGAAGCGTTAAGGCGCAGCTTGTGTTTCTTCAGGATCTGGAACATCTCATCTAGGTCCTTTAGATGGTCATCCGCATCCTTGCTTTTGACCACCATGTCGTCGATGTAAGCCTCCATTGTTCTGCCTAACAATGGCTCGAACATCTTTGTGACCATTCTCTGGAATGTCGCCCCTGCGTTCTTTAGGCCAAAGGGCATGACCTTGTAGCAGTATAGTCCTCTTGGAGTGGTGAAGGATGTGACCTCCTGGTCTGGTTGTGCATGGCTATCTGTGGTAGCCTCTGTATGCGTCCAGGAAGCTAAGTCTGTTATGCCCTGCCGTCAGTCTACCAGTTGATCTATCCTTGGTAGGGGGAAGCTATCCTTTTGGGCACGCTTGTTGACCGTTTGTAGTCGACGCATACACGCCACTTGCCATTCTTCTTTGGCACCACTACTGTGTTGGAGATCCATTTGGGGTAATGTACCTCTCTGATTGCTCCTGCCTCCAGCAGGTTACCCACTTCTTCTGCCACTATCTCAGCGTGATGGAGTGCCGATCTGCGTGTGCGTTGAATGACCGGTCTGGCAGATGGGTGGACATTGAGTTGGTGGCAGATTAGGTTTGGATCAATGCCTGGCATGTCGTAAGGCGTCCAGGCAAACACTTCGATGTTGGAGGTCAGGAATTCCATAACCTCCAACCTCTCAGCGCTGGATAACGTCGAACCAAGCAAAAAGAACTTATCCGGGTTCTTTTCATCGATTCTTACCTCCACCAAATCTTCTATCGCTTTCTGATCAGCTGCTTTGCCAACCTCTGCGAACAGTTCATTACTCTCAGGTTCTTCAATCGAGTGAACATACCCCTTGGCCGCACGGCTTCCGTTTGTTGTGACGAAGCATTGTTTGGACATGATCTGGTCCCCATATACTTCTTCAATTATCCGGTATCGTTGGGAAATCGCATCACTTGGTGGTAGGAGGATGCCACTGAGCGCATGGCATGCAGCCATGTTCTGCCCAAGATAACGTTGTAGGTGGAGGGAACCTTTATTACCCAAAACTCCACCTGTTTCGTCACGCTCCCTGCTCTGACTGGGAGGATAATTTTGCCGACGGGCCATTCTGGCATAGAGTTGAATCCGATAAGGGGAGATACGGCAGGCGCCAAGTCTTTATCCTGCAACTTTAGTTGCTTGAAGGTTTCATAATACATGATTTCACAGGAACTACCTTGGTCGATCAGAATCCGCTTGACGTCAAAATCCTTGACTCGAAGAGTGACGACCAAGGCATCATTGTGAGGGCAATAAATTCTCGCCAAGTCTTTATCTGAGAAGGACATGACATTTGTGGCCTCTATCTTCCCCTTTTTGGCGACTGGTTGGACACTTAGTACCTCTCTGAAGTGCTCAGCCTTTTTGATTGAACCTCTGAGCTCGCATACGCGCTCAGGTTCAAAGACTCCATGTATTACGTTGATGACGCCTTGAGGTGGAGCGTCGTTTGGCATTCCATTGGGCACATTGTGGTCCTGGGGGGCTGGCTGCGCCCCTCCTTCTATGTATTTGTCCAGGTGACCCGCCGCCACCAACTCTTCTAGATGCTGCCTCAATGGTGTGCAGTTCTCAGTGCGGTGCCCCTTTTCTTTGTGGAAGGTGCACCTCGATCTGTCATCGTAGTCCTTCTGAGCTTCGCCTAACTTAGCTGGCCACTTGACGAAAGGCTCGTCTCGTATTTCGCTAAGTATACGGTAGATCGGTTTTTTGAAGACTGTGGTGATGGCAGTGCGGACTCTCAACCATCTTTTGTCTTGTTCTTCTCCGTTGTCTTTCCTGCCCTGTTGTTTCGGTTCTGGCGATCTACAGCATTGACCTTTGCCGAGGTCTTCTTCTCTGGTGTTGTGGTCGCGCCGGATTTTGCCTTGGCGCGAGCGCCATCCTCTTCTACCCTGATGTGCTGATGCACTCTCTCCATCAGGGCTTCCATTGTGAGAGTGGTGTCATGGTGATAGAGTCCCTAAGTCTATTTCCGACTGGAAGGCCTCTTTTGTACTGCGCAATGGCGAGGTTAGTTGGGCAGTCCCCAATCTGGTTGAATGTCTCCCAGTAGCGACTGTTGTATGACCTCAGGGTCTCCTTGTCGCCCATATCGATGGAGAGTAACTGGTCGATCTCCACCGGGGTTTTTGTGTTTGTTCTGAATCGTGTTACAAACGCCTCCGCCAATTGCGCCCAGGAGGCAATGCTGCCCTCTGGAAGCTTTTCAAACCAAGTCAGGCCTAGGTCACCTAGGCTTGAGGGGAATAGGATGCACATCAAGGCCTCGTTCCGCCGGTATACAGCCATAACCTGGCGAAAGTGGCTCAAGTGTGAGTAAGGGTCCGTCTTCCCCTCATATGTTGTGAATTTGGGCTGTAGGAAGCCTGACGGTAGGGGCGCGTTCTCTATTGCTGGGACGAATGGTGAGGTTTGCAGCCTCGCCAACGCCTTGTCCGCTGGTTCGTAGGCCGGGCGCGGTATTGGCATTCCAACCTCGACGCTTCCATGCGTCCGAGGAGCCAACCGTTGTAAGGCAGAAACTCTGTGCGGATCGCGCTCTTGCGTCCTCCTTCCACCGCGCTTTCTCTTCTAGCACGGTCCGTAGGTCGGACGATCTGGGCAACTCTGTCTGCCTAGACCTTGTCTGGTGTGAGTGTGAGGGCCGATATGTGCTTCCTTCGGTGTGCGACCTTTCAGACCTCGTCCTCTCAGGCCTGGAGTGATGAGTTCTGGAGGATCTAGATTGCGCGTCGCCTGTCCTGAGGCTCTTTCTCCCCTGTGAGGGTGTAGTATTCCTGCTACGACTTTCGGAGTGGCGAGGGGGCGTCTTGTTCGTGCGCCCCTCTCCTGTCGCCACTTCTTTTCCTTTCACCTGCGTTTCAGAGATTCCATGTCTGCCGCCATCCGACGGATCAACTCGTCTTGTTCTCTGACGCGATCTTCCAAAGTTTGAGGATCAATTCTGCGTCTTTGTCTTCTGGGCTTTGCGAACGAGAGGGATGAGGGCTGTTATTCCGCCTTCGTCCCCTCGCATCTCTCCTGGAATTTTGTCTGTGTGATTCCAGGTTCGCCATGGGAGTGACCACGGGTAGGCCTTCGCGCCTTGCACCCCCTTCTGGAGTTAGTCCGTCGACGGCGGACTGAGGTAATTCTTCGTTGTTCGCCATTGATTTTTTTAGGAGAAAAAGCTTGATCAAGAGGTTGTTCTTGTCTGATTTCCCACAGACGGCGCCAATTGTACGGGAAAGAAATACACCTTCTCGTATAATCCTGTTGACCAAGTCTGCGCTCCTCCGTACGACGTCGTTCTACTACCTGAAAATACACACGTGAGCTAGCCGGCGGGTGTGTGCCGGAAACCTCTCCGATGCCTAAGTCAGAAAGCTTGACAAATAGACAAAAGCTCTATGAATTCAGGGAGTAAAGTTGCATTACCACTTCAAAGGTGATATTGGTGAGCTTATGTAGGTTTCGCCCGGCACAGTCCTAGTAGGACTCTAACTTCTCCATCCAAAGAGTCCTCCAAGGATTCAAACTCTTGGAAGATAATGTCTATCCTCCAACACACCCCTCACTGCATAAGCCAAGTGAGATGGCTTCATTATGGCCGAACTTCTTCACAACCGAAGTAACCAATAATCCGGACTTCACTTTTACCTCTCTTATCTCGGTTTCCCATGCCTCAACCGAGCTAACCCTAAGAGAGTTCAACCGGACTTGGACGTGACCAGGCCGAACTACCAAGTCCGAACCGGTATCAATATATGACCGACCTAGCATACAAGAACCGGTATAACTCCACGACCGGTCTACCAACTAGGACCGGACTAAATCAATACTTGCCGCAACCGAGGTACGCATGCCCATTCGGCAGCCGAACTGCCCATACTCCTTCCTTACTGGGTATCTTCCATTCTTGGCTTACCTCGGCCCAACACCTAGCTTGGCCCAATTTATGAATATAAATTACCCTCTCAAATATTAAAATATATTGTCATTTCTGATTCTTAAAGGTCATCTTTAGGATTACGACTAAGAAAAAAAATTTAAAAATCATAAACCAATCCAATTCTAATCAAATTGCATGATTTGATTTGATTTTTTCAATACATTGTTCGATCTTAGTTCTGAAAATAGGTACCGTATTTCATGGTTCAATACGGATTTTATAGTTATAGTTTGGTTTAGAATTGAATCGGACCATTTAGATATACATATATATTATATAATATATATATATATAATTGTTATTTATTATAGACACTCGAGGATTATTAGTATCATATATATATATATAGTTAGTGTGTGTGTGGGGGGGGGGGACTAGAATCTCTCAAGTTGGTTATTCTAATTGGGCGGTCCAGTCCGGTCCATTTTGGATTGTCTTGATGATCTAAATGTTCAATGTGTAGGACTCGTCAAGTATTTCATTTTTATAGAAAAAAATCACGTTGATCAAATATTAATAACCACTTGATCAAATCACATTTTTCTCAACAATTTATTTTTAAAATCGTACTTACCATTGACACAAATTTGAGTAAATCAAGTGGTTATCGATATCTGATTAATGCAATTTTTTGTAGGGATGAAGTATTTGATGAGTCTTGCACAATGAATTGTTCGAATTATCAATGTGGGCTCCATGGTGGGCCAACAAATGTCCAACAACACGCTCCAGCCCAATTTCGAACTAAAAAAAAAGCTTGAGCTTATATATATTCATAAGTTGTTAACCATCTTATCTTGCAAGTGTGCTCTTATATAATAACAAAACCAGTTTTATATAATTATTGTTTGTAAAATGATAACATATTATTTGATATCTGAGTATGTTATGATCATATTATGAATAATGACAAGGTTTATAAATATCATGGTTTTAATCCGAACTAAATCACATTTTCATGGTTCAATTCCAAGATTTTTATGGTTGGATTTGGTTTCAAATTTCATAGGTAATAATTTATTCTTGATTTGCTTCAAAATCAAACTAAATTAAATCATACTTACTCCTATTTAGAAGTGATTATTTGGTGGTCTTGGTATTATTCCATACCACTTATCACTTACAATCCTAATAAAAAGTACAGAAAATGTTTAGGAGTTCTAATTGAGCACCCCTAATCCAATACTAATGATGTGGAATGGACCCCACTCTTCACTTCTCATCCTTCTCTTCTCTCTCTCTCTCTCTCTCTCTCTCTCTCTCTCTCTCACACACCTCATTAGAGATCAAAATAGGAGTGATATATTAGGGGGATGTATCACCACTCAAAAGTACAAAGTCTTACAACTTTAACTAATCAATAACAAGTTGGGGCACTATGTGAATTTGCCCCAAGAACACCACATAATTTTTCCTATTTAGGATCGTCATTAAAAGAATTTATGAATGACTCGATTTGCAAGCCAAAAGATTAGTTGGACACTCCAATTAAATGAATTTTTTTTTACTATTATATCCGTTCAAAATGATCAAAAAGTACTTGATATTAAAAAAAGTGTAAACCATAGTGTTTTGAACACTCCATCTCATAATCAATCTCAATCGTTCATTCTCTATTCTCTTCTCACTTCATTTTATGTCTTCACGCTCTACCCTCTTTCCCTTGAATCCATCATTCTTGCATTTTATTTCACATTGAAGTCAACAATGGACAATGAAGAAGACTTTTTCAAGCTTTTTTTATTTTTTATTTTTATTCTTAGAGAATGTAGATTTTCAATTCATCTTCATCGTTTTAGGTAGATGGATTTACAAAATTTATTCAAAAATTTAGTACCAAGCAAATTATATTTATTTGAAAACTTGTTTCTAAAACATTTTTATATACTCGGCACTGTGTTTCCGAACATTTAATTTTCTAATTTCTTCATATTCTAATTCTGAACAAAAAAAAGCTATTCGATATTATATCTCAAAGCAAATTATATATGTTTGAAAACTTGTTTCCAAATAAATTCGATTTTATTTTATATTGAATATCTAAAATATATATATATATATTGACACTATGTTTCCGTACCTTTAGGATGATGTTTCTTCAAGCAGGGGTAATGATGGTGTAGGCTCTGATGGGGGTAGGTTCCGACGAGAGTGCACTCCAAATAGAGAGATTTGATTTCTTGTGTTTCTCTGCGTGAGAAAGTAAGTTTGAGAGAATTGGTGCAACGATTCAGGTTGAGATTCGAAACATTCACCTTTCCATAATAAGGTTATGGTATGTTATATTATTGTTCCCTCTTAGTAAGGGTGCAAATATGGCCCGACTTGGCCCGGCCTAGGTGTGGGTCAGCCTATGATGGGTCGTGCAGGTTCCCGCTTTTTCGTTAAGCCAGGCCAACTCAGACCAAAAAGTAGGGCTCAGGCCCACTCAGATTAGGGCCTAGGGCCAAGCCTAGCTGGCCTTTTCTTTTCCAAAAAATAAATGATAAATATATTATGTATATAGATTATTTATGAGGGATAAAAAATAAAAGAAAAGTTGTACTAAAGTATTTTAGTTAAGATTAATGAGATGTTTGGTTAATATTCATGTGTGGTGGTATTTAAATTTAATTATGTATGACTTATATTTTTTTGAAAATAAAATTTTCAATATTACAATCATTAAATTAAATAGATAACATTATTGAATGGATAATTTTTATTTCAAAATGAAATAAAATATTACAAAAATGTATATTATTAAATAAAATAGATGTAGATTATTGATGATGGTAGAAGAATTGCATCACTACAGATCGAGTACATCCCAATCAGGTTGGCATCTACTAGCCTACCAAATTGCATTGTTATACTCTACCTCAATAATCTAATACAAAAAAATAACAAAATTAAATAGTGAAAAATAAATTGTTGATCAATCATCAGAGGAGGCAGACAATTCACTTGTGTTGCCCGAGAATATGTCATCCAAATCGCTTTGAATTCTCTCATTTTCACTATAATATTATCTTTTTGTAAGCTTATGTATATGATCTCTGGATATCCTTAGTGCATCAACCGTTTAGGGCGAAAGCCTGCTACGGCAATCGCTCAGCACCCGTCCACCTGCACTAAAGTTATTTCCGAAGCAACTGTAAAAATAGGAATGGTTAGTATATCACGGGCCATCTGTAAAAGCACAGGCTACATAGTTTCATTTTGTTTCCATCAATCCAAAATGTCAAAATTTTTGAAATCATTCACTGCCGAGCTTTCCAAATAACGTTGTAGTTTAGAACTACTTATACTTGTATGTTTTCTTCTACTTTTCATTACTGAAAAAACACTTAATCTTCCGCCTCGAGAAGAGGCTGCTGGTGTAATGTATAGGTGTATCTGCAAATGCAGTTGTCTTGTTTTCTTCAAATAATGTTTCGCATGTTTGCATAATAGGGGCAAATTATTTTTGACCAGTGAAAATATGTTCTAAAAATTCTTGTAAACTGTGGGAGCCGAATATAATTAGATCAATAGGGATGAGTAGACCCGTCCGGTCTAGAACGTAGCTTCTATTCGACATTGATCTTAGTCAATCAAAGAGCCGAATAAAGTAACCGGCACTCCAGCTAGTAGAGCAAAGGCTGAGTATAAGTACGTGTAAAGGATCATGAATGGGCTTGGCCCTAAGGCCCAAAAAGAATACTATAAATATGGGATCATCAGTCAGAGAAAGGTATGTGAGAACTATTACACTTAACTTAAAATACAAGTAATTTAGAAAGCAGAGACTGACTTGCTCGTCGGAGTGCTAATTCTGGCACCCCTGACTGGATTGTTAATTCTTTTTCAGGTGGCTACCTGAGGATCACAAGCATCCCCAGGATCAGAAGAGTATTTCCAAACCACTTCTCCACATAAACTAATTTTTTTACACCTAAGATCAATTATTATGGCTAAACTTAAAAGATGAGGCAATGGATCAAAATTTTATCAGATTTTAATTTCATTGCAGCAATAATGGTTACATAATATTTATAACCTATATATTTTACAAAAACTTTCATTATTTCTATTAAACATATGTAAAACAAATGATCAAGTATGAATGTATATATATATATATATATAAGGAAATAATTTTGTTGCAGTATCAAAAACTTTTAGAAAATCTTTATATAAAGCTACTTGGTGCCAATTAAGTTATGTGGGAGTTAGTACTTCTCCTATTGATATTGTTGCGAAAAAAATGAATCTATTGATTTTCTTTATTTACAAGCTCTTTTTAACATATTATACGTTAAATTTCACCTGCTGTCTATATATAAAATTAATTTTTTAAATAGCATATCTTCTCATTGACAAATTTTTCTATATTCCAAAATTCGATTATCAAAAAACATAATAGTAACAACTGCATTTTTTATTACCATTATTGAAGTCTCATATACATATATAGCTTCTTTAACAATCAAGTTTAAAATATGGGCACAACAACGAATATGAAATAAATCACCATCAACAAGTAATTATAAAATTGATTTCAAATGGGTTACAGTCCGATTGTAATATATTACATTATCTAAACTAATGATAAATATTTTATTTTGTAAAGCTTACTCATATAATACATTTCTTATTTCTACACCAAGCGAATGACCAGTGTATGAAAGATCAACTAATCTAAATAAAATGATTCTTTTATTTAATTTTCAATCATTATCAATAAAATGTGCAGTGATACATTGATATTATAAACCATTATTTGACCACACATTAGATGTTAAACAAACTCTTCCATTCAAATTTTTGAAAATGTCAAATAATTCACTTTTAATATCTTTAAATTTCTTTAAAATCCTATTTCTTGTAGTATTTTTTAAAAAACTTTGATATTGTAGTGCAAAACTTTCATGAACCATTTGTAAAAAATCAAGACATTCACTACTAGTAAAATGTTGTTCTTTTTTAATAATATAATTAATTACAGAATTTTGTGCATGTATAGGATCATATGAAAGTGTTTGCAAATGACTAGTTGATGAAGCCCCTAATTGCATTTGACTCATAATATTAAGTTGTTAACTTTGTAAATATTTATTAGCATGCCTTTATAGATGACTAATACCCTTGCAAATGCAACACTAAGTAAATGTGCACAATATTTACATTTTGCTTTAAATATAATTGTACTATCAGGATTATTTACAAATATTTTTTTCAAAATGATCACAAATAATACTAGTCGTGCCCCTAGATGATGATTTAGCTGTTGGAAGAGAGATATTAGGTACATTAGAATAAGAATCAACATATTCATATTGTATAGTATATGCATCAATATCGACATAAACATTAGGAATATTATGATCCATAATAATGTAAGTAAAATAATATATAAGAATTAACAATTAATTTAAATAATGAGTAAACAATAACAACTAACATATGTTAAGAAATAATTAATGTAAAAAAATGAGTAACTAATAAATTTAATTCAACTAATTAATGTTATCAACTGACGAATACGATACAAAAATTAGCTTCTTTTGATAAACAATTCTTGTTGCACAATTGCAATTGCCAGTTAGAGATGAGACTTCAAAATTAATTAAGAGAGTTGAGAGTTGAGAGAGATTAAGAGTTTGAGAGAGAGAGAGAGAGAGAGAGAGAGAGAATTGTTTGTGAGAATAAAATGAGAGAGAGGAGATATTTATAGGAGTTTGGGAGGAGAGGATCAATTTGTAAATAAAAAATAAAAAAATTACCGTTGGAAGTAAACAGTCATTTGACCATTTGAATATTAATTAATTTATTTTTTATTTATTTTTTGAATTTTGACCATTAGGGGTGAGACTTGCCCAGGCCCACCCAAGCCCGAATTGTAATCCGTGATTGTCTGACCAAGCCTGACCTGAGTTAAACCGAATTGCCCAAATTATAAATGAATTTCAATTTTTTTTTTTTTGCAGCAAAAATTATTAAATTATTAAAATTAGACTTTATTTACATTTTTTTGTAGAAAATCATTAATAACATTCAAAACAAATAATTTATATAATAAAGAGAATGCCACTATAGTAGTCTTTACAATTGATGAGTGAGAATAAAAAAATATAAGATTTGTTTTACATGTATATATAATTATATATTCAATATGATTAATAATCTAAATTACATTAATATCATGTAATGTCTAATATTTTATATGTATATTTAATATTTTTATATATCTATATATCTATAATTCGGTTTCGAGTTGCTCGGGTTATTTGATATCTTTGTCCAAGCCTGCTCAAATTTAATTGGGGCTTCTGAATTTTTGTCCAAGCCCATACCGAATTTAAAAATATCTTGTCAAGCCCTAAAAAATTCAGGTTGGGCTCGGGTTGCTCGGGTTAAGCCCACCCAAGTTGCACCCCTATTGACTGTTGGATAGCAAAGAGCCGTTGGGGAGGTGGGCTACAGGTCGGGCCACTAGCAAGGGAAAAAAAATTTTGGGACAGGCTGAGCGAGCTTCAAAATGATGGCCTAGGCCCAGGGTCCTAGGCTGGGCTCGGACCTGGACCTAAACTATAGCGATCCTGGTTTAAACACGACCCGTGCATTGTTTTGGATCTGGGATTTCTTGTCTTGATGGTTGTTCATGTCTTCTTTCATCTTATTCCTTGTTGAGATTGGTTATTGGAGTGTCTTGGTTGGGTTTGAAATAGGTTGGGAGTTAGTTTTTCAAAACTGTTGCTGCCTAGATTTTGGTTGCGCTCGAGCGAACTTTGAGAACTTCCAGTACTTTTGTAGGTCTGCAAATTATTGGAAGTATGACATTCTTTGCTCGAGCAATATTTTTTACGCTCGAGCGGTCTTGGCTTGAGCAGTCCTTCTTGTGCTCAAGCGGTCTTTTGGAACTCTCAGTACTTTTGCAGGTCTACAAAAGTACTAGGAGGGTGGTGTTCTTTGCTTGAGTGGTACTTTGTTCGCTCAAGTGGTCTCTCTTTTTGTGGTCGCTCGAGCGGTGTTTTGGTAGCTTGAGCTGTCTGCGCGTATATTAGTCCGTAAAAGTCACTTTTTGAGTCACTTTTTCATCTCTCTCTCTCTCTCTAAACATTTCAAAACCCTAAATCTAGACCCTCTTTCTCTAAAAATCATCTTCAACCTCCAAATACTCTCAATCTATTGATCTCTATACCCTAGTCCCTTTGTTAAAAATATAGAGCTTACCTAGGGCTTCATTTTAATCAGAGCAAAGTTGGTTTTCGGCTTCATCGAGGTTTCTCCACTCTCTCTCTCTCTCTCTCATCTTCTAGCTTCGAGGTAGGGATTTCTCGGCACTTTAGTATGATTTTTAACTTTATTTGTCCTTTAAAAATCTTGATATTGGGGATTTTTGAACAAAGCTAGGTTTTGGTTTGAAATCAAAAGAGGGCTTTTCAAAATGGTTCTTGAATATGAATATGGGTTGTGAAGTGTTTGAGTTGTGATAAAATGATGGATTTTATTCTTGGAAATTGATTTTAAATAAAAGGAGATTTTGCCCTAAATTGTGAATACTTGATTTTGTAAAGAGAAAGTGTAATTGATGTTGGTTTTATGAAATTGGGATGATGAGGGTGGAGTTGGATATGAATTATCACACCTATCTTGAAATTTTGGAAAGTATTCCTTTATTGGAAATTATCTATCTATTTAGAGATATTTGTTTTGGGCTATCGGTGGAGGATAACTATAACTGTTGTACAAATTGCATAAGAACTAAGTGAATTAAAACTAATTTCTCATTCATTTGTATTGAGAATTTTACATATTTAACACGTTGAAAATGTATTTTGTTTTGAGAAAAAATGGTGAATACCTTAGTGAATCTGGGTAAGGGTGTAGTTGTGGAATTATATTGGCCTGTGTGTCCTTGGTGAAATTCCAGAAACCCGCACGAATAACTGCCGACCCTTCTTGTTAATTCCGATAAAAATGACAATTGGTAGTGCTTGTAGCCTACTTGCAGACACGTCCTAGAGATTCTCAATGTTGTATCCACTGCCCTGTTTTCTGTTGTAAAGGAAATGTTTTCATGAACTATGATATAAACCTGGCATTGCATGGTTTTTGAAAAGAAATATAAAATGTTTTGGCACGAGCATTGCATTTGCATTCACCTTATAGCTTTGTTAAGATTCATACATTGTGATAGAGTTTCTCTACTGGGCTTTGGCTCACCATATGTGGAAAACCATTTTCAGTGCTAATGATATACCTCTGCCAAGACAGTAGTTTGGGAGGACTTGAAGTCAAAAGCTTCTCTTTTGTTATTGTTGTATTTATTTTGTACAAGCATAGGGCTTTATTTGTATTGATAACCAAGCACGTTTTGGAAAGTTGTAGCCACTAGGGCATTCATATATCTACTTAACTTATATTTCATATCTTTTGCTTACAACACATGCTATAGATTTAGGGTTAGGACTTATGAATGTATTACTATGTGTTACCCTTTTGTAAAATTGAATCATGTAAATGTAAGATATCATATGCTGAAATGTATTGTTAATTGGTAAATATTATGAGATGGTTTTATTGTTATATTTGGGGGCATTACATAAACGAGCCTAACCGAACCGGGCAGCAGGCAAGCTTCAGGCCACCTATGGGCCACGGGCCATTTTTACACCCTACCTCTTACATTGTTTGGGTTTTTCATAGGTTGGCCTTGGATTTGCCTCAAAAAAACTTGAAACAAAATTTTGTTTTTTTGTTTGGTTGCATCTGCAAAGAGGGTGGTTGCGCCCACGATGGTGTACATCGTGCTCACGACCACGCGTAACCAAAACCACCTTCCAATACTTTTCCTGTTGAAAAGAGTCTCTCTCATAGATAGAGGAAGAGTATGCGCTCTAGCACGCTATGGCTTTCAAAGTTGATCGGATCAGATAGCCCTTCGGGCAAACGCCCACGAACATGACTTGCGACCTTCATGCTTGCACTTGCGAAGGGCATGGTCATGCCCGCAGTCTTAACCTCGTGCCTGTGATCCGTCTTGAGTATGAAAGGATCCTTAATGTTCAAAAAAGCCACTCTTCTTCACTTCTCTCTCTCTCTCTCTCTTTCTCTCTCTCTCTCTTTTCATCATTTTTCGCCATTGTTAAGCCTCAAGGTTCTTCATACCTTGATTTCATCTCTTTTTACTCAAAATCTACCCCTAGTTCTTGAAGATAAAAATTAAAGCGTGTTGAGAGCAACATTTGGAGCTAAGTTGATTGTGTTTTCATTGCCGTCAAAGTTTGGGTGTTCATCCATTCTCTCTCATCTTTGAGACAGGAATACTTTTTTCTTTGTATATCTATGCTTTGATATGATTATGTGGTATTTTGTTAGTTATATTGATATATGAGTTAAAGATTTTGATTTTAAAGACATTATAGCAAAATGGTGGGGTTTTCACTCAATTGTTGAAAGGTTTTGAATGTTCTTAAATAAAAAAGACTAATAGTAGATGATTTGAAGATTTGGTGAAGCAAATGAGGAAAACCCCTAGTTTGTGATTTGGATTTAAAGGAGGTTTTGGAACAAGTTAATATTTTACAATAAAATTGAGGTTATTATGGTGTTGATCACAAGAAATGGTTGGAATGGTATTGAGATTGTTATTGAACATGGAAATTGTTATGGTTTATGAAGTTGAATTGTTTTGATTATGTCTCATATTATTATTTCTTGTAGAAATGAAATGAACTTTCGGCAAATTTAAACTTTTGCAAATTCATGCATCACATCCGCATTGCATGGTTTTAAATTTGAAATGGTTTATTTTGGAAAGTGTTAGAACACTGAAAAGGGGTAAATAGCGTAGTAATCCGGGTAGTAAAGTCAGGATTTGAAAATTAAGTTGAGTATTGTATTGGTACCGCGCAAGGAGTCAGGTACCCAATTACCCTATTGCGTGCTTGATGTCAAATAAATGTGGGAAAATGTCTTCTAGGTATCCAATTGCCCTTCCGTGCTTGATTGTTGGTAAATGTGGAAAAATGTTTATTTTAGGTGCCCAACTGCCCTTCCATGCCGAGGCCGGTAAATGTGGAACTATTTTGAGATATAAATAAATACATATATATATATATATATATATTCGACTCTTACCTTGGGATTCAAACACTTATTTATTGTCCTATGGTGTCGATTGGAATTAGTTTACAAATGTGCATTGAATGTCATGTTTTGAAAGAGAAAATAGTGGATTTTTCACATGCATTTGCACTGGCATGATTATATTTATATTAAACGTTTATATACACTGTTAAATGTATTTCTACTAGGCATTGTTACTCATTCCTATCATGAACAACATTCACAAGTCTTGATGATGCATCTCTACCCCGATGAGAAATGGTGGAGACTTTTGATAGAGCACGAAGGCTCGTTGATGATATGTGCCACAACTATCGAGCTTACATGTTCTGAGATAGTGTTCTATTTTATTTATTTATTTATTCATTTTTTGGTGTAATCAAGGCCATAGCCTTGAAATGTGTATGCCTTTAGGGCACTTTGATGTATTTCTTCTACTTCTTGAACTACTTTTGTATTATTTATTTTTCGACAATTTTGATGTAACACAAAGATGTATCAATCATGGAAGTTCAATGAGGAAGAGGAATATTTTTGATCTAGGAAATTGTCTCAAATTATTTTATCTCTTTCATTCTCACCTACTATAATGAAATTTGGAATTAATTAAGGATTAGTAATTATAAAATGGATTACAAATATTGTGGTGTCGCAATTGATACTAATTTGATTTGTGGGGTGTGCTAAGTATTTTGTTAAGATATAATAAGTATTATTTGAGTTGTCCAAAATAATAAAATAAATTTCAAATTTCAAATTTTAAAATGGATGTTCAATTTTGGTGGTGCAAATAAAGCCACCCAGTATTTATTTTATTCTTTTTCTAAAAGATAATTAAAAGGGCAAATTACACTTCACCCCTTTAACTATTGACTTGTATTGTAACGCCCTGACATAACCACTATAACCCATACTCAATATCAAAAAGTGCTCACAACGATAAAGAAATTATCTTTCATTGACTTACAATTAAGCTTTACAAAAGAGTGATATAATAGAAAGACAAGATAAAAGTTAGACAAATAAGAAATGCCCTAAAGGCTTACATCTTTCCAAGACAATGATTGGTTATAACAAAAGTGGACTTAAGTCTAATACAATTAAAGCCTTTGGCTTGTACAAAAATAAATACAGTAAATACACAAAAGAAGCTCTCGCTTCAAGTTCTCCCAAGCTATTGCCTTGGTGGAGGCATATCATCAGCACTTGAAATGTTTTTCCCACATAGGGTGAGCCAAAGCCTAGTAGAAATAATTCAACACAATATATGAATCTTAACAAAGCTATAAGGTGAATGCATACGCAATGTTCATGCCAAAACATTTATTATTTGTTTCCAAAACCATACAATGCCAAGTTATTATCATGGTTCATAAATCATTTCCTTTACAATAAAAATAGGGTAGTGACTCACACTCTGGGAGTTTCAAAACAATACAACATTTCTTGTAAAATTTTGTCTGAAGGAAACCGTAAACTGGGACCCATGTAAACGTAGGCTATACAATCACTACTATTACCATTTCACTCAAATTTCGTTCGCGGGATCAGCACCCATGTATATGCGCAGTTTTCGGGACTTTCACCCTAGACACATAGGCCAACTTATTTGAAGTAACAATAACTCTTTCCCAGATTCACCCATTTTCTCAAAACAATAATATTTCCAATGTATAAGTGTGAGATAATGCTCAATGCAAATGAATAAGAAAAATAGTTTCAATTCTTCTAATTCACATGCAATTTCTATAACAATTATAGCTATCCTCTACCGATAGCCCAAAACAGATATTTGTAAACAAATAATTAATATTCCATAAATATAAACTTTTCAAATTTCAAGAGGTGAGTGATAATACATATCCAACTCTACCATCCTTATCAATAACAATCCAATTCGATAATTTCAACATCAATTTTATCATTTATACAAAATCAACATTTGAGGCATTTAGAGTGAAATTCTTTTTCCTTCCAAAATCAATTCCAAGTATCAAAATCAACCATTTCCACCCAAACTCAACCTTATTTCCAACATCAAAATCATTTCCAAAATCTATTTGAAAAACCCCTCTTTTGATTTTCAACCAAAACCCTAAGTTTGTTCCAAAAATTTTCAAAATTCCAATATTGTTTAGAAATCACAAATAACTAAGTTAAAACTCATAGAAAGTACGAAGAATCCCCACCTTAAGTTTTAGAAGACGAGAGAGAGAGATTGTAAGAAACCTAAAGATATCAAAAATCGACTTTGCTTCGATTAAAACGAAGCCCACGCCAAGCTCTACCTTTTTAACAAAGGCACACGAATGAAAAGATCAACGGATCTAGGTGTATTTGAGAGAAATATATGAGTTTTAGAGTGAGAGAGTGAGAGATATTAGGGTTTTGAAATGTTTAGAGAGAGAGAAATAGATGAAAAAGCGACTCAGAAAAATGTTTTTACAAACTGATATACGCACAATTCGCTCAAGCGCAAGATGTGTCGCTCAAGCGACCAGACACAATAAGTTGTTTCGCTCAAGTGCAACAAACTTAGCTCGAGCACTGAATAGGAACTCCCAGTAGTTTTACAAACAGAAGACCGTTGCTCGAGCAAGAAACTTCGCTTGAGCGAAGAATGCAGACTCCCAATAGTTTTAGAGACCTGCAAAAGTACTGGAGGTTTACAAAGACCGCTCAAGCACAAGAAGTGTCACTCGGCGAAGGAACAAAATTCTGGGCAACAACCATTTGAAAAACAAGCTACCAACTTGTTCCAAATACAACCAACACAACCCAAAAGCCAAATTCAAAGAGGAATAAGGGGAAACAAGACATGGACAACTGTATAAGACAATAAAACCTGGATCTGAAGCATACAATGGGTGGGTCTAAACCAGAAACGCTATATGTATTAGTTTACACTCTAAACTAAAAATTATAACGTTTAACCTCCCTCATTTATTAATTTTTTTTCAATTTGGACATTTACGATGAAAATACTCTTAGCTATAGAATAATTTATGCTTTACTCCTTCAAACTATCACCTAATATCATTTTACTCCCTTAATTAAAAATGCTACATTTTACCTGAAATTATAAATTTGTATCAATGTAAACATTCTATTAAGGACATGTTTGTTAAATAAATGAAAAAGTGACATATGACATCTGCCTAAAATAATATTATCAGTTAGTTTAGTTTAGTTTTTAAAAACCGTTTTCAATTTTTTTTATTTTTTTTTCATGTTTTTTGTAGTGAAATTTTTCATATGTTTGAAAGAAAAAAAAAATTACTTTTCAGGTGTATCTAGTGAACTTTTTTTAGATTTATTCACAAATATTTTATTTTTAGGTGCATCTAGAATAAGTGCTTTTTTTTTTTAAAAAAAAAAGGACTAAAATATATATCAAAAAAATTTATAAAAAGCAATAAAATACGAAAAAAAAAAAGATTTCAATGTTTGTATTAGTTTAACAACCAACAAAATATAGCATTTTTTAGTTAAGGAAGGTAAAATGATAGTTCAATAGGATAAAGAGTAAGGAGGATAAAATGTAATTTATCCATACAAAAATAATAATGAATTTCATTATTCTAATCAATTTCTTTGTTTGTTTCTTTGTTTTTATAATGGCTTGGGTTAAGTCCAACCCTTTCATGTTCTTGGATTGAGATCCAATACTCTTTACCGTTGTCTATACTCATTCTTATCTTGTTATTTGGGTTTGGTCGTTTGGAGTTGTTGGTTGTATTTGAACAGGTTGGGAGTTAGTTTTTCAAAAAGAATTGCTATCTGTTTCTTTTCTTATTCGCTCAAGCGGTCTTTGGGTTTTTTTAGTACTTTTGCATATTTGCAAAACTACTAGGAGTAGGGTGATCTTCGCTCGTGCGGTCCTTTATTCATGTAGCCTTGTTTCTTTAAACTATTGAAGAGTGTATTTAATTCCTTTAATTTTATTTTGGGAGTCTTTGGAGTTGTTGTATCTTGGTTTGGAGGAGTACAATTCGATTTAGACTTAATAGGATTGTTCGTTCCCGCTTGTTTTCATTGAAAAGTTCTTTGGGAACTTTGAAAATTTGCTCTGATGTCGACACTAGTCTTCCTGGGAGTCGACACCACATTGCTGCCTTGCTCTTAGTGTCTCTGCTGGTTTATAGGGTCGACACCACGAGTCCTAGGGTTGACCCTTGTCTACTGCTTTGTTATGGGTGTTGCTGTTGAAATATAGGGTCGACACCATTGGTTCCTAGGGTCGACCCTTAATGCTACACACATTAGTGTCTCACCATTTTCTTCTTGAGGGTCGACACCACTGTCTTAAGGGTCGACCCATGTGAGTAAATTTCAGATTTTTGGGTACGGTCTGGGCCTACTTTTTGGGGGTTTTGACTTATTCTTTTCATTGACTTTGGGGCTATTATTCTACTACTATAAATAGGCTCTAAACACACTTTCCTCATTATTTATTTTCTCTCTCTTTCTCTTTTTCATCTCTACACCGTAAGTCTCCCTTCTCTCTCTCTAAACTCAACTTTTTCACTTAGATCTTTAAATCTACTCACCTAGAGCTATCTTTTCACCTTGGTCCTTTGAGAAAGATTGTAGATCTCGTCAAGGGCTTCTTTTTGATCCAAGTAGTTCATGGTTTCATAGCCGATGATTTTTGGGTTGTCTCCTCTTCGCTTTAAGAGGGAGGGATTTCTTTACTCCTTTTTAATACCTCGTCTATAGATAGACATATGGTAGATTTTATTGCATAAAAACCATATTCATTATGGATTTCTTTGAAAGTCATGGAAAGGGATCTATGGTTTGATATTGGTGATTGAAGTTATTGAGTTGGTTGTTGTTTGGGTTAATTGGGAAGTAGTTTAACATGTTTATGTTAAGAGGAAGGAAAGTCATAATTTAATATTATTGACTTAATGGATTTAAAAGGGAGGATGTTGAATAATCTTTTGTATTTTATTAATATGGGTTGTGTACTTGTGTTAATATCTAAAAGGGAGAAGTAACCATGGTATTGGAATTGTTTGGATTAATCATGTTGAGTAGGGTTGGGTTGTCGCTTTGGCATCAAGGATGTTGTTTTTAATTAAATGAAGAGAGTGAATTTTTAGAAAATGATTGGAGTAATGTGGATTGGAAAATAAGGAAAATTGGTTTTTGGAAAGAAAATGAAATCATAACCCTTCATAAATTAATATTGAACTTGTGGCTGGATTTTGAAACCTTTATATATTATTGTTATTGGACTTAAGGTCTCGTAAGAATTGGATTGTTGTCTTACGTATATTTAATACATATACTTAGAGGTTTTGTCCTTGGTCATCGGTGGATGATGGCATTGTTGTGTTGAATAATATCGTGTATGTATTACACTTGTGTTATTATGCATTCTACTATGTTAAGATGGTTGGAAATGTTCACACGCTGAGAATGAAGAGGTACCATTACCTTCTAGTTAGCGCTTGGAGAATTGGCCGCGCTTAGAATGAGAGGTACTAGTACCTTCTAACTAGCGCTTGGAGAACTTCGCAGAGGTACCATTACCTTTCAACCGGTGTCTGGTAAATTGGCAGAGGTACCATTGCCTTCCAGCTTGTGTCTGGTAAATTGGTATTTCGTTATGGAAAGGTATATCCTTGGCTTACCGTGTTGAAGGCAAGTAGAGCATTGTTTCGTTTCTCATTTTGTCTCGGTGTATCCTTGTATATCATGAGTAGGTGATGGTTATGGTTAGGTGAGGCCCGGGTTATTTTTATGTGATAATGTAGTAATCATTGTACATTTATTGATTTCATATTCGTATTAGGACATATATGTATGTTCATAGGCATATTGGACAAGTTGTTGAAAGTGTTTCTTAACCATGGACTTAAGGCCAAGGGAATGTGATGAATGTATCAGAAGTGAACGTATGTTTTGTATTGGGCTTAAATAATGAGAAATAATTGGGTTTTGTGAAAGTATTTTTAAAACAACCAGTTGTGATGCGTTATTTATAAATGGGGAATGAGAAAGAAAATGAATTGTTTGTGTTGTTGGATAAATTGAATGATTTTGAGAAAAGCACCTGTATAAGTATACTTTTAATACAAACCATTACATTATGTATATGACATGATATAAAGCATTCATGATCATAGCTATCTGTATGTTGTTATTATTTTGGATCATGTTGGGATCCCTACTGGACTTTATGTTCATCCCACGTTGCTAATTCTTTTCAGGTGATGCTAAAATGTGTTTCAAGATCAAGGATCATCCTTAGTTGTTGGCCATGGGGCCTTTTATTTGTGGGTGGAATGCCATTGATGTAAAAAAGTTAAACCTTTTCTTTTAATTTAAAAGATGTAAGCCTACAGACAATTTATTTAATTATAACTCATGTTACATTCATATTGTATCTGAATGAGAGAATCTTTATTCATGTGTTCATGTTAACGTAAAGAGTTTCCGCATGTTATCTCTGAAATTGAATCTATAATAATGGTTTGGTAATAGAATCCGAGTAACATAAAGAGGGGCGTTACAACTTGGTCTTGGTATCAGAGTGAGCCGGGTTTAAATACGTTGGGCTTGTGGGGAGTGGTTTTTACCACATCGGGTTTGCTATGCTTGGTGAGGACGTTTGCATATAGTTAGAATAAGTGCTAGGACTTGTATGTTGCATTTATGTGAGCATGGGATTAAGTTTCTTGGATAGTATTTGTAGCCAGTGAACTTGCTTTGAGGTCTTATCAGAAACACGCCTGATCAACGTGTTTTGATAGGAATTCCTTGAGACTTCTGGGATGTGTGACTATCTTTGAGGACTTGATTTGATTATGTGTGTTAGGTGTTTAATTGTTTATACGCAATAGAGATTGTATGTTTTGAGGGCTAAGTGTGTCTGGTAGCTTAATTGTGGTGAGTGTGTATCTCGAGAAAGGTCATTGTGTTGAGCACTAAGTTTGGTTTTGTTTTTGGATTTTATAGGATGTCTATACGAGGGAATAGAGAACGGATGGGGAGTAAGAGTGTCGATATTGGCACAACGGTTCCTTTAGCACCTGTCGTTGCAGCATCGGCTGTCAACAAGGAAGTTGCTCACGAGATTGTGAGAGTAGTGCAAGATGCTCTAGCTCGCAATGAGGGTGACAACAAGCATACCCTCAAGCTTACTAAGGAGTTTCTTCGCTCTAATCCACTGGAGTTTTTAAGGGCGGCTAAACTGTTAGAGGTAGATGAGTGGTTGGAACAGATTACCAATACTCTTGGTATGCTCAGAGTCAAGGATGAGGGGTTGAGGATTTCTTTGGTGACTTTTCAATTGAAATGAGACGTTGGGTATTGGTGGAAGTATGCTAAGGACACATAAGTAACACGTAGGTTGCTTTCATGGACGCCTTTTAGGCCAAGTACTTCCCTCATTCCGGTCGGGAAAAGTTGAAGGAACAATTTGTTGAGTTGCACCAAGATGCTACTCTTTTGGCACAGTTTGAGATGAGGTTCACTAGTTTATCAAGGTTTGCTCCAAAGTTGGTGGCACGGAGGAGCGTCATTGTTATGAGTTTGAGAGGCGGTTGCGTGATGATATTCAGGAGAAGGTAGCTAGATCTATGTGGAAGAATTACTATGCCCTAGTTGAGGCGGCAACCCATGTGAAGGCCGTGGTTGTGTGTGTTGGTCGAGTTAGAAAGGAGACCTTCTCTGTAACTCCTATGGTTCATAAGCACTCTAGGCTCAATAAGAGGTGGAGGCAAGCACATGCTCACTCCCAGGCTCAGTCTTTGTCTTCATCGGGGGTTTCAGATTCGTCCATTGGGAGGTTCAGACTTCAGCCTAGTCTTAGAGTAGGGAGTTTGCTGTTTGTTTTGATTGTGGTCAGTTAGGCCATGTTAGACGTTTATGACATTTGCATGTGAATTCTTCAGGTGTTTCAGAACCTAGTCGGACTCAGTCTCATCAGTCCCGTTGGAGGCGATATCGATATTAGAAACAGGCAGGCTAAGTATAGACACCACATTTTGACCGCCCTTAAGACCTGGGTGCTTCATTCCGAACACTCGATGATGAAATGTTATACTGTGTAATATTTCGAATCTTTAGCAAAGGAATTCAGTTTTGAGCTTCAAACCCAAACCTTGCATCCCATTTGGACCAAAACCTGTTTTTCTAGCCTAATCACTTAAAAGGCAACAAGACCAAAAAAATGGCCTGCAGGCAACATTATTTGGGCCAGTCGTACATCCTCTTGGTCGGCCAGCCATGTTCAGCGTAGAAGATATTTCTCTAGCAGCAAGCTGCTCCCATGCACGGGATTTGGCCACCTGTCCATTTTTGAAAATATTTTCGTTAGAAGGCGGTTGATAATCTATAAATAGGCCATCTCCCTTTAGAATTTGGGGTTAGAGAATTGTTTTACAAGCTTAAAAGATTGATTCAAATAAACTCTCCACCCTCTTGAACTAGTTTCACTATTTCGACATTCACCCGTTAGATCACCTCTATTCAGTTCATCCCAGGCACAATCATCTACTCCTGTAATGGCCCAGCCTCCAACAAATCTAAAGGATTTACTGATCTGTCTTCAGCAATCAGTAGATTCACTCCAACATGATATGGCCCGACAAATCGAGATCACTAATAGGTTGTAACAACAATAGCAGCCAGCTACGGCTTCTGTTTCTCATACACTTGACACTGCAACTCCTACGTCGGGTACTATTGCCAATCCTATGGCCTAGGATCTATCAGCTGAAGGTGTTCTTATTCTTCCAGTTCAAGCAGATCCAATCTCGATCCAGAGTTCTAAAGCTCCAGTTCATCAGATCGAGGCACCTTTTGAGTTCGAGTTTGACCCTACCCTGCTCAAAATCAATAAACTTGAAAAGTTGTTCAATAAGGCACAAGGAGTTATTTCTATTCCAGATATTGAAGACGAGTACACTAAATCCGCTGTTACTCTGCCAGAACGGTTCAAGATGCCTCATATTGACCGTTTTGATGGTTTTGGGGATCTGATGGTACATTTGAGTCTTTTTTCTAATATTCTGAAACAGATGGGTTTGACCAGAATCCAAAAGTTGTCGCTGTTTGGAAGGACTATGTTCGGTATAGTTGCCATTTGGTATGCTAAACTAGAGGACTCTGTGAAATAGAGTTGGAAAAAGTTGGTCGAATCCTTTATTTCCCAGTACTTCTACAACACGCAAATCGAAGTCACAACTTGTGATCTTGAGGCAACACGTCAGGAACCAAATGAGGGTTTTTCAGAGTTTGTTACTAGATAAAGGGCAAAGACAGCTATGATGGCAAACAAGCCTCAACAGAAAGAGCAAGTCCATATAAAGGCTATTGCAGAAAATGATAGTCCTTCCACTATTCAACTTTAAAGACCTTCTTGAATTAGGGTTCAAATCGAGGATGCCATCAAACAAGGGATCATTATGGAAGGTAATAAGCCTATGAGGAAGAATGTTGTTCGTAGTTCCAATGCTACTCCTAGTGGTAGCACAGCTGCAAAATGCTCAAAAGTAAATAGGGCTCCAAATGAACTGAGCTCGAGCTCGGCTTGTTTACTTATCTTTATTAAACTCGAGCTCGGCTCGGCTCGGCTCGATTAATTTTTTTTAAATATTATTTATATTATTTAAATACAAATATTTAAATAAAAAAATATTATTATATTATTATATTATAAATAATGTATTTATATTATTATTTAATATATAAATAATATGTTTGATTATATAATTTAAATAAAGATAAACGAGCTGAGCTTGACAAGCCGAGCTTATGCGAGCTCGAGCTTGAGCTCGACTCGTTTACTAAACAAACCGAGCTGAGTCGAGCCTTAACGAGCCGAGCCAAGCTGAGCTTAGCTTGTTCATGAACAACTTAGTTCATTTGCAGCCCTAGAAGTAAACACTGTCACCAGTCTCATCAAAAACCCTTTTGCTGATTATAGCCTAAAACCAACCACTTCAACTCGGCCCTAAGCTCGAAATTTCCATCATTTTTACATGGATCTCTCTCAAGCCTTGACAATTCTGCTAGAAAAAGGGCACCTAGAGCTCCTAAAACCCCGACCCCTCCCAAGTCCTCTTCCACCAAGACATGAACCCACTAAATACTGTGTTTATCATCAACAACATGGTCATGATACAAATTGTTGCATCAGCCTCCATCATAAGATTCAGGATCTTATTGATGAAAAGATCATTGCTCCACCAAAATGACCTCATGCCACCACTAACCCATTACCTCCACACCTCAACCTAATCCATACATTGTCATCCTCCTATAACCCCAGCATATACATCACCCTGGCCCATTTACCCAAGCCTGAGGTGTTCATTCCAGAAAGCACGAACTTATGTATAATGGATGCAGTTGAATCCCAATCATCTCAAACCCCAAAACTTGAACTCGATAATAGCCCAATTCCAGTTCAACCTACTCCAAAGAGCCCCAACCAATTTATCAAGACCAAGTCTGTTCAAATACAGTGTAGCCACCAATGGCTGAGCCCACTACTTCTGATTTATTAAGCATGATTGAAGATCTTCAAAGAACTGTGGCAAATCTAGCCTTTGGGATCTTGGCTCCATCATCGACCACATCACATGCCAAAAATTTCACGTCAAAAAGCTCCCCAATCTTGGGGTGAGCTACAGTTGGAAAAGGCCAACCTGAAGCTATCTCAAGTCTGGGTGATAACATGTCAACAATAAATGGGCCTTGCCCCGATATAGCCACCCAATCCCTTGGCAAAGTTGAGGCAAGTGGCAAAAACAAGGTTGGGGCAAGTATTGATCCTTATGCACATCTCCGGTGGGCTATTGAGGCTTTAAAGGTCAAAGGGTTGAACAAGCAGCAAGTGTTTGCAGTTGTTGGAAAGACTATGGATGACACTTTTGTGGCTCATGTTGGGGTCATTTTGAATCAGGGGATAAGAAATGAAAAGGGATGTCGTACCAGAAACACCCCTTTCAGCTCTACTCTTACACCCGTAAGAGATCTTCAAACCCAGTCAACACTTGCCGACCTCTCCGTCTATACTTCCAGGACTGGTAGCCGCACCTTTAATCCCCTTTACATGACCTTGTCTAAAGCTCTCCAACTCCTCATAGGACAAGGCCATCTCAAACCCGTTGACGCTCGGCCTCTCCTTAATCGCCTTCCCTCTACTGCCAAGTATTACGCCTTTCATCAATAACCTGGTGTAGACACCCCATTTTTGACCGTCCTCAAGACTTGGACGTCACCGCTTGAACGCTCGGTGATTATTCATGTTTGTGTTCGTTCGGAGTTCCCGGAGTTCTCGGCTGCGCGCGCCGTGCCTCAGGACCTCCGGACCCGACCGTTTGTGTTTGGTTTTGCACCAAACACTTGTGTTTTGCCTTGGGAGGGCAGGGAATGCTTTGTGAGGCATCCCTACACACCACCGGCTGGGGCTAGAGGCCACCGGCTGGCTAGAGTTTCCATCGGCACTATATTGTGCCGGTCGGCACTATTTTGTGCCGGTCGGCACTCTTTTTGGCGAAATGACCATTTTGCCCTGCCGACTACTGTGCACTTGCTTTCTGGGATATTTTCAGACAGCTTTGTAGCTTTTGCTCCCCTCCATACACGTGTATGGAGGGGATGCACTCCTTCCAAGCTTGTTTGACAAGCTTTGCAAATGCTTATAAGAGGAGAGCTTCTCCTCTTGGCTTAGGGTTAGCTTCTTGAGAGTCAAAACCAGAGCTTATATACATATACCTCTGTCATATATCTATATCAAGATCTCCCTCCCTTTGTGTGTGTGATCTAAGGCCAAAAAGTGTGATTTTGTCCTAGTTTTGCTCCTTTACACACACCATTACACCTTAGCTTGAGTTTGAGAGGCTTGGAAGGTTATTTGTGTTGGTTTTGGACTGGTTTTGAGCACTAGGGAGGGGCTGCACCATTTGATCTTCAAGGGATCTTCAAGGGTAAGAACATCACTTTATATTCCCCATTCTTGCAACCTTTTTTTACCCTCTTTGCTTTGTGTTTTTGAGTTTGTGTTTAAGATAAAAAAAGTCTTGTTTTTACTAGCCCAAGAACATTCTTTAAGGTCATTTGTCTATTTGAGTGAAGCCTCACTCTTTTAGGCTTTGTTTTGGTCCTTTTGTGCCTTTCCTTGGAGGCCTTGTTTGCTTGGTGTCCTTTGGCCTTCTCACCACTGAAAACCAGTGGGTTTTCAGTGGTGAGGATGTTATTTTCGAGCCTCATTTAAGGGAGAGACACCCCTCTTCCCTTGGTCCTTGTTTGCCTTTGTTTTGGGTTCAAAGAATAGCATGTATGCATAGTCTTGTTTGGCTTCATTTAAGAGTTTTTTTGAGTGTTTTGGAGCATGTCTAAATTCTGTTTTGGTCGGATTTGTCACCTCTAATATGTCTCTCATACTTGCTTTGAAATGCCTTCTTATGCTTAAAAGCATGCCATACTTTGAGACCTTGATTTTAGCATGTTTTTAGCTTAGTTTCATGGAGATGCTAGCATTATTATTTGCCATGTTAGAGGGCTGTGAGCCACTGTTTTAGTCCCATTTGGTGTGCTTCACATGGTTGTTTTGTACTTTAGGCTTGTAAGCCTTGTATGTTTTGGCTCCTAGCATGCTTAACTTGTCTTGATCCCATGATTTGGCATCATCTAGGGTCATTTTTCAGTCCATAAATCATGCTTGTATATATGCATGTGTAGCCTATTTCATGCCATAAGGGTGTGCTCTAGTATGTCTAGGAATAAGCATTGTGCATGCTTCTATGTTTGATGCATTTTTGGGGCTGCCCTATATGGGGTTTGGGTGTCATTTCACATGCTAAAAGCCTGTTTTTTGGTTGTTAGATGCATGCCATGAGTGGTTGTGTAAGTGGTGTCAAGTTACTCTCTTTGGTGCCTTAGACTTAGGTCCATTGACTAGCATGCTTGCATAGCATTTTATCTATGTTTTGGGGTACACTTTGCCACTGTTTTGGGGGGGGGGGGGTTTGAGGCCTCCCCCATGGTGGTTAAGACCATCATTATATGCTCATCACATGCTAGTTGCATACTTGGTTGATCCCATTGCATACTTAGCTCATTTTTGTATCACACTAGCCTCTTTTACATTCTAACATTTTGCATGATTAATGTGTTAGTTGTGTGGTACTTAATTTGCTAACATCCTAGTTTGCATGTTTGCATGTTTGCATGTTTTGCATAGTTGCATTTCATCACTTGGTTTGGGTGTCAAACCAAGTATGGAAGTTGAGGGTGTTTGTACTCCAAGTGACTAAACACACCTCAACTCCCATGTCACTAAGGCCCTTGACCTCCACATGATAGGGACTTAGTCTTCATCTTTGTGTTGCATGCATTTCAAATTAAAACATGCAACCTTGGTTCCTTAGGCTATCATGCATCAAATGCATCATTGATGGCCCTAGAACCAAGGGTCAAACCTCCTTGAGTCCCCAAGCATGATGGAGGCAATGACCATGCTTACATGTCCCCCAAAACCCATGCCATGCATTGCTGTCTTGCTGCTGCTGTCAATCTGTCTGCTGCAGGGACTTTCTGCCGGCCGGCAGTAAATAGTGCCGACCGGCACTATTTTTGGGCCGATAAACCATATAAGTGGCCGGTGGAATTTGTAGACAGCCGGTGAACTCTCTCTCTAGCCGATGACATTCAATGGCCTGCAAGGAAGGTACTATGGAACTTTGGGAATTTTTGGAGGGGCAGGGCAGCAAAAGCAGAAGCAACAGTGCCATGGCACGGGCTTTCCGGGCAAGACGGATCGAGCACGCATCACTCGCACATCCAAGGCAGGGCTGAGGCCCCATTTCTTTTAGTTATTTGCTTTAATTTAATATTCAGATTTTGTAATAATTAATTTATTCGTTTATTTCTTTCGGGTCTGTATTATTTATTTATTCGGTCCTCTCGAGTGAGGGCAAAAATGTAATAAGTGTGGGTGCGTGGGCATGTATGTCTCCCAACCTCCATTTCTTTCTACCCCTTTTATTTACCTGCTTACGATGGTAGATTAGGGCACGTCTAATTTAGCATACCTTATGCAATGCATGCGTGCATTCATGCATTTGTTTACATGCATCGGGCTCGGCACATCATGCAAACTGCATCGTAATTTCAATTCGAAATTGAATACGTGATAGTTGTTGCATCTCACGCGCCATGTTTAGGGTTAGCCGAGCCTGTTTAGATTACACTCCTGTATGTTACATTAGCCACTTAACATTGAACTAGGTCATGCATGTTTGCTAACTAGTTTACTGTTTTGGCACGGAGTACGATGTAAGTTTTTATTGCTTTAGCATATCGCATGCGTGTGAATGTTCGCCATGACAATAGGATTGCCATGCGGCTAAATGCTTATATGTGATATTACTGTTTGAATGCCTGTGGGTGGAGGTTGGATTGCCTGAGTTGGAACAACTCGTTGAAATCCGAATTTTAGCCTACTCGCGAGTAGCACAAAAACCAACACGTTTTTCGAGACAAAACAGATACGCAATGTGTATTTCCAAATTAGGCAATCTAGTCTATACTTTTGTGTTGTGCGCATCACATAGTAATTCTAGGCTAATAACTGGAATAAGAACGCATAAGGTTTTCAAAAACGGATATCACGGTTAGTAGAGGCCGGTCTTCGGACCGGGCGAAAGGGGGTGCTCATAGCTGACCTTCCCCGATCGTACCCAAGCTCCCGAGCCAAGTCACTTTGGTGATGACGGACACGTGGCCTTCGGCACCGAGTCAGGGTTTCCTAAATTTCCCATTTTTAAAAATATTTAGGTGGCGACTCTGTAATCTGGCAAAGCAGTCCATGTTTGGCACTACTTTTTCAAAAATCTGTTTTTTTCCAAAACGATTTGCCGGATTCGGACTCTTTGGTTCAGATTTAGAACCGCGACGAAAATCGAGTCCGAACTGTAGCGAGGTCCACCGCGGACGTGCTACACCTGGCCATGATACTGACCACTGTTTTCGTCTTTTCCATGAAATTCAAGATCTGATTGACAACAAGGTCATCACCCCACGAAGTCCTACAAAGTCTATCGACACTAGATTAATGAACTTAGGAGATAATGCAACTAGTTTTGTGATCAGGGATGAACCACCTGCTGTACTCCGAACATGGTAGATGGCACGCACTAATTTTAAAAATTTGAAAATGCTTTTTATTTTACTTTCTGAATTGGATGTTAAGTCAATCTTGTTGCGTCAGAGTTTGGTGATTTCGGGGGTGTCAACTCGGACATCACTATCTTGTTTTTGTTTGTCTTTCACTCTTTCTTTTGAGTCCATTTCACTCATTGAGCCAGAAATTCTGAATGAAACTACAGTAATTTCACTTACTTCTTTGTGCCTTTAAATCATTACATTGACCAATGTTTTTTAAAACTATTTCCACAATTGTGGTGAAAACAGAAAGGAAGGAATTCCTTGGGATTTGCAAAATTTGATCGATTGGGAGAAAGAAAGGCATGCTAAAGCCCTTAATGAATGAGATCATGTCTGTTAATGTGGGTACTGAGAAGGATCCTAGCTTGGTCCAGATTGGTTCTACATTGTCTTCGGAGGAGCAGCGAATGACTAGTCATTTTATTAAAAGATTTCAAAAATGATTTTGTGTGGTCTTACGAAGACATGCCTAGAATTGATCTTGAGATTGTACAACATAGGATCACTCTCAACCTTGAGACTCGACTCCTTTGCTTTTAAACCTTGATTCAGAATGTTCAGCGATCAAACAAAATATAAGGCTTGCATGGTTGGATGGAAGCAACTCTTGAACTAAAGGCAATAAGGTCAGATGTGATCGAAGGAAACTTGCATAGTTGGATGAGAAACAACCCTTGAACTAGGGGCAAAAAAGGGCCGATGTGATTGAAGATTCAAAACTACGTCATTTCTCAAGCCAATGCAGACCGGCAAGAAAGCCAAATCCCAGAATTGGAGAGGAGAAACTTTATTGCTGAAGGATAATCGAGTTCCTATCCACGACATTAAATTGGATTGGCCCTTACATCATCAAAGACTATTTGGTCAAGAACAACAGTCATTCTCATGGATTTAGATGGCTTGAAGATCTCACAACCAATCCACATGGACAAGTTAAAATTTTCTATCCTTGAGAGGCTTGTTGGGTCGAGAACCAGGAAGGGCGACCCATGCAAAAGTTAGAGCAAGAAAAAATGAATAGAGAAAAGAAAAAAATAGAGCTCGCAAGTTCGAAAACCCGGAAGGGCGGCTTTGGCAAAAGTTAGAGCATAAAAGGTGAGAGTTAATACCCGAGTGCACCTTAATAGGGAATTACGTGAGGCCTGATTCCTATCTTTGGGATACGTAGACAACTTCATCCTAAAGTTGGGCCCCCAACCATTTTCAGTCTGCTTGTCTCATCCATGTTGATGGGCTTATCCTTATTCAACTCAGCTATTCTATCCATGTCCAATTGGCTCATCTTCATTCAAATTCGGTTGTCCTATTCCGTTAAAAGATTCAGCTACAAGAAAAATCAAGTTCGGATTTGGGGTTTTGCATCTCAAGAGTTAATTCCATGTTAGTCAGTGTAGACACCCCATTTTGACCGCCCCTAAGACTTGGGCACTTCACTCTGAACACTCGATGATAAAATATTACGCTGTGCAATCATTCTAATCTTCAACAAAAGAATTCGGTTTCAAGCTTTAAAACCTAGACCTTCCATCCCATTTTGACTAAAGCCTTATTTTTTTCTAGCCTGGCCACTCAGAGGATAGCTGGCTAATAGATGGTCAGCAGGCCATTTTCATTGGGCCAGCCATACATCCTTATGGCCGACTGGCCATGTTTAGCGAAAATAGATATTTTGCAGTAGCCAGCTGCTCCCATGCACGGGATTTGGACCAACTATCTTTTTTTGAGATATTTTCGACGTGAGAAGCTGAAACTCTATAAATACAGCACCCCCCTTATGGTTTGAGGTTAGAAAAAATTGCCAACAGCCTAAAACTTGTCCACCACACTTCTCTACCCTCTTGCAATATAGATATACAATAGATACACCATATAAGCTTAAACTTGAAGTTTTTTTTCTGAGATTTTAAACACAATTTCAAATACTTGAGAGTGTTTAGAGTGAGGTTTGTTAACTAAAAAGATCTTCCTCTCTTTCAAGAGGTGAACTTTGAACCTTTTTCATCATTTTTTCTCTCTTTTTCTTGTCTTTACATACTGATTTCAAAGTTATTTTAAGCTTAAAATGTCATTAAAACTTTATTAAAAATGAGAGAGCTAGTCACCCTTTCATCGGCTAGCTCACTAGTTATGCACCGTTTGTTTTCTTTCACTTTTTTTTTTTTCACTTTCTTTTCACTTCATTTGGCTAAATTTCAACACTTTTAGAACTGTTTTAGATTGTTTTTGTGTGATATGAATTGAATATAGGCTTATAAAAGGGTGCTCGTCCTCCTCGCTATATGTGCTCTTACTTCCTATGCTTTGAATATCATATTTGTATTGTTGTAAGTCCTCCCAGATTTGGCGTGTTTAGGACATAGCAGCCAATCCGTTTGAGTTGATCGTTTACTTTGTTATAGCTTTCCTTATGTATCTTGGAACCTTGTGGTCATGGGAGGATTAGAGCTTAAGCTTAGCCACTCCACTACAAGTTTGCTTAGCTAGCGATAAATTTCTTGCTTTCATATTATTGTTGTCCACCTTGAAGCAAGATAGTAGCTTTCGTGTTCAAAGTGTTGAAAAACTCTCTTATCAATCATTTTCGAAACATGGAAATAGATGTCTCATCCTTGTTCCATGAATAAAAGAGGAGCTGTCAACAACTTTGGCAAGTTGCGTGTTTAAGCTTTGATAGATAACTTGCTTTTTGATTTTTTCCTTTACTTGCTTCGTTGCTCCTAGAGAGCTCTTTATCGAGAAGTATTGAAAACTCTCTCCTAGTTCCACTTTGAAGCATGGAAATGGATGTTTCATCCTTATTCCATGAGTAGGGAGAGGAGTTGACAACAATTTTTGAGTTGTTATTATTTTTTCATTTTAGTTGCTTTATAATCATCACATACTATCTTGTGATGTTTGATAATTTGTGAAGAATGTCTATCTCTTCCTTGAATAAATTCATGATAGGAAGGAGGTAAAGAGAATAGCCTTCTTTTTTGTGTTTGACTAAGTCTTCTCCTATTGCTTTTAAGATCATCATACAACAAACTTGCAATGGTTGATGATTTGGGAAGCAAACCTATGCCCTCCTTGAAAATCTTCATGATAGGAGGGAACATGAAGGATGAACATCTTTTGGAAACACTCTGTCTTGCTCTGCTCTAGTTCTATTGTAGCAAGGTTTTCCTCAAAAACAGTGGCCGGCCGGCCATTATTCTGTACCTCCGACCATCTGATCAAGTCGGCCGGCCAAGCATATAGTACAATAGTGGTAATTTTCCAACAAAAATAGAGCGAATCTTGATCAAAACAGAACTATTTTCTGACTGCAAACAGGGCAATTTCTGGCAACAAACAGAGAGGTTTCCGAATGATGTTCTCGCTTGCGCATGCGATTCCCCGCCTCTCACGCAAGTCCTTTAAATTAGTAGCTTTGAGATTTGTAATTAGTTAGTAATTAATTAATTAGTTCATTCATTTATGTTTGTAATAATTAATTAAATTAGGACATTCAGACCCTTTTGTATGAGGGTAAATTTGTAATATTTGTATGTCTTCAACCCCCATTTCTTTCTCCCTTTTGTTTACCTTCTTACCGTGATTGTACAAAGCATCATATTTTCTTTTATCATTACCATGATTTGTATCCATTTTTGCATGCATTAGGGTTCGGCTCATCATACTTGATATCATTGAGTATTTCTTACTTACCACATGCTTTGAGTGGAACCATATGTCATGTTTATAGCTGAATCAAGTAGTTGCATATATGTATGTGTTGCATTAGACATTTTGCATTTCTTTAGGATCATGCATCTTCCTAACTATCTTCTTTTCCTTGGCTTGCCTCGTTTAGTATTAGGTGAGTATTTTTGCTTTAGCATATTACATGTGTGTTTGTGTTGCCATGTCAAGTATACTACCATGAGTCTATGTGCTTATTTGAAATACCTCTTTTAATGCCTGTGGATGAAGGCTATTTCGCTTAAGTTGGAATGACTTTGATTATTGTACATATAAGCTCATTTTTCATTTGAGTTGCACATATTCAAAACTCTTTTCAAGAAAGCATGAAATCAAAACATTCCAAAGTAAGTGACGTGGTCTATACTTGCTTGCTTCACATAGTAAGGTTAGTATAATAAATAATCAGAATATGAGCATATAATGTCCATAAAATTCACATCATGAATAGTAAAGGCCGATCTTTGATCTGGTGAGTGGGGTGCTCAATTCATGACCTTCCCATGTCATACCTAAGTTCCCAAATCGAGACACTTTGGTTATGACGGACAAGTGGCCTTTGGAACAAGTCACGTGTTTCCTAAATTTCCTAAAAATATTTAGCTGGTGACTCTGAAATCTGGCAATGTAGTCCATTTTTGGCATCTCTGATGATTAATGGATTTTCTAGGATTTTCCGGATTTAGGCTCTCAGTTATTTTTCTGTTTCACATTGCACTTGTGAAACCAGATTCAGAACCACAGGAGTCCGAACTGTAAGGGCATCACATCCGCGGAGAGTAACCCCCTCTGAGGAGCGCGAAAAACCAGCTATAGTCAAGGTAGTGGCCATTTGCAAAAAAAAATAGCTTTTGAGGTTTTTTTTGGTGAAATTGACTAATTTTCTCAGAAATTATTCCATTTTCCCAACACCGAACCATTTCTTGGACCCAAAAAAGGAAAATTTTTAGTGCTCACAGCTTGACTTACATGATTTCAAAACAGAAAGTAGAATGAGCATGTTAATCTAAACTCTCATGTTGGTCAAAATTGTTTTAGCAGAAAGCCAAAAACAAAAAATAAAGTCAAAGTGATGAACTAGAGATATAGTCGAGTCAGGTTTTTTGTCCTTTCCCCATTGTCAACACACTCGCTAGAAAGGGCACAACTGAAGCTGGCAACAAGGGCCAAAAGCTCTCTCATCCTCCAAGCAATGAGGTATCGAGCCAAGTGTGAAGCACGAACTAGAGATGGAGCTGGATATTCAATCCCCTCATTTGGACGGGTCTGATCACACCTAAACTAGTGTCTGAACCGAAATGGGAAGTAGGAAACGCAATATGTGAGACCAATCAATTGTATACCTGACCGGCAAGACATGTTGTAACTCATCTCGGTCAAGTTAAACCAAGGGCATTGTCAAGCATATCAGTTACAAATCTGCTGCACATCCAGTCGCACCACAACCCCTCTGTGGGAAAGCTCACTAGTTGTGAGTGAAAAAAGTAGGATCTAACCAAGTACTCGGGGCAACGGTCCACAACTTTCAGCTTATCCATCAACCACACCTGGGAAGGGATGAAAAATAAGAGAGATTAAAGAACAGAGAGATGTGTGTTGACAGAAAAAGTAAGGAAAGGGCTTTTTAGAAGGGAAAAAAAAAATGGAGATTGGGTACCAATGTGATGTAAGAATCATAAATAAGAAATTATGGGAAACAATACCTGGAGAAGTAGTGCATTCCCCATGAACCGAGAGGTCTCCCACCGGTGGAAAATATCCCAGTGTTGTGTTTGTTGTTTTTGTTTGTTTTTATTCTTGTTTTGAGTCGTTTGATTTCAGTAAGTGCAAATAGGTGTGTTTAGGTTGTTTTTACTTTGTTTTTCCTTTGTTCAGTTATATTTTGTACTTTGGTCAATTGCAGGCTCAATATTAGGTTTAAAACTCATTCTCAGTCTCAATTTAAAAAATAACTAGGTTTTGTGCTCAGAGTGTCATGCCATTCCCAACATGATGTGCAAAACAGAATTCTTTCTTTTATAACCTGCAGGGTCCGACCCCGATCAAAAGAGATAGCAAAGAAACAAGGATCTATCTAAAGCTACATAGGTTCAAGACTATAAAGCAAAAGCAAAAAGGGAAAATTAAAGTATCTAAGTTTGTTTCAACTTCTGAAAATTTTGAGATTGCATTTCGGATACACCTTCTCAGGTTTCACAATTTCTCCAGAGTATGAGTGTACCTCGACCTCGAGCTCAAGCTTGCTTTAAGTCAGAATTTGATCAAAAGCGCTCTTTCTGAACACCATTCCCCACCAGAGGTGATTTTGGCTGTGTTTGCGATGAGTTCTTTAAGAGACCAATTGAGACGGTGAAAACTAGAGTTCGAATGGCAATGCTTAGAACACCAAGGTTTGGAATTTCCGAGACTAAAGTCTGGTTTGAATACCCATGGGTGTATCCTCGGTTTGAAATCTGTATGGCTACCCCATAGGTTGAGGTAGCGTGTATGCGCCATGATTCTATATACTAAATCAACCTAGTCTGTCACCCCGTTGAAAAATAGGCAAAGTTGTGAATATGATCAGGGAGAAAGGCAGTATCCATGGTTTCCGCATGCAGATTTTACCTATTGTCAGCATTTGAGGACCTTTGAACTGTAAGTTGAAAAACACAAAAAGGAGATCCCCGTCAGAGTAGAGCGGTTCATTGACACTCACCCATGAGGTGTTTTCTAAAGCGCCGTGTTGTTTGTTTATTGCATTTGCTAAACATCATCCACTACATTGCTTACACATACTGCATCGTCTATCGCACCCATTGCATCCATTTGCATCATGCGTTATCTTGTATCATCTTTACTTTTTACGCTGAAACACGTTTAGGATCATTGTCTCCTAGGCTTTTCTTAGAACATATGAGAGCATGTTCTGGAGTAGTTTTCTCAGGACATATGAGACGCGTTTGTATCTCAGAGCGTGCAGGAACACGACCCTAAGCGATTTTCTCAGGACGTATGAGACATGTTCTCGAGCAGTTTTTATCTTAGGGCGTGCAGGAACATGACCTGAGCAGTTTTCTCAAGATATGTGAGACGTGTTCCCAAGCGGTTTTTATCTCAGGGCATGCAAGAACACGACTGTGAGTGGTTTTCTCAGGACGTGTGAGATGCGTTCCTGAGTGGTTTTTATCTTAGAGCGTGCGAGAACACGACCCTAAGCAGTTTTCTCAGGACGTGTAAGACGCGTTCCTGAGTGGTTTTTATCTCAAGGCATTTAGGAACACGAACCTGAGTAGTTTTCTCAGGACCTCTTCTCACGATTTCAACGTGGTTAGAGTGTTCTTCCTCCTCTCACAATTCTAGCGTAGTTGGAGTGTGTGTGTGTTCCTCTTCTCACAATTTCAGCATGATTAGAGTGCGTCATTTCTCACATGATTTCAGAGTGTTTGGAATTTGTTCTTCCTCTTCTCACGATTCCAGCGTGGTTAGAGTGTGTCCTTCCTCACATGATTTCAGAGTGTTTAGAATTTGTTCTTCCTCTTCTCACGATTCCAGCGTAGTTAGAGTGTGTCCTTCCTTACACAATTTCAGCGTGTTTGGAAATTGTTCTTCCTCCCCTCACGATTCCAGCATGGTTGGAGTATGCTCCCTTTTCTATGTGAAGCGTAGTTTGGTTTGCTTTTTTTCACCATTTCTGCGCGAGGTGTAGTTTAGCTTGCATCTTTCACCTGTTCTATGCGAAACATAGTTTGGTTTGCATCTTTTACCCTTTCTACGTGATACGCAGTTTGGCTTATCCCCCCTCTCCCATCTTCATGATTTTCAGGCAATATGCTCGTTTGTGGTTTCAAATGTTGCATTGCATTGTGTATTATTTGCATCCTGTCCCTGAACTATGTTGGTTTGATTCCTCACAAAGGGATATGTAGGCAACCCTCGGGTTCAACCAACTGCATCTGCATTTTGTTTGTGTGCCCAAGTCTTACGGCCTTGTCAAATGGGTCGTCTTTGGGCTTTGACATTCACTGATGTCATTTCATGATTATCCAAGCATTGTCAAAGAGGGGCAACTATAGACACTCCATTTTGACTGCCTTGAAGACTTGGGCGCTTCATTTCGAACACTCAATGATGAAATGTTATACTGTGTAATCTTTCGAATCTTCAGAAGGAATTCAGTTTTGAGCTTCAAACCCAAACCTTGTAACCCATTTAGACCAAAACCTATTTTTCTAGCTTGATCACTCAAAAGGCAGCAAGATCAAAAAATGGTCGGCATGCCACATTATTTGGGCCAGCCGTACATCTCTTGAACGACCGGCCATGTTTAGTGTAGAAGATATTTCTACAGCAGCAAGCTACTCCCATGTACGGGATTTGGCCACCTGTCCAATTTTTAAGATATTTCCGTTGGCAGGCGATTGATAATCTATAAATAGGCCATCTCCCTTCGGAATTTGGGATTAGAGAATTGTTTTACAAGCTTAAAAGATTGATTCAAAGCAACTCTCCATCCTCTTGAATATAGATACACTATAGATACACCATTGAAGCTCAAACTTGAAGCTTTTTGCTGAAGTTTTAACCTTATTTCAAATACTTAAGAGTGTTTGGATTGAAGTTTGTGAATCAAGAAGCTCTTCCTCTTTTCAAGAGGTTGATCTTTGAACATTTTTCATGCCTTTTCTTTTATCCTCTGTTCTTCATCCTCTATTATAAATACTGAATTTTAGAGTGTTTTTAGGCTTTAATATGTGATTTAAACCTTGTTGAAGGTGGAAGAGTTAGCCACACCTCCATAGGCTTATCCATTAGTGATGTTCCCTTGGTGTTCTTCATGTTTTTGCTTCTTTTTCTTCAATTTTAGCACTATTTTAGATAGTTTTGTATGAATATGGACATCATATATGTGTGTTTAAAGCTTTAAATAGTTAGTTTGATTATTGTTTCTCTCTCTCTCTCTTCTTCAAAGTTGTTGTGAACTCTTTTCTAGTTCCATCTTTAAAGCATAGAAATGGATGTCTCATCTATATGCCATGAGTAAGAAGATGAGATTACAACAATTTTTTTTATAGCTTTCATTCATTTGCTTAGTCTTATTTTGCTTTTGCTTTGAAGCCATATGAGAGCTCTTTCATCGAAAGTATTTGAAACTCTCTTCTAGTTCCTTTTAAAGTATGGAAATGGATTTCAATCCATGTTCCATGAGTAGGAAGAAGAGTCTCTTTACTTTCCTTAATGAAGTAATATCTTATTTGTAAGCTTTATTTTCAAGAATGGCTTTCTCTAAATTTGAGTACTCGCTTTCTCTTATTTTCCATGAGATATATGTCATCTCTTTGAATGCTTCATCTTCTTAATTTGCCTTAGCTTTGTATTCATTGATTTTCGTCTTGTTGTTTCATTAATCATCATCTAAATTTCTTTGGAATGTTTGATGATTTGTGAAGCAAACCTACTCTCTCCTTTAAAATCTTTATGACAAGAGGGAACGGGAAGGATGAACATCCTTTGGAAACCCTCTATTTTTGCTATGTTCTAGTTCTGTTGCAATAGGTTTTTCTCCAGAAGTAGTAGCCAGCCGGCCACAATCTTGTACGGCTGACCGGTTCATTAGGCCGGCCGACCACTTTGTTTATACAACAGTGATAGTTTTTCAGCAAAATAGAGCAGATCCTAAGGTCCAAAACAGAACTATTTTTCTAACGGTGAACAGGGCAGTTTCTGGCAGTAAACAGAAGGGGTTTCTGGAGGATGTTCTTGCTTGTGCGCACATGATTCCTCGCTTCTCGTTCAATTCCTTTAGATTAGTCACTTTGAGATTTGTCTTTGTAATAATTAGTTAATTAGGACATTCGGACCCTCTTGTATGAGGGCAAATTTGTAACACTTGATGTATGTCTTACAACCTCCATTTCTTTCACCCGTTTATTTACATACTTACTGCGGTTATACAAAATATCATGTTTTTGTTTCATATCATTTCCATGCCTTATATCCATTTTTGCATGCATTAAGATTTGGCCATCATACTTGATGTCGTTATCATTTCCTACTTGATTATGTGTGCTACCTCATGCTTTGAGTTGATTCACATGTCATATTAGTAGCCAAATCTAGTAGTTGCATTTTTGTATGCATTGCATTAGTCATTTTGCATATTAGGATCATGCATTTTGTCTAACTATCTTCTTTTCTTTGGCTTGCCACAGGTGAGTACTAGGTGAGCATTTTTGCTTTAGCAGATCATATGCGTCTTTGTTACCATGTCGAGCATACTACATGAGGATACTTGCTTACTCAAAATATCTCTATGAATGCCTATGGATGGAGGCTATTGTGCTTAAATTGGAATGACTTTGATTGTTATACGTATGAGCTCATTTTTCCTTTGAGTTGCACATATTCTAAACTCTTTCAAAATCACATGAAAATCAAAGCATTCCAAAGTAAGTGACGTGGTCTATACTCGTTTGCCTCACATAGTAATGTTAGTATATTAATAATTAGAACATGAGCATATAATATCTATGAGATTCACATCATGATTTAGTAGAGGCCGATCTTTGTTCGGGTGAGTGGGGTGCTCAATTCATAACCTAGCCCTCTCATACCTAAGTTCTCGAACCGAGACAACTTTGGTTATTACGGACAAGTGGCCTTTGGCATGAGTCACGGGTTCTTTATTTTCACAAAAATATTAGGTGGCGACTTTGAAATTTGGTAATGCAGTCCATTTTTAGCATTTCTAGTGATTAATGGATTTTCTAAAGATTTGTCGTATTTGGACTCTCATTTATTTTTTCTGTTTCACATTGCACTTATGAAACCAGATTCAGAATCACGGGAGTCTGAACTGTAGGAAATCGCATCCAAGGAGACTAATCCCTTCGAGGAGCACAAAAAACCAGCTACACTAGGCTTCGAGAGCCTCGCGAGGGTCGACTTTCTAGCTAACATAGTAGTATTACCTGGAGAGGGGTTTTTGTATTGGAGGTCGGTGATTTAATATGTGAATCTTTTGTTGTTGACCGATGTACTATTGGATGTTTAGACACTCTAATTATGTGTTGTATATGTATATATAATTTTGTTATTTGGTTATCCTCCTGTGTTGGGGGCACGCAGTGAATCTCGAACTCTTTTTTATATATATGTAGTAATAAGAAGTTGTTAATGGGATCGATGATCCTAGTGTTGTTGTATACCTGATGTTAATCTGTGAGATGGTTATTGATGGCCTGTGAACCTTGTTCGGTTTGGAAGTTATCTGTTGAGAACGGGAAATCTGTGGGTTATTGTGATTGGTGAGATTGTGTCGTGAGAGCCGAGTTATAAGGCTTAATTGTGTCGGGATTAATGAAGTATGAGACTTTAGGGTTTTGTAGAACTGCCAAGTTACACGGTAATGTTTCGCAGGAATGTGAGATTTGGATTTCAAGGTAGTGAGGAAGGTACTTGTGTGTGTGGTTTAGTGTTTTGGTTCTGTTGGTCAATGAGTTTGTTGTGATCCTATCGATCGTGTCAAGAGTAGTGTTTGTGTTGTAGTTGTTATGAGTTGGTATAGGTTTGTGGTATTATTAGATATTGGATGGAGTTTATGAATGTGAGGAGAATTTAGTGGTTAGATGCTAGAGGTATTCCTTGGAAGAAAGTAAGGTTGTGTTCTCGGGTAACAAGTATGGCATTGGTGAATATTCTTTCATGTCCAGAATTAGGTGATTACCATTGACCATATCGGTCTTATGTTTGAGAGGTGAGGGAGTATTTGCCATGTAGGCATATGAGTGGTGGTTTCCTTAGAAATGATTGTGGTATGGCCAAATCTTGAGGAATCCGGTGAGATTCAACGAATATGAGGACTTGTGTGTGGAACTCCATCTTAGAGTAAGTGGTGTTGGGTAGCACGTCAGTGTTTGGTACCGAGTGTAAAGTTTTATTGAGTTGGTTAGTTAGTTGGTTGATATCGAGGTTTGGTTAACAAATAGTCACCTTGGGAATAACTTGGGCTGGTGTGCGGGGTTGTAAGGCTGTGGGTGCATTAGAGTGGTTTGGCGAGCATTAAGTCTCATGTAAGTGGTTGTGAAGCTTGTGTGAAATTTGTCTTGAATTCGTGGAAAATCCTCTAGTTGGGGTAACATATTATGAACACATTGTTTTATGTGTACATTATGCCTCATGTAGTTGATAATTTATGATAAGGGTTATGACATAATAGAATTACAAGATTGTGGATTTTTCTTGTGCCTTGTTATGTTGATAGCACAGTTGTGATTTCTATTAATTGTATTATAGAAATATTACGTTTGTGTTGGTTGTGGCATCACTATAAGGGTGATGGGTGTTGTTGGGTGACGGTAGAGGTTCACCAATTGTTTTATGTAGAGAAACAAACTTGGAAAATGAAATTTTTCCTTGTGTTGTAGCCTCAAATGGCAATGTTGAACTGTAATTCCATGAATTTGATCTAGGTGGTAATAAAGGATTTTGATTCGTGGTTTATTTGATTTAATAAAGGCTAAATCTTACAAATCGTAATAATGTGAATGATTAGGTGTTCTGAGTAACACTTTATTTTGCTTTCGAAGGATGGTTGCAAAATTTTAAGATTTTACGTGAAAATTGAGAACGTATTTTGGTGGTAGGCAGTGCAAGTTTGGGCATTTTTAAAAAAAAAAAAAAAATTACATACAAGAGGGAGACTTTCAAAGAAAATGAGAAAATGTGGAATTTTTTTTTTACATGGATGTGTTGCGAATAATGTCACATTTTGTGGTTGGTTCGCCTTGTGTTGCGATGTGCTCTTAATTTCGAGGACTAAATTTCCTAAGGTGGGGAGGTTGTAGCACTTGTGTCCTTTAAACTATTGAAGAGTGTATTTAATTCCTTTAGTTTCATTTTAGAAGTCTTTGGAGTTGTAATATCTTGGTTTGGAGGAGTACAATTCGATTTAGACTTGTTAGGATTGTCTGTTCACGCTTGTTTTCGTTGAAAAGTTCTTTGGGAACTTGGAAAATTTTCTCTGGTGTTGACACCATGTTGCTGCCTTGCTCTTAGTGTCTCTGTTGGTTTATAGGGTCGACACCATGGGTTCCATCTGTTGCTGTGTTCTGGGTGTTGCTACTGAAATATAGGGTTGACACCACTGGTTCCTAGGGTCAACCCTTGTCTGCTACACACATTAGTGTCTCATCATTTTCTTCTTAAGGGTCAACACCACTGTCTTGAGGGTCGACCCCTGTGATTAAATTTCAAATTTTTTGGTACGGTTTGGGCCCTACTTTTTAGGGGTTTTGACTTATTCTTTTAATTGACTTTGGGGCTATTATTCTACTACTATAAATAGGCTCCAAACATACTTTCCTCATTATTTCTTTTCTCTCTCTTCCTCTTTTTCATCTCTACACCGTGAGTCTCATTTCTCTCTCTCTAAACTCAACTTTTTCACTTAGATCTTTAGATCTACTCACCTAGAGCTATCTTTTCACCTTGGTCCTCTGAGAAAGATTGTAGATCTCGTCAAGGGCTTCCTTTTGATCCAAGTAGTTCATGATTTCATTGCCGGTGATTTTTGGATTGCCTCCTCTTCGCTTCAAGAAGTAGGGATTTCTTTGCTCCTTTTCAATACCTCGTCTATAGATAGACATGTGATAGATTTTATTGCATAAAAACCATATTCATTATGGATTTCTTTGAAAGTCATGGAAAGGGATCTACGATTTGATATTGGTGATTGAAGTTGTTGAGTTGGCTGTTGTTTGGGTTAATTGGGAAGTAGTTTAACATATTTATGTTGAGAGGAAGGAAAGCCCTAATTTAATATTATTGACTTAATGGATTTAAAGGGAGGATGTTTAATAATCTTCTGTATTTTATTAATATGGGTTGTGTACTTGTGCTAATATCTAAAAGGGAGAAGTAACCATGGTATTGAATTGTTTGGATTAATCATGTTGAGTGGGGTTGCGTTGTGGCTCTGGCATCAAAGATGTGGTTTTTAATTAAATGAAGGGAGTGTTGGTTTAGCTTTTTTGGACCAACTTATGCTTTTAGCTTTGAAAAAGTAATTTTGAACTGTTTGTTTCAGCTTTGAAAAAACTGCTTCTGCTTCTAAGAGCTTTTTTGGGAGGAAAATAAGCTGAGAATCGGAAGCTACTCCAGGCAGCTTCCATAATTGAGATTACGCGGAGGGGTGTGCAATTACTTAAGTGCCCTTCACAATTTCTAGTTATTACAAGTGTGCCATGTATATAAACAAAAACACTCATTCTCTTTCTCTCTCTCACACGAACGAAAGAGACAATTTTCGGTGACCAGAGGTCTCTCTCTTCTTTCTCTCTCTCTCCCTCTCTCTCTCTCTCTCTCTGGTGTTCTCCAATCGCTAACAGTGAGCAATCTGAACCAGAGCTTAAACCCTAACCATCGCGATCTCTCTCTTTGCGATCACTCAAAGTGATGATCGTGATGTCTTTCTTCTGCAATCTCTCTTCGCGATCAATCTGAAACCCTAGCGCCACTGGTAATGATCTCAACCCGTAGCTTGACGGTGACAATCGCGATCTCTTGCCTCTCTCTCTCTCTCTTCTACAATATCTTTTCTCTCTCTTCTCTCTCTCTCTCTCTCCTGCGATCTCATATTGATTGCAATTGTGGCTAGGGTTTGACGATCGACGACTGCTAGCGGTGGGATGAGGAGAAAGAGAAAAAAAGGCTATCGGTAGTGGGAGTAGAAGGAGAAAAAGAAAGAGGGAGCTGCCGGCAACTGCCGACGGTGCGAGTAGGAGGAGAAGGAGAATGAGGGAGCTGCCGTTAGCTGCCGGCGGTGGGATTAGGGTTTGTAATTAAAAAAAATTAATAAATTAAAAAATGATTTTAAGGGCAAACTTCCATTAATGAATATTAAGTGCATTATTAATTGGTATTTGTGTAATGAAAAAAAAATATTAATGAATAATTGGTATTTAATGATAATTTTATAATAAATATTAATTTTTATATAAGGGCAAACTTCCATTAACAATTTAATATTATTAATTGGTATTGTGTAATGAAAAAAAATCAATAAAAAAAAAATACAATTTCTTTCCACTCAATTCCCTTCCACTAATGAAAAGAAATTAAACAAAATTAACAAAGAAAAAAAAAAGAAAGAAAGAAAGATGAGAAAAGAAAAGAAAATAAAATAAAATAAAATGAAGAAAAAGGAAAAAATGTATTATAAATGAAATCACAAATTTTGTATCTTATAAGGGCAAAAAGGATATTACACAGTAAAAAGTTATTTTACAGCTTATTCAATCAAACACTACTCTGCTGATTAAATCCATAATCTCACAGTTGCACCAAACAGGTTAACAGCTTATGTTTAAAGCTATAATCTATAATCTGTTAAGCCATAATCTATAATCACTTTCCCACAGCTACACCAAAAGGGGCCGAAGAGACAGAATTTTTAGAAAATGATTAGAGTAGTATGGATTGGAAAATAAGGAAAATTGCTTTTTGGAAAAAAAATGAAATCATAACCCTTCGTAAATTAATATTAAACTTGAGGTTGGATTTTGAAACCTTTACATATTATTGTTATTGGACTTAAGGTCTCGTGAGAATTGGATTGTTGTCTTACGTGTATTTAATACATATGCTTAGAGGTTTTGTCCTTGGTTAACGGTGGAGGATGGTATTGTTGTGTTGAATAATATGTGGTACACTTGTGTTATTATGCATTCTAGTATGTTGAGATGGTTGCGCTTGGAGAATTGGTTGCGCTTAGAATGAGAGGTATCAGTACCTTCCACCTAGTGCCTGGAGAACTTGGCAGAGGTACCATTACCTTGTAGCCGATGTCTGGTAAATTGGTAGAGGTACCGTTACCTTCCAGCTTGTGTCTGGTAAATTGGCATTTCGTTATGGAAAGTTATATCCTTGGCTTACTATGCTTAAGGCAGGTAGAGCATTGTTTCGTTTCTTATTTTGTCTCGGTGTATCCTTGTATATCATGAGTAGGTGATGGTTATGGTTGGGTGAGGCCAGGTTGTTTTATGTGATAGTGTAGTAATCATTGTACATGTATTGATTTCGTATTCATGTTAGGACATATATGTATGTTCTTAGGCGCATTGGATGAGTCGTTGAAAGTGTTCCTTGACCATGGACTTAGGGCTAAGGGAATGTGATGAATGGATCAGAAGTGAACGTATGTTTTGTATTGGGCATAAATAATGAGAAGTAATCGGGTTTTGTGAAAGTATTTTTAAAACAACCAGTTGTGATGCGTTATTTATAAATGAGGAATGAGAAAGAAAAGTGAATTGTTTGTGTTATTGGATAAATTGAATGATTTTGAGAAAAGTACCAGTATAAGTATATTTTTAGTATAAACTGTCACACACTACAAAAAATAAAGGTCTTAGAGACCAAAATTTAGGGACAATTATTTTTTAGGGAGCAAATATTTTTGTTGCGAAAAGTGTCGTCATTATATTTTCAGTAACGAAAATTGGACATTAATGATGAATTTTATCATTTTGAGACCAAATTTTTTTCTCAAAAAATAATAATTTTGAGACCAAATTATTTCTCCTAAAAGTCTATTTAGTGACATTTTCAAAATTTTGTCGCTAAAAGCCTTGTTTTGACTTTTCGGAACGACCTTAGCGACTATTCACAGACGATAGAAATTGGTCCTTAAATGTCTTTTGCAACAAAATTTTCACTTTTAAAGACCAAAAAATTTGGTCTCTAAAAATCTTATATGTTATAGTGACATTATGTATATGATATGATATAAAGAATTCATGATCATAGCTATCTGTATGTTGTTATTGTTTAGGATCGTGTTGAAATCCCTACTAAACTTTATGTTCATCCCACGTTGCTAATTCTTTTCAGGTGATGCTAAGAAGTGTTTCAAGATCGAGGATCATCCTTAATTGTTAGCCACGGGGCCTTTTATTTGTTGGCGGAATGTCATTGATGTAAAAGGGTTAAACCCTTTCTTTTAATTTAAAAGATGTAAGCCTCCGGACAATTTATTTAATTATAACTCATGTTGCATTCATATTGTATTCGAATGAGAAAATCTTATTCATGTGTTCATGTTAACGTAAAGAGTTTCCACATATTATCTCTGAAATTGAATCTATAATAATGGTTTGGTAATAGAATCCGAGTAACAAAAAGCAAGGTGTTTTTGTACCTTTGTGTAAATATTTATTGTACAAGCCTTGAGTTTTATATGTATTGAGTTTAACTGATTTTGTTGCACCTAAGTATCAATTTGGAAAGATGTAGCCATTAAGGCATAAACTTATTCACACTTTCTTTTGTTTCATGTGATTACCATATGTCATATACTATAGATTTAGGATTTATGATTTATGAATGTATACATGCATATGCCATCTTTTGTACGATAAAAGAGAATCAATGAAAGGTTAATATTGTATAAACCTCTGTTTTTCCATTGAATATTATGAGGAGGGTTATTATTATTTTGGTGCATTAAGTTTTTTTTTTTTTTTTTTTTTTTGTGTATGTGTTTTTTTTTAGAGATTATTTATTTTTACCCTATACTTGTCACGATTTTGAATGACCCCTCAAACTACTCTTATTTTCATGTGTACCCCTATACTATTTAAGTTACCATCAATTGTGCCCCTGCCGTCAGATTTGAAATGGAAAAAGTTAAAAAAAGTTACATTTTGGCCCCAAATTTCAAAAGAAAGATGCAGATCCACCCTTTCTTACCAGCAAACCACTACCAACAACCACCACTTAAAGCCCTTCTATTTCCTTTGTCATAACTTTGTTTTGCCTCATTTTTATGTCGTTGGATTCAACTCACGGTCTAGTTTTCATATCACAGCTCACACGTCTCGTTCTTTCTCTTTTTGCATGCTATCAGAGCTCCGAAAGTTGATAAAAAAAAATAACACTTTTCTTCTCGTTTTCGACTTTTCTTTGAGCCATCTTTCGGACTTCATATCTTTCTCGATTCTTAACAGTTCTATTTCATTCTTTCGCCATTCTCTTCACCTCACTTCCTACTTTGCCCTACACTACCTCGCTTTCTCACTTCTTTGTGTAATGGGCGGTTTTGGTATGCCGAAAATTGTCTGAAAACTAATTTTTAAAATTTCAAAACATTATCTTTTGTTTCTTTCTTCTCCCTCTTTCTCATTCTTCTTCTTCTTCTTCTTCTTCTTCTTCTTCTTCTTTTTCTTCTTCTTCTTCACTTATAACATGATGTGGAACATGGTTCTAAATGGTAATGGAACTGGTGATGGTGGTGGTGGCGGAATGGACTTCAGTGGTGGTGAAGTTGGTGGTTCAGGTAGTGATCTTCTTCTTCTTCTTCTTCTTCTTCTTCAATTATATATGTACATATCATCTTTCCTACTGGAATTTTCTCAGTCCATTTGAATAGAACACCATGCCCATTCAGACTTGGATCGTAAATGTGATGCAAACTTCAACTGTTTTGCCAAGAACAAAAGAAATTTGTATTGCTAAGAAAAATTCATAGCAAATAGCTGATTTTGTATTAAAAGAAATGTTTTGTTGTTATAGCCATTGATGTTGAATTACAAATTAATGAGCACCTATTAATTTCTCTATTTGTTATGACTGCTCTATCATGATATGAATCTAAACATGTCAAATAAGAGTTTTTCTCTCAGTTGAATATCCTCTAGGCTCTCTCTCCTAAATTACACCTATTTTCAATGCAGCACCATACACATTACAAGCACTCAACCGCCATCCTTGTCGATTGAACTCATTAATCAAAATGTTGAAAGAAATCTTTGTGGGGACTGAACTTCCTCGACGCATGAGGACTAATACCGACAATGCCTCCTCCACTTTTCCCACGACACAAAGTGCTCAAATGACATTGTTGAAAGTGATATTCTTCAGGGAATATACAATCTTGACCATCAACTTCACCCCCACCAAACTCCATTACCGCCACCATGAGCATTACGATCACCACCACCTTACAACACCAAACCCATCGCCATCACCGGACCGCCATCACCACCATCACCAGTTCTGTTACCACCTAGAACCATGTTCCACATCATGTCATAAGTGAAGAAAAAGAAGAAGAATGAGGAAGATGGAGAAGAAAGAAACAAAAGATGAATGTTTTAAAATTTTTGAAATTAGTTTTCGGACAACTTTCGGCATACCAAAACCGCCCATTACACGAAGAAGTGAGAAAGCGAGGTAGTGTAGGGCGAAATACAAAGTGAGATTAAAAGGATGGCGAAATAATGAAGTAGAACCATCAAGAATCGAGAAAGATATGAAGTCCAAAAGATGGCTTGAAGAGTCGAAAACGAGAAGAAAAGTTTTTATTTTTTATTTTTGTCAACTTTCGGAGCTCCGATAGCATACAAAAAGAGGAAAAACAAGACGTGTGAGATGTGATACGAAAACTAGACTGTGAGTTGAATCCAACGACATAAAAATGAGGCAAAACGGAGTTATGATGAAGAAGATAGAAGGGCTTGAAGTGGTGGTTACTAGTGGTGGTTTGCTGGTAGGAAATGGTGGGTCAGCATTTTTCTTTTGAAATTTGGGGCCAAAATGTAATTTTTTTTAAACTTTTTCCGTTTCAAATCTGACGGCAAGTGCAAAATTGATAGTAACTTAAATAGTATAGGGGTAGGGGTGAAAATAAGAGTAGTTTGAGGGAGTCATTGAAAATCGTGACAAAGTATAGAGGTAAAAATGAAATAATCTCTTTTTTTTAAGTACCAACTATTCTAATCAATTGGAAACACTAGCCTTATTTTGGACAGTATATAAAATTATTTTACTTTGAAAAAAGAGAAATTATCACATAGTAGTGGTTTCAAAAAATTATTTTAAAAAATTATAATTATAATTATTAATATTTATAAATTTTATCACTGATTTGTAATTAATTATCATTGATTGTAATTAATTTTTAAAATATATCCTTGTTGGAGCCAGAAAAATATATATCAGCTTATTGGGGTTAACCCAAACAAGGCCTACAATGGGTTCAATCCATGTGAGAGGATTTTCCTAGTCTCACAATTGGCGCAATTTGTGGGAATCGTCTAAAAGAGGTCAACGAAGGAAACAACAAACATGGTACGTCTGATCTGGAGGCAACTTCAATTGTAATGAATGGCTCATGTTGTTGCCGACCAAAATCTCGACAAAACTGAAGATCCAAGATGTGTTGCATACGTAAGGAAGTCTGGCCAACCAAATTCTTAGTAAAGCTAAATACAAAGCGATGCCAACCAAGTGTTTCGACACCTTGAAGCTAAGAGAAGTTGCCCAACCAGAGTTCCGGTATATTGAACAACCCCTGTATTCCAGGAAGAAATTGCTTAGCACCCATAACAAGCTAGCCTCTTCTCGGTACCGATCACAAATGAAAGAAAACATCATTCACCAAAGCTTGACTAGCTGTCGAGAAGTACATCGATTCTCTGCGTGATTGGCAAATAAAGACCCAATGCTAGCTTCATTATGCCAAGCTCCGAACAAGCGGCGACCGACAAAATGATTAGATGGTTGACACAGTTACATGGACAAAGCCGATCCTAAACGCTATGAATTTTCTGATATTGCTCGGCTTCTAGGCTTTCTTTGGCATGGAAAGTTCGGCACTAAACACAAAGTATTTTGATTACAGCTAAACATCATCAACCAATCCATAACCATCTTCATTTTGGGAATTCTAGGCAACTCGGCGCTAAAGATCAAATTAACTGAGATTCACCAATTGCACAACCAAAGATGGGGCAACAAAGTGTGACTAATTCGGCAACAACGTGCAACCAATGCGGCAACAAAGTGCGTTCACCAACATACTAAGTAGCTCATTCGCTACTTTGGATCACCATCGATTTCCAAACTCACCAAGCGGACTCGTGACAATCTCTTGGCAAAAGGTGCAAGCCATTTGGTGTCAATGAAAGGCCGAGAATAAGTTTCGCCGAGCACGCATAAAATCGAAGCTCATTCCAACCGCACCAAAGTTCTTCGACGAGATCACCCATGTTACTCAACCATGTCATCATCTCGCAAGAACTGTTTTCTAGCAACGGCTTTAGCCACCTTGGTCAAGCTCGGCAACAGACAATTGGACCGCAACACTTTCACTCTCTGCAATCACAACCCGCTTACAAAAATCATTAACTGCAACAAGTTTGTTGAGTTACTAACATTGCGCAACCATGCTCACCACTACTCTTACTCTGCAACATTGCTTATCAACTCTGCAATTCAGCATATCATTCTGTATATTATCAACTCGGCTTTAGCAACCATTATTCGGTACATTATTGGCAACCAAAATTTTTGAGCCAAAACAACCATTATTCGGCACATTATTGGCAACCAAAATCTGAGCCAAAAGTAACCATTATTCGGCACAGTATTGGCACATTGGGCACATCATTGCAAATTATTCGGCAACCTTTATTCGGCATATTATCAACAAGGAGTTTCGACAACTTATGGGCTTATTCGACAATTTTTATTTGCATATTATCAACTGCATATTAACTTTGCATGTTATCAACTCGGCTTCGACAACTTATTTGGCTTATTCGGCAACTTACTTGGCATATTAACAACTCTGCAAATCCGCATATTATCAATTCCCAACTTATTCGGTATATTACCGCTGCAACACCGCATATCATTTGGCATATTATCAAGAGCATATTAATATCATCAACTCTGCATTTTATCTAGTATTGGCAACTTGTTTAGCACTAACTTCTTGGCAACAAAATTTGGCGCTAATATCTCGGCTTCGGCAACAATATTCCTCGACACTAATCTCAGCATTGGCATAGAACTAGCATCTCGACTTGTCGAAATTCACATGTAATAATACCAGAGGATTCGCGTCGACTCAAGGAGTCCGAAGCCACTAACTAGAGGAGAAAAAATTAATTGACGCTTGCCAATAGTTGCGCAACAACCCATATTTTCAACAAACTGCAATTTTCAACGTTGTCGAAATCAAGTGTTGATTATACTAGTGTGAAGTACTCATTGAGACTAGTCCAACGCAACAAACCATGTCAAAATCGGAGCTCAAACGTAGCCGTACAAGCTGGTCGAAGTTTACTCAAAAATTCATCCATTTTTGCCGAAGAAGGTGACTAGAGTTGGCAATGACAAACATAAGAAATTATCATGTGCTTCGCGGTTAAAGTACAACTTGTTGATTTGAGCCCTCGGATCCATTTTGGCTACAACGATTCCATCATGCGTCCAATTACAACGAGCGAATAGTCGTTTCCAACTATTTGGAGCCTTTTGAACACATCTGTATAGTCTGATTTTGCCAATTCAACAATTTTGGTGTCTTCCTGCCTATATAACAACCCACATCATTCGGCAATTTTATTCTGAATTCCTTCTGAATAACAACTTTCATTCACAAGCAACAGAGCACAGAATCTGCGTCAACCATTTGACCTCAACTTACTCCTCGGCAATGTTGGCCCAAAATCTACTCGGCAATTCCTTACAAATCGAGGAATGCTAACTGGCCCAAAATCTACTCAGCAATTAAATAGTTAGGCCAAAATCTACTTGGCAATTCTTTACAAGCGGAGCAGTGCTACTTTTTAATGCTCTTCCATCTTATCATTTTTTTCCAATTTCCACTTATTTGTGATTAACAAGTCTACCTCATTTGGTACAGGCTATTACTAACACGGGATGCATTATTTAAAATCCTTGCAATATTGGCACTTGATTACCACTTAAAATCAGCAAAAGTCTCCGAATACAGCATAATCTTCGCATTTGGCACGGAGCGCCATCAGAAAAGGCCTACACCCATGCCCGAGGGTTAGAATACCACGGCCTACACCCTCACCCTTATATACATATATTTGCACATATGTTCAAGCATACATGCATCTATTCATTCATTTCTATTCATTTATTTGACGTGTTCTTTATCAAGAAACTAAACATTTATGTGAACAGCATAACTCGACAATAAAACTCTCATTCTTTCTACTGCAGACAATGAAAGTTTTGGGGTAATTGTGGGAGCCAGAAAAAAATATATATTAGCTTATTGGGGTTAACCCAAACAAGGCCTACAATGGGTCTAGCCCAAACAAATATCACACCCCTCATTTATACAAAAAGGGGCATCCCAAAAGAGGGGATATGTCATCTCTCTCTGCACTACACACCAACACTCTTCATTTTTATACCTTCATTCTTTCAATCAAGTGACTGACTTCACCATCGGAATGTCTCTAGCTGACAATCCCGATTGGGTGGCGCTACTTATGCTCATCTTTGCAGATCTACAGAGACAAAGTTCATTTCTTCGTTGGATTTCTACAATCCATGTGAGAGGATGTTCCTAGTCTCACAATCCTAAATTGCTATTTCCTCTAAAACAAATTAGATCGTTTGTCATATTTATTTCTTGTCAAATAATCAATTTAAATATCTTTAAAAATTACTTAAAAAGGTTTAAAAAAATTAAATATATACCTAGCAAATAGATTTTTATAAATCTTAAATTATTTACGACCTTATTTTAAATGGTAAATTACAAATATATCCTTAAACTTTGCTTAAAATACAAATTGCCCTTTGTAATTCTAGAAATTATAATTAATAGAAAAAAAATAAAATTCTTTATTATCCTTCCATAAAACAATACAATTATCAGTACCGTTAGTTGAAATATATTTCTAATATCATTAAAATTTATTAATTAACTCAATAATTGATTAATATATACATATATATATATATTAATAACCAAACTAGGTAATAGCCAAACTCGCGGTTGCTACTGAGAGCATTTTTATCAAAATAGTCAAATTTTTAGTTAAATTTTAACTAAAAATCTATTTTTCTATTTTAATTAACCATATTTTCAAATATATTCTCCAACGAACTCTTTATTCTTTAGTTCATTTCTTAAGTCATCTTTCCCTACCTACATGTAATTAGTGGTTTGATATTCAACTAAAGTAGTTAGTTAATAATTGAGTTTGATGAAGTATGTTTCTATGATTTTGTGCTATAAAATAGCACTCTAATGAGTGTGGTAATAGTGCTCTAAGTGGGCATCTTGCCCCCACAACTCCACCATTGATCATGACACACTTTTGATGACATGATTGCTGGCTCGAGAAGATAATGTCATTTTAATTATTTGTTATGAAATTAAAAAATTTAAGAGATTAAATGTAATTTTTAAAATTATAAAAGACAATTCATAT